>CM054149.1:4778466-4783466 GCA_028751875.1 Rapana venosa
TCTCTCTCTCTCTCTTCTTACTTTTACTATTACCTCCGTGTGTGTGTGTTCGTGCGTGTTTGCGTGCATGTGTGCTGTTTCCTATGGTCCAGCATTGTGCATGAACAGGAATGCTATTACATTGTTTGGGGGTGGTTGTTGCACCATGATACTGACCATGATCCCAACATCAGGTCTCCGGTCTCCGGTGTTGTGAGAACCAGGCATGGCTTTCTATCGGGGCAACACGACACCCTTGTTTGCCTGATAGCTAGTTGTAGGGGTGAAAATGAAAGAATAACAGAAGATGTCTTGGTAATGGAAGCAAGCTGTTTGAAATTGGCTGATGTTTTTGCCTGCCTGTCTGTCTGTCGTACGTCTGTATTTATGGCTGGTTCTTTGGAGAATGATGGGGAGGGAGGGAGGGAGGTAGGGAGAAAAGACATAGGTAGATGAGAAGCTAGGTATCTCTCTGTCTTCGTTTCTACATCATTTTGCCTCTCTCTCTTAGTTTCCTCTATCTCCCTTCTTCCTCTCTCTGTCTCTGTCTCTGTCCGCATCTCTGTCTCTCACTCTTCCCTGATTCCTACAAGATTTATTATTTTGTTGTTGTTTTTATTCTTTTAATTATCCTAAGCCATAACAGTGTAACACAATGCACAAGCGGGTGTAAACATCACACCACAGGGTATCACTGTCGCTCCATGAAACTGTGATCAAAACATAAGGTCTAAGCGCTCGCCTGCACTCAAGCTATGCTGCTTGCACGCTTTCCTTATCGTCATCATATTTTTTATGATGCTGTTTTCTGAGGTTATGTCATATGGGTGAAGAAAACAACCATTCTTTAACAGCATTGCGTGTTACAAGCAAGCTGTTTGAAATTGGATAGCTTCTCTCTCTTTTTCATCATGTATTCTATTTTCTAGACCTATGGATGAACGAATGAATTGAAAGATGCTGTGATGATAATACTCCCTTGTCTGCTTCTGTCTGTCTATCTGTCTTTTGTCTGTTCTGTCTCTACAAGCCTTTGCCTGCTTGTCTTGTCTTGTCTATCTGTCTCTCTCTCTCTCTCTTCTCTCTCTCTCTCCCTCTCTCTCTCTCTTCTCCTCTCTGTTTTGTTCATCTGTCTCCTCGGTCTCTGTCTGTCTCTCTTCTCCTCTCCTCCCCTCTCTCTCCTCTTCACCTTCTTCCCATCTCGCCTCTCTCCCTCCCTCTCTCTCTCTCTCTCTCTCTCTCATCTCTCTCTCTCCTCTCTCTCATCTCTCTCTCTCTCTCTCTCTGTGTTTTGTTCATCTGTATCTCGGTCTCTGTCTGTCTCTCTTCTCCTCTCCCTCCCCTCTCTCTCTCTACCTCTTCCCTCTCTCTCCATCTCCCTCTCTCCCTCCTCTCCTCTCTCTCTCTCTCTCTCTCTCTCTCTCTCCATCCTCTCTCCTTCCCATCTCTCCTCTCTCTCCCTCCTCTCGTCTCTATCTCTCTCTCTCTCTCTCTTCTCTCTCTCTCCCTCTCTTGTTTTGTTCATCTCCTCTCGGTCTCTGTCTGTCTCTCCTCTCTCCTCTCCCTCCCTCCTCCCCTCTCTCTCTCTCTCTTCACCTTCTTCCCATCTCGCCTCTCTCCCTCCCCCCCCCTCTCTCTCTCTCTCTCTCTCTCTCTCTCTCTCTTCGTTCATCTTCTCTCGGTCTCTCGTCTCTGTTTTCGTCTTCCTCCTCTCCCTCCCCTTCTCCTCTCCTCCCTCTTCTCTCCTCTCCCTCTCTCTCTCTCTCTCTCTCTTCTCTCTCTCTTCACCTTCTTCCCATCTCGCCTCTCTCCTCCCCTCTCTCTCCCTCCTCTCCTCCTCTCTCTCTCTCTCTCTCTCTCTCTCTGTTTTGTTCTCTGTCTCTCGGTCTCTGTCTGTCTCTCTTCTCCTCTCCCTCTCCCTCCCCCCCTCCTCTCTCTCCCTCTCTCTCTCTCTCCTCTCCCTCTCGCTCTCTCTCCCTCTCTCTCTCTCTCTTCACCTTCTTCCCATCTCGCCTCTCTCCCTCTCTCTCTCTCCTCTCCTCTCTCTCTCTTCACCTCTCTTCCCATCTCGCCTCTCCTCTCTCTCTTCCTCTCTCCTCTCTCTCTCCCTCTCTCTCTCTCTCTCTCCCTTCTTCCCATCTCGCCTCCTCCCTCCCCCCCCTCTCTCTCTCTCTCTTCACCTTCTTCCCATCTCGCCTATCTCCCTCCCCCCCCCTCCTCTCTCTCCTCTCTCTCTCTCTTCCTCCCTCCCTCTCTCTCCTCTCTCTCTCTCTCTCTCTCTCACCTTCTTCCCATCTCGCCTATCTCCCTCCCCCCCCCTCTCTCTCTCTCTCTCTCCCTCTCCTCTCTCCTCTCTCCTCTCCTCTCTCACCTTCTTCCATCTGCCTCTCCCTTCCCCCCCCCCTCTCTCTCTCTCTCTCTCTCTCTTCCCTCCCTCTCTCTCTCTCTCTTCACCTTCTTCCATCTCGCCTATCTCCCTCCCCCCCTCTCTCTCTCTCTCTCTCTCTCTCCCTCCCTCTCTCTTCTCTCTTTCACCTTCTTCCATCTCGCCTCTCTCCCCCCCCCTCTCTCTGACCTGCCCCTCTGTGTGTGGGCCTGTGCCCAGCCCCTGTGTCTCCTGGTGATCTACACACCCCGCAGCCATACCTATCCCTCAGTGACCAGCAGTGGTGTTTATCTGCCTGGCAGGACAAGGGGGGGGGGGGGGGGGGGGGGGGGGGGGGGGGGGGGGGGGGGGGGGGGGGGGGGGGAGGGGCAGATAGTGATGCACAGTTGCAGCCACAGTCATCTTCAGCCAGAGAGCTCAGGGTTCGAACCCCTCACCCCCCTCCCTCCACTTCCTCCACCCCACCCCCACATCTTCTTAGCATTCTTCTTCCTTTACATGTGTGGGTTTGTTTTTTTTCAATATCTTGTTTTTTTGTCATCAATACAGAAAAAACACCTTGCACTCTGTCATCAACACAGAAAAATATCTTACACATTGTCATCAATGCAGAAGAAAAAAACCCATCTCACTATCTGTCATCAATACAGAATAACAGCTTACATTCTGTCATCAGTACAGTATAACAGCTTACATTCTGTCATCAGTACAGTATAACAGCTTACATTCTGTCATCAGTACAGTATAACAGCTTACATTCTGTCATCAGTACAGAAAAAATACCCCTTATACTCTGTCATTACTACAGAAAAAAATATGCCACACCAAATTGTATTGCTCTTTTATGACATGTTCTAAATATTGTTATTTGTAGTTTCAGAGTACAGTTACCATTAACACCTTTCGTAACTCTCACGCGCACACACACCTACCGCCCCCCCCCCCCCCTCCCCACACACACACACACACACACGAGGTATTCTACACTCACCCATGAAAAACACCTCGTATGCATATGGAAGCCTACGAATAAATAAGAGCTGTTTTTCCTGTTTGAAATGATGTATCTCATGTCTACGTATTTAACACTACCACCCACAAATTCATCTGTACCAAACTTAGCAAATACGTCATGTCTTCATGACGTACAGTCTTACACGGCAACATTATCATCATCACCATGCACTTGTATAGTAGTCCGTCCTGAAGTGTGTGTGTGTGTGTGTGTTTGTGAGAGAGAGGAGAGAGACAGAGACAGAGAGAGAGAGAGTTGATGCTCGTCCGTCTCTTTATCAGTATGTTCAGATGGTCTCTCTCTCTCTCTCTCTCTCTCTCATCTCTCTCCTCTCTCTCTCCTCTCTCTCTCCATATCTCACTTATATATATATATATATATATAATATATATATATATATATATATATATATATATATATAAAAGACATTTAATGCTGATGAATTTCTGTCCGATTTATGTAAAGCCAATTTCTCAAATGTCTATCAGTATTCCGACCCAGATGAAGCTCTTTCTGCTTGGTATCATACCTTTCTTTCTGTTTTTGACAAACATGCACCACTTAGAAGTAAACAAGTAAAACTAAAAGACAAACCTCCATGGTTTAATGCAGAAATCAAGTCAGCCATTGCAGTACGCGACAAGCTTCTAAGAACAACAGGCAAAGATGCAGAATTTAAGAAACAAAGAAATAAGATAACAGCCATGAAAAGAGTAGCTCAGAAACAATATTTTAGTGATCTCATCTCATCAAGAAAAGATACAAAATCTGTTTGGAAAGCAATCAATCAATTAGCTGGCAAACCATTAACATCTATTCCCCTTTCTACAAACTGTCTGTCTCCTGAAGATATCAATAAGCATTTTGCTTCTGTGGGAGAAAAAGTGATTCATGTCAATAATACAAAGTTAAACGATTTATCTGAATTAGAAAAATTTTATTGCTCTAAAAATGTACAATCTAGGTTTAAGTTTAATTTCATTACTGTTCATGAGGTGTACAAAGAATTGTGTTCTTTAAAACAATCAAATGCACGAGGCTTAGATGATCTTGACAGTAAAATTTTGAAGGTCTCGGCACCTATAATATCTGAGCACATTACCTATATCTATAATCTTTCCATTGAAAAATGTTGTTTTCCTTGTGCTTTTAAAGATGTTTAAGTTTTGCCCCTCTTCAAATCTGGTGATCCCAAAAATCCATCAAACTACAGACGGATATCAATCCTGTCTTCATTGTCTAAGCCTCTTGAAAAACATCTGAAGAGTAACCTTCAGTTGTTTTTTATTAACCATGATCTCTTTCATCCAAATCAAAGTGGATTTCGGAAAAACCACTCTTGTCATACTCTGTTAACTAATCTTATAGAACAGTGGCATGAAAATATTAACAACGATCTCTTATCTGGTGCTGTATTTGTTGATTTCACAAAGGCTTTTGACACAATTGACCATGATCTTTTGCTAAGAAAATTAGTGATATATGGTTTATCCCCAACTTCACTTCGGCTTATATCATCACTTCTTGAAAATAGAAGGCAGGCAGTTTTACAAGACTGTGCAATGTCTTCTTTCATGCCTATAACATATGGTGTCCCCCAGGGATCAGTTCTGGGACCAC
>CM054149.1:4788466-4798466 GCA_028751875.1 Rapana venosa
CAAACTAAAAACAAAAAACAACCAACCAACCAAACAACCAACAACAACAAAAAAGAACCCAGAGAAAAGTACATGTACAAGCGTGCACTCTCAGGTCCCTGTATATATATATATATATATATATATATATATATATATATATATATATATATATATATATATATATATATATATATATATAATGGTACGTTACTCGGGCTGGTCGATAGGAGAGCGGCTTCCCGTCAGAGGAAAGGGCATCGCCTCAAAGCTGGGCAAGTTGCAAAGCAGGGAAACAGAGTTAGCTCCCAGGAAAAGACCCTGGAGACGGTGACGGGAGAAAATGGGTGAGGAGATGTGTGGACTGAGAGAAGAGCAAAGGATCAGAGAGATTCAGAGGGTACGTGATACAGAGGAATAGGAACACAGAGACAGACAGGCAGACATGCAGACATACACACTCACACACACACACACACACACACACACACACACACACGAGAGAGAACTCTGAAAAAATTATTCATAAAAGGCTGTTGGCCCATACATGAAGGGGGTTGCTGATCAATACACTGAAATAACGATAGGGATACACGGTGAAATACAGCGGTGACAAACAAATGCAAGCAACTGCACAGGGGGGAATGTACGCGATCTTACGACAACACATCGTCTCTTATTGTAAAGGCTTTATAAAGCTAAATTTCTATTGATATTAGGATTGCTACATGCTAGGAGCAAACAGAGTCTAAATGCATTAGGCAGGGTGGTATATTTTGCTGGGTTACATTGTTGCCGAATGCCATTAAGGGCGGGACAACTTCACACAAAATGTACTTCATCTTCTGTCGCTTCATAACGTAAAGAGCTTGTTTATCAGAATTACTATGCATTCTGTATCTAGATTTATGAACATTTATATCTGACACACCCTGTCTGAGTTTAACCATTATTCCTTTAAAAGAGTTATAGAGGGGGGGGGGGGGATTTATTGTGGTAAGCTTTTAAGCCCATTCACTGGGGGACAGCGGGAAGGGGACTAGGCACAAATACGTAATATTTAACCAAGAAGAAAAAGAAACAAACAAAAACAAAACATTCACATCAGCCCAGACAACCATGGTGCCATGGATTCCACGTCATGGTTAACAGCTGCAACAAACACAAGTATTGTGAACTATGATTGCTGTCATTTTAGCACAGCAAGAACAATTAGCCAAAAAAGAATATTGCTGTCTAATTAAGCTTTACAAGCCATTCAACAGCACGTCACGCAATTCAGTGATACCCACGTTTTATGTTTTGAAAAGAATGACGTTAAGTACAGAAGCTAACAGTGACGCAAAAACGACATGGAAACTATACGTCAGCACAATTTGTATTTAAAGACATAACCTACTGATTGTCACTGACTCATCCGTGATGTCAAAGTATCTTCTTGTTGAGAGACAGACAGACAGACAGACTCACAAGAGAGAGAGAGAGAGAGAGAGAGAGAGAGAGAGAGTCCAGCTTGCAGATAGACAGTAAGGGAGATAATCAGTCATGGAATCAAATCATGTATGTATTGATCTATTCAGTGGAGTGGAGTCATACTGCTGTAATAATGACCAAAGTGCTGCAGTGTGTGGATGATAAACAAAGTCGTTAACTTGTTCTCTTCCTGCCTGCCTCCCTGTTCTATTGCTTTTCGTGTTCTGTCTGTGTCTGCATCTCTATCTGTCAGTTTGTCCGACTCTGTCTCTGTCTCTGTCTCTCTGTCTGTCTCTCTCTCAGACATGTTTCGGTTGGTTGCTTGGTTGGTTGGTTGGTTGGTTGGTTGGTTGGTTGGTTGGTTGGTTGGTTGGAAGAAAGAAGAAAATACATTCAAAATCCTAACTCCATCATTCCTCTATAACCAGAATGGCTGGACTTCAGGAAAATCATGAAATCCTCTTGTCCTCCTCACCCCCCTCTCCTATCTTCTTCTTCCACCCCCCCCCCCCCCCCCCTCCCCCCCCCCCCCCCCCCCCCCCCCCCCCCCCCCCCCCCCCCCCCCCCCCCCCCCCTCTCCTCCTCTCTCTCTCCACTTGCCTGCTGCACCCCCATCTTTGAGTTGTCGTCCTTGCATCTTGCAGGCTGACACGTCAGGGAGCAATGGGTTTGTCCTGCCTGCTGATGGCTAGTAAGCCAGTACTGGGAGCTGGTTTAGCAGCACTTGTTGTCCTGTTTGTCTTCATCCGTGTCACTGTCCTGTTTGGCTTTAACGGAAGGTCTGTTGGTTTGTGGTGTTGTGGTGTGTGTGTGTGTGTGGGGGGGGGGGGGGGGGGGTGGGTTTGTGTGTGTGCACGGGTGTTGGAGTGGACATAAGCAACATTAGAACGCAGGGAATGACCCCAGTAGTGAAGCATTTCAAGCGGCTTGCAGAGTGCAGGGTGCTGCTACTACTGACCGGAGCAGTCACTGGCCGTTTCTCCCCATCACACCATGGTATTGCTACAAACTCAGACATGTATGATAACGTTATTGCAGGGAATAGAACGGCAGTTAGTTACCTCAACGGATGCTGAACATGGGTGGTGGGCTGGAGGGGTGAGAAGGGGCCAAGATCAGTGAATGCATGGACTGCATGTTTGAACATGTTGCCTGATGGAACCGAAAGGATGGAACGGCTGTGAGAACTGAGACCAAAGAGAGTAGAAACACAGCACGAAGACTGGACAGACACACAGAGAGACAAAGAGAGAGCGAGACAGAGAGCGAGACACACAGAGAGACACACACAGAGACAGAGTCACAGACAGACAGAAACGAGGCAGAGAAACTTTAGTCCACATCAGAAGGCAAGATGGAATCATGCTCAGATAAGTTAGAGGGAAGTTGGCCATAATACGATTTGGAAGCAAATGAGATTATAGTGAGCTAGACTGGCTGATACTCACTAAGTTCAATGGGGATAGAGGAGAGTGTGAAGACAGAAGGAGAAAGGCAGAAACAGGAGGATGGGTGTGGAGAAATAATCAGTCTGAATCACTCAGTGCCAGGCTAGCACAGTCACTTTCAAAGTCCAGAGGAGCTGTACAGGTGGACGCCAGCTCTGATCTTTGGCTGGTGTAGACTGACAGGTAGTCAGGGAAGTCCTGGAGTATGTTTGGCATCGTTGTTCTTGTTTGGGGTTTTCTTCCTTACAAAGTGGACCTTTTCTTTTCTCTTCTTTTTTTGTTTTTTTTCAAAAAAATCTTTTTTGTGGATGGTCACGTGTTGAACACTGTCTGTGTATTTGCAAAACTCCCCGTCCATGTGTTCATCTGCTTGTCCCTGTCTGCGTGCCTGATGGCATACCCTCTCCCACACTCAACACACTAACTCATACACACGCACGTACGCACGCACGCATACACATGTGCGTACCTGCATATGCACACCTACAAGCATGCACACACACACACACACACACACACACACACACACACACACACACACACACACTCACACACACACACAATCTAATATCACTTAGAGTAAACAGACTTTTAATTGAAGACACACACACGATAGAGTGAGGGGAGAGAGGAGTGGAGAAAGAGAGGATGGAAGAGGGAGAGAGGAGTGGAGAAAGAGAGGATGAAAGAGGGAGAGAGGAGTGGGGAAAGAGAGGATGGAAGAGGGAGAGAGGAGTGGAGAAAGAGAGGATGGAAGAGGGAGAGAGGAGTGGGGAAAGAGAGGATGGAAGAGGGAGAGAGGAGTGGGGAAAGAGAGGATGGAAGAGGGAGAGAGGAGTGGGGAAAGAGAGGATGGAAGAGGGAGAGAGGAGTGGAGAAAGAGAGGATGGAAGAGGGAGAGAGGAGTGGGGAAAGAGAGGATGGAAGAGGGAGAGAGGAGTGGGGAAAGAGAGGATGGAAGAGGGAGAGAGGAGTGGGGAAAGAGAGGATGGAAGAGGGAGAGAGGAGTGGGGAAAGAGAGGATGGAAGAGGGAGAGAGGAGTGGGGAAAGAGAGGATGGAAGAGGGAGAGAGGAGTGGGGAAAGAGAGGATGGAAGAGGGAGAGAGGAGTGGGGAGAATGTCAAGTGGCTGCACACACCAGTGCAACATGCATTAACCTCTGCATAAACTAGTCAATATGCCGTGTGTGTGTGTGTGCGTGCGTGCACGCGCGCGTGAGTGTGTATGTGTATGTTGTGTGTGCGTGTGTTGTGTGTGTGTGTGTGTGTGTGTGTGTGTGTGTGTGTGTGTGTGTGTGTGTGTGTGTGTGTGTGTGTGTGTGTGTGTGCGTGTGTTGTGTGTGTGCGTGTGTTGTGTGTGTGCGTGTGTGTTTGTTGTGTGTGTGTGGGTGTGTGTGTTGGGGGAGAGAGAGGCACAGCCACCAAGCCAGACTCCTAAACCCAACTCAAGAGACAGACACCTAGTCAGACAAGGGACTGAGCAGCAGCCCTAGTGGCATACACCCATAACCGTTATTGCTTCCTGCTGTAACTGCTGCCCGAATCGGTCAATAACAATTTCCCCCAGTCACAAAATGATACTGCAGCAACAAAACTCAGACATGACATGACATGCAGGCAACTGCAACAACAAAACTCGACATGACATGCAGGCAACTGCAGCAACAAAACTATGACATGACATGACATGCAGGCAACTGCAACAACAAAACTATGACATGACATGACATGACATGCAGGCAACTGCAACAACAAAACTATGACATGACATGACATGACATGCAGGCAACTGCAGCAACAAAACTATGACATGACATGACATGCAGGCAACTGCAACAACAAAACTATGACATGACATGACATGCAGGCAACTGCAGCAACAAAACTATGACATGACATGACATGCAGGCAACTGCAACAACAAAACTATGACATGACATGACATGACATGCAGGCAACTGCAACAACAAGACTCAGACATGACATGACATGACATGCAGGCAACTGCAACAACAAGACTCAGACATGACATGACATGCAGGCAACTGCAACAACAAGACTCAGACATGACATGACATGCAGGCAACTGCAACAACAAAACTATGACATGACATGACATGACATGACATGCAGGCAACTGCAACAACAAAACTATGACATGACATGACATGACATGCAGGCAACTGCAACAACAAGACTCAGACATGACATGACATGCAGGCAACTGCAACAACAAAACTCGACATGACATGACATGACATGCAGGAAACTGCAGGCAGCTTTCTCCGCTGATGCCAAGGACGTGTGAAGGACTGGGGGGAGGGGGGGGGGGGGGGGGGGGGAGAGGAGAAGTGCAGTGCTGAGATAGAGGAGTGAGTGCCTGCACTGCATGTTTGGACATGTATGGAACCAGATGGAATCAGGATGTGGTTGGGAGGTGGTTGGGGGGGGGGGGGGGGGGGGGAGGAATGACAGTGATGAGGGTTAATTGTTTTATTCCTCAACTGGAGGTCTAATGTTTACCAATGGTGAGACGTGACGTGACGTGACGTATGCGGCCATTTTTGCCACATCCTGATTCAGTCAGGATGATGTCAGTACCAGTGTCCATGCGTTTTTAAAATGTCGCCATTTGTTCCTACTGGCATGCAGTGGCCTATGTTCCGAAAGGCAGAACGGGTTATAACGAGTGCACAAGAGGTTCTGCGTGCGTTTGCATACGGAGCCTCTGTTTACAGTCTCATCCTAAGGACTTTCGGGGAGTGGAGTCAGTACTGATGTAAATGCCAGAGGGGAAGATCCCCTTGAACGGGTGCCTCGGTTGTGACTGGAACCCGGGCTGTCAGATCACGAGCGCAGCGCTCTGACCACTAGGCTGTTCCGCTGCCCCCGAAAGAGCATATAAACACAGCAGGGATACTGAGGAGACAGTGATGGATAGAAAAGTTTAGTCCACCTCAGTAGGCAAGGTGAAATCATGCCCAGAGAAGCTAGAGAGCAGTTGGCCATGATGTCATTTGGCAGCAAAGGTGGTGTGGTGGACTGGCTGATAATCAGTTGATTGGGAAATGGAGGAGAGAGTGAAGATAGTAAGATAGAGGAGGCGGAGATAGACCAGTGGTAGGAAAAGTTGGTCTGAACCAGTTCATGAAAATAATCAAATCATGTCCCGATAACTTAGAGGGAAACCAGCCACAGTGTAATTTGGTAGAGGAGATACAGTAGTAGACTAGTTGGTGGGTAGAAGGGAAATTGGTTCATTTCTCTTTTAGGTTGGGTGTGTTTTTATACGAGGTTAATCATTTTATGTCGTGTTGTGGTCATTGACCTGGTGTGCACTGTATCTGTATGTTTCTTTGTAGGTATGCTTCTCTATTTTTTTGGGTCTGATTAACTCTCTCTTCCCCCCCCCCCCCCCCCCCCCCCCCCCCCCCCCCCCCACCCCCCCCCCCCCCCCCCCCCCCCCCCTCCACCCCGACCCCCCCGCGGCCCCCCCCCACCACCCACACACAAAGAGGAGGGGGTGGAGAGGAGGAAGAGAGGAAGAAGAGAGAGGGAGAGAGAGAGGGGAGAGAGATGAAGAGAGAGAGAGAGAGGAGAGAGAGGAGAGATTATGTAAATGGATGTACTCATTAGTATACCACGTAGTAACAGCCCTCAGTATGCTTTGCTGTTTGTTGTTAACTATAACATAATTATCTTACTAATATACCTAATCACTGTGCGGTCAAGCTCCACAAACTGATCAGTAGCTATGTCCCCTTCAATCAGAATCATACACAACTCAAAAATCCAATGCGGGGACTTGATGCAGTCAACTGAACGGGAAACACAGACAGAACAGACAGACAGACACCAAGAGAGCAGGACCTCCAGTAGTGTGCAGCACTCCTTGCTGCAGCAGGATGGTATAAATAAACTGAAGGCTGCACAGAATGGTGACAGCCCTTCCTTCTCCTTCCCTGACCAAAGCACCACCACAGCTCTGACAGGCTACCTGCAGGCAAGTCCTTCGGATGAGACTATAAACCGAGGCCCCGTGTGCGAACGCATGCAGAACATCTTGCGCACACGTTAAATCCTGTTCCGCTTTTCGGAAGGGTAGGCCATTGTGTGCCGGTGGAAACAGATGACAAAATTTACAAACCGCATACACACGGGGACTGGATGTAAAAAAGCACATGAGTGCTTATTCCATTATCCTCGATATAAAAGAATAAATGAACTGCTGTGGAGGTGGTGGCACGGCTGTGGACTAGACAAGGTGCATGGGGAAGTGGGCACGATGATCACGATGCCAGACAGAAGCAGAGGGGAGCGTGTTCTCTTCCTCAGCTACTGGTCGGAGGTTCACCAATGGTGGGATTGCGTATGTGACCGTGTCTGCCTGCCGTGACGGTAGCCGCATTCCGACTTTGGGGATGACGTCTTTATAGCACCCCAGTGTGCATGCGTTTTTCCCCTTTTGTCATCTGCTCTTACCGGCATAAATGACCTACTCTTCCGAAAGGCAGAACGGGTTTTAACGTGTGGGCAAGATATTCCGCGTGCGATTGCACAGGAAGCCTCGGGTTATAGCATCATCCGAAAGACTTTGTAGGGGGTAGTGGTGGCTCGAATCCGGGCTTGATCCCGGGATATCAAATCGCCAGTGCAGTGCTCTTACCACTAGGCTATCCTGCCCCCAAAAGCAAGAATAAAGAATAATGTAAAAATTCTAAATAGGCAGGGACAGAAAACTGAAGTGGAAGGAATGTTTAGTCCACATCCGTTGGTAAGATCAAGCGATGTCCAACCCAGGAGAAGGATGCCAGTCATAGTCAGTATGACAGGGTAGACGAACTGTACTGGGTATCAGAACATTCATCATTTATTTCTTCTTTTAGCTTTACAAAACAAACGTTTGTTTTTTTTATATGTATTGTAAGTAGTTTAGGACCTTCCTGCTTCTGTTTGCTTGTTGGTGTGATCCCTATCTGTGGCTGGTTGTCAGTGTGTTTGTCTGCCTGTCTGCTCCCTATCTGTGTCTAGTTGTCAGTGTGTTTGTCTGCTTGTCTGCCTGTCTGCTCTCTATCTGTGTCTAGTTGTCAGTGTGTTTGTCTGCTTGTCTGCCTGTCTGCTCTCTATCTGTGTCTAGTCGTCGGTGTGTTTGTCTGCTTGTCTCTGACACTCAGACAGCCTCCTCCAGACACCTACACACACAGACACACACAGACACAGACCTACACACACACACACACACAGACCTACACACACACACACAGACCTACACACACACACAGACCTACACACACACACACAGACACACACACACTCACACGGACAGACAGACAGACAGACAGGACCTCCAGGGGCGAGCATTCATCGGTACAGCAGGCATTAAGTGCTGCACACACTGGTCAACAGCAATCTTGCCTGCAGTGGCAAACCATGTTCCAACACCACTAAGAGGCCCCACACAGGGCAGTGCGGTTAGCGCTTAGGACGCAACAGAGAGAGAGAGAGAGAGAGGGGGGGGGGGGGGGGGTAATAATTACAAGGACAGATGGAATGGGTATGACTGGGCCAGAACATGGGGCCAGAGAACAGCACAGGGACTGTTGAAAGAGAGTGGGAAGAAGGGGGTAGGGAAAAAGAGGGACAGAGACAGAGATTGGGGGGGGGGGGGGGGGGGGGGGGGGGGGGGGGGGGGGGGGGAGACGTTTGTTTCATTCAGTGAGATCAGATTTTGTCTTATTTAGTTAAAAGCAAGTCACAATTATTGTGAATTAGTACTGAAATAGTTTACGAAACAAATGTTAACTGAATGTTGTGATTTTGCTGGTGACATAGTACATTTTAGATCATTATATCATTTGCTTAATAGTGAACAAAAAATGTCGTGGATCGGTGGTCTAGTGGTAACGCGCCTGCCTAGAAAGCGAAAAGTCCGGGTCGGAAGTGTGCCGTGGTTCGAATCCCGTTTGGACCCGAGACTTTTCCCCTATCCATTAGACCATGAGTGACGGTCTGGGTGCTAGTCTTTCGGATGAGACGATAATCCGAGGTCCCATAATTATGCTACACATAATTATTCAGCGCACGTAAAAGAACCCGCGGCAGCAAGAGAGCTGTCCCTGGAAAAATTCTGTAGAAAAAAAGCCACTCTGATAGGGAAACAAATACAGTTGCAGACAGGAAAAAGAAAACAAATAATTATTTGGTGGCGCTGCTCTTGTGACGATGCGCTCTCCCTTGGGAGAGCAGCCCGAATTTCACGCAGAGAAATCTGCCGTGACGTTAAGTGGAATAAAAGTAATTAAAAGTAAAACATGCATGTTAACCTCTCTCGCGCCCCCCATCCCCTTCCACACACTCACACACACACACACACACACACACACACACACTATTAATTGGTAACATTCAGTTTTCCCGTCAGTCGTGGCTTGATTAGAACTGCGTGTTTCACTGCAGGAAGTATTTTATGCTGGACACTAGTTTGTTTCTGTGTCCTCATCTGCTTCGCTCTCCGGTATGGCGTGTGCAGCAGATCTGCTTGCTCGTGGCCTTACTTGTGTGTACGTTTCTAACATTTTATTCTTTGATATCGAGGATGATCAAATAAGCACTAATGTGCTTTTTTTACATCCAGTCCCCATACGTATGCGGTTTTGTAAATTCTGTCATCTGTTCCCACCGGCACACAATGGCCTACTCCTAGGAAAAGCGGAACAGGATTTAACGTGTGCGCAAGGTATTCTGTGTGCGTTCTCACGCGGAACCTCGGTTTATAGTCTCATCTGAAGGACTTTGGGGGAGAGTGGAGTCTGCACTGATGTTAACTCCAGGGGAATATATCCCCCTTGAACGGGAATTTACGTGAGTGTGGGTGTGTGCGCGCGCGCGTGTTTATGCACTACATACACATTTACATAATATGGCATGCGTGGGAAAAAGTTCAATCCAAAGAGAAAGTAAGGGAGCACTCGGAAGGGAGAGTGGAGAGGGCTGGGGAAAATGAGAGAGGGAGGGGGAGAGAGGGAGAGAGAGAGAGAGAGGGGGGGGGAGGAGAGAGAGAGAGAGAGAGAGAGAGAGAGAGAGAGAGAGGAGAGAGAGGA
>CM054149.1:4800966-4810966 GCA_028751875.1 Rapana venosa
CGTGAAAGATGGAGGCAAACATCCATTGTGAAGTGTTGACAGAACCATTTCTGGTAAAGCCTATATACTTCTTTTGTGAGGTAGAGGACACGCGCGTGCGCGCGTACACACACGCGCGCGCACATGCACGCACACAAACATACACACACGCACGCACGCACACACTCACATTCACACACACAGTCACACTCACACACACACAGCGTCACACTCACATTCACACACACACGCAATCACACACATTTACATACACACTCACACACACACTCTCACACACATACTCACACACCCCATACTCACACACCCCATACTCGCACACGCACACACACACACACACACACACACACACACACACACACACACACACACACACACACACACACACAGAACATCAAAGAAATCAGACAGATAGATAAGCAAGAAACAAATGAAACCCTTGAAACAGTGGTACTTTACAACAGCCAGACCTTGGATTGCTATTGTGGTCACAGTTTGATGTTCAGTGTTTTCAGCTGCACAACACTTGGCTGCTGCTGCTTTCCTGTTCAGCCACTGGAAAAAAGCCGGTCAGATAGCGCAGAAGAGATGGGGGGGGGGGGGGGGGGGGGGGGGGGATAAAATGAAGTAAAACACTTCCATTTACACTTCTTTGAAGCTAAATGCAGCCAGAAACAAGAGTGAAGTCTAAATCTGTTTGATCTGCGCTATCTATGGTTATGCCGGTCATCATCATAACAGTGTTCCTCAAAGGCATGTTCACTAGCTCACCACATGCAGCGCTGTGCACTCACTCACAGACGCCTTTCCCTGCGGCAAACGGTTTTTATGTTCAAAGCCTGGAGAGATGTGGTGGGGAAGAGGGAGGGGATGTAGATGATGGAGGAGAGGAGATGGCTAAAAGCAATAGGACATCAGTTCCCTGACTGATGGGCTTGTAGTTAGTTCCAGGGAAAATAGTTCTCCGTGGATTACTGATGAATTTTAAATTTGCCGTGCAGAGGTTTGGCCTGATCTGTGTGAGGAGACCGGGGGTGATGGATGGCATGACATTGTCATCATTCATTTTTATTTAGCTGAATTTCAGAAATTTATTTTTTACCACTGGTGGAAGTCATGCAACGTGAAGTTGTTGTGGTTAATGGTCACAGGAAATCTGTCTGCTTAAAAAAAAATTATTTTTTTTTCAATATTGATTACTGTCTTTCGTTGTGTCTCTTTCTCTGTTTCTCTTCTCTCCTCTTTCTTTTTTCTTTTTTGTTCTCTGCACCTTGTATTTCATCCCTGTCTGTATCTGTCTTTCTTTGTCTCTCTGTCTCTGTCTGTCTGTCTGTCTCTGACTATGTCTGTCTGTATGTATGTATGTATGTATCTGTGTGTGTGTGTGTGTGTGTGTGTGTGTGTGTGTGTGTGTGGTGTGTGTCCCTGTCTGGGTACAGTCAAACTCTTTTATCTCCTCTACATGGAAATCCTGG
The DNA here is from genome assembly GCA_028751875.1 of Rapana venosa. Taxonomy (NCBI): domain Eukaryota; kingdom Metazoa; phylum Mollusca; class Gastropoda; order Neogastropoda; family Muricidae; genus Rapana; species Rapana venosa. The sequence goes on from CM054149.1 coordinate 4,802,439, forward strand.
CCATTGCAGTCATCATCTAACTGATGTGTACTAGTTCACACACGTGCACTCACTCACAGACGCCTTTCCCAGCGGCTAACGGGTTTATGTTCAAAGCCTGGAGAGATGTGGTGGGGAAGAGGAAGGGATGTAGATGATGGAGGAGAGGAGATGGCTAAAAGCAATAGGACATCAGTTCCTTGACTGATGGGCTTGTAGTTTCATGGAAAATATTTCTCCGTGGATTACTGACGAATTTTAAATTTGCCGTGCAGAGGTTTGGGCTGATTGGTATCAGCACTCGGGAGACTGGAGGTGATAGATAGCTGGACATTGTCATCATTTATTCAACGGAAATTCAGAGGTTTGGAGCACTCGTGGAAGTCAGGTTGTGCATAACGGTTTTAAAGTTCTGTTTCTCTGCCTGTCTGCCTGCTTGTTTCTCTTTAGGTCTCTGTGTCCTTCTCTCTCTTTTGTTCTCTGTCTCTGTTCCTTTCACTCCCTATCTGTCATCCTGTTTCTTTCCTTCTGTGTGCGTCCCCTTTATTCCCACCTCTGTGTCGACCTCTCTCCTTTCTCTCTTTTTTCTTTCTTTTATTCCCTTTGTGCAATTCTTTTCTTTTTACCTCTGAAAGCAAGTGACCAATCAATACACAGACAATTTGTCTGCCTGCAGGCGTGTTTGATGGTAAGTACAAAGCAATATTTTATTCTTTTAGAAAAAGTGTGTGTGTTGCATTCTGTTCCCTTCTTTTATGCAGTAAAATCTCTCTCTCTCTCTCTCTCTCTCTCTCTCTCTCTCTCTCTCTCTCTCTCTCTCTCTCTCTCTCTCTCTCTCTCTCTCTCTCTCTCCTCTGTCCCTGTCTTTGTCTCTCCATCTTTGTCTTGCCTTCTGTCTGTCTCTCTCACTCTGTCCCTGTCTTTGTGTCTCTGTCTCTCTGTCTCTCTCTCTCTCTGTCCCTGTCTTTGTCTCTCCGTCTCTGTCTCGCTCTCTGTCTGTCTCTCTCACTCTATACCTGTCTTTGTCTCTCTCTCTCTCTCTCTCTCTCTCTCTCTCTCTCTCTCTCTCTCTCTCTCTCTCTCTCTCCTCTCTCTCTCTCTCTCTCTCTCTCAACATACTTCTAAACAAAATGCTCTGCTGCTGTTTCACAGACCCGACATTGGGCCAGACGTTGCAGAACAAGGAAGATCATCCAGGCCGTTGGTGCCACAGTGCACATGTGGAGTGACATCACCTCACCTTGACAGAGCCACACAACACGATTCCACGTTGGGACGGAAGCAGTGACCATACCGTACAGTACAATACGATACAGTAATAATGTACACGTCTGCATAAGACCACAGGAGTCAAGTGACAGAGGTATGTGTGTCCTGAATGTCAATTTGATTTTTTTTCTCGTGTGTGTGTGCGCGCCCGCGCGCGCGCGTGTGTGTGGTGTGTGTGTGTGTGTGTGTGTGTGTGTTTGTGTGTGTGTGTGTGTATGTGTGTGTGTTTGTGAATATGTATGTGCGTGTGTCTGTCTATCTCATGGGTAAAATAAGTGTAGGGAATATTCATCTGCCTGTCTGTCTGTCCGTTTCTGTCTAACATCTATCTATCTATACACCTGTGACGAAATAGGACTAGTGTTACTGATGTGTTTAGTTATTTATTTATTTTATTTATTTATACTTTTATATCGAGGATAATGGAATAAGCACTCATGTGCTTTTTACATCTAATCCCCGTGTGTATGCGTTTTGTAAATTCTGTCATCTTTTTTCCACCGGCACACAATGGCCTACTCTTCCGAAAAGCGGAACAGGATTTAACGTGTTCGCAAGATGTTCTGCATGCGCTCGAACACGGAGCCTCGGTTTATAGTCTCATTCGAAGGATGTGTTTGACTGTGTGTGTGTGTGTGTGTGTGTGTGTGTGTGTGTGTGTGTGTGTTGTGTTGTGTGTGTGTGTTTGTGGCACTTTCGTTTGGAATGCCTGTGTATTGATATTTACTTATGTTGTTGTAAGTGTGATCTATATGGCAGTAAAGCCTATCATGTTTTCTCACAAGCAAGCAAGCGCGCAAACGCACACACACAGAGTCACATACACACACACACACAGAGAGACTCACACACACACACACAGTCACATACACACACACACACACACACACACACACACACACAGAGGCACACACCACCCCAGTCTCCAACCGACTACAACTATAACCTACCATAGTAAACAAATGTAACTGTCATTATCTGAGCCATCTTTCTCTCTCTCTCTCTCTCTCTCTCTCTCTCTCTCTCTCTCTCTCTCTCTCTCTCTCTCTCTCTCTCTCTCTCTCTCTCTCTCTCTCTCTCTCTCTCTCTCTCTCTCTCACACACACACACACACACACACACTATATATACACACAACCATACTACTCGCACACACACACACATCCACACACACATCGTATGAACAGGAGCACGTGCACATACGCAAACACACAGACACGCACACACACACACACAGACACGCACACATATACACACATGCACGCGCTTACGCACGCACGCACGCACATACATACATGCTCGCAGACACACGCACACACCGGACAGGATTCTCATTTTCACCATCTGTTTTATTTCTCCTTCGTTCCGCCGTCACCTGATCTAGCTGAGAAAACATGACCCGTGTGTGTGTGTGTGTGTGTGTGTGTGTGTGTGTGTGTGTGTGTGTGTGTGTGTGTGTGTGTGTGTGTGTGTGTGTACGCACGCGTGCGTGCGTGCGTGCGTGCGTGGGGATTTGCCTGTGTGCGTGCGAGAAGTCAAAGTCATTTCCCCCCATATATGTACGCGTGTACATGTGTGTGTTTGTGTGTGTGTGAACGTGTGTGTACACGCTCGTGCGTGTGAACGTGTGTGGTGGTGGGTGTGGATGTCTGTCTGTGTGTGTGTGTATGTGTGTGTGTGTGTGTGTGGTAGCGCGACAGGAACACGCGCGACATTAAAACACATGTTTCTGCCTGCACGCGGACAAAGAACCCCCTACAACACTTTTTTTTTAAACGCCAAACCATCCGAGGCTGTCTCTCTGTCTCTCTCTCTGTCTCTCTCTCTCCCTGTCTCCGTCTCTGTCTCCCTCTCTCTCTCTCTCTCTCTCTCTCTCTCTCTGCCTCTTCTCTCTCTCTCTCTCTCTCTCTCTCTCTCTCTCTCTCTCTCTCTCTCTCTCTCTCTGTCCCAGGAGTGATCCTGAGTGTCTGTCTCATGAGCGACAATGCTTTGCGCTGCTGGTAAGCGCCTTACAAGTCAGGCCCAGCACTATCGTTGAGTTTTAAAAAACATTAGACTGTTGAATTATACAAACCATCCGAGGCTGTCTCTCTGTCTCTCTGCCTCTCTCTCTCTCTCTCTCTCTCTCTCTCTCTCTCTTCTCTCTCTCTCTCTCTCTCTCTCTCTCTCTCTCTCTCTCTCTCTCTCCTCTGTCTCCCTGTCTCTCTCTCTCTGTCTCCGTCTCTGTCTCCCTCTCTCTCTCTCTTTGCCTCTCTCTGTCTGTCTGTCTCTCTCTCTCTCTCTCTCTCTCTCTCTCTCTCTCTCTCTCTCTCTCTTCTCTCTCTCTCTCCTCTCTCTCTCTCTCTCTCTCTCTCTCTCTCAGTACCATAGGCTGTTGGTAATGTGAAAAGGGGTCCCAGGAGTGATCATGCCGTTTTGGAGAGGAAGTGAAAAGAGTCCCTGAGGTAATTCTGTCTTACACAGTCATCATGGAGTACTTCTCCTTCTCTTGTTGTCTGTCTCATGAGCGACAATGCTTTGCGCTGCTGGTAAGCGCCTTACAAGTCAGGCCCAGCACAATCGTTGAGTTTTAAAAAATATTAGACTGTTGAATAATACACTTCCAGGCAAATGAATAAGTCATAAAAGCGTGGACCGAGGTGGCTGTTTGCAGGAAAGGACACCTATTTTATTTTTAGCAGTATATGATGATTCTACGCGACGTGGCATCCACTTTTGACATGTCACCTTTCCTTTCTCCGTAAAATATCGAATCCAACTTTATTTGATCTCTATCAGATCGGCGTGCTGTCAGGCAAGCATCCTAATTTCAACCAATAGAAATCCTTCTCTGTTGCCCTTACGTGTGGCAGCACACAGCACACAGATGGAAACGAACCACAGATGGCAAGGAAGGGAAAGGCAAAAGCTTAAATACAGATGATTTATCACGTATTGCCCATGGGGCTTTGCTGCTGTGGGAGGCTCACAGGGTAAGCTGACATCAATATTTCAAAAGTGGTCATGATAAACCATTCGTAATTTATACAGTCGAAAATTGAATATTTTGTTCTGTTAGTTACTGACCGTTGGTTTCTTTGACATGATTCCGTGTCATTGTTTTGACACAGATATTCCGTTCCACAACTACAGTTCTTCAGTCAAAACGTTTTCTGGACATGATCGACATGCTTCCACAAGCCTTGATTTGGCTTGATTTTGCTTTTGCTAAAGTCTGTCCACCAATGACAGAATTTCATTTCATCATTTATCAGCTCTTACTTGTGCACTGTTGAGTACAGTAGGACGGAATTTTACCATTGAAGAAGACTTGTTCACATATAAACGAAAACAAGTTCTGTTTCTCCTGAATCAGTACAAAGCCATTACGAACAACGAAACAGAGAGACAGACAGACAGACAGACACACACACACACACACACACACACAACACACACACACACACACACACACACCCACCTCTCTCTCTCTCTCTCTCTCTCTCTCTCTCTCTCACACACACACACACACACACACACACACACACTCACTCACTCACTCACTCACACACACACACACACACACACACACACACACACACACACACACACACACACACCACACAAATACATACCACTACGCAACACACACCACACACATACACACACGCTCGTGCACAGAGGTGAGGGTATGGCAGGTGTTCCATGGTATGGGGGGGGGGGGAGGGGGGGGGGGGGGGGGGGGGGTAAGAACAGGTCAGAGGTGTGGGCAGACACTACCTGTGTGAAGTGTGGGTAGGGGTAGTGTAGTGTAGTGTAGTGTAGTGAGGGGTAGTGTAGTGTAGTGTAGTGTAGTGGGTGGGGTAGTGTAGTGTAGTGTAGTGTAGTGATGGGGTAGTGTAGTGTAGTGTATGATGGGGTAGTTGTAGTGAGTGTAGTGAAGTGAATGGGGTAGTGTAGTGATGGGTAGTGTAGTGAGGTGTAGTGAGTGGTAGTGTAGTGTAGTGAAGTGATGGGGTAGTGTAGTGTAGTGTAGTGTAGTGAGGGTAGTGTAGGTATGTAGTGTAGTGAAGTGATGGGGTAGTGGTAGTGTATGTAGTTGTAGTGATGGGTAGTTTGTAGTGTAGTGTAGTGATGGGTAGTGTAGTGTAGTGAAGTGATGGGGTAGTGTAGTGTAGTGTAGTGTAGTGAAGTGTAGTGTATTGTAGTGTAGTGAAGTGATGGGGTAGTGTAGTTGTAGTGTAGTGAAGTGATGGGTAGTGTAGTGTAGTGTATGTGTAGTGATGGGGTAGTGTAGTGTAGTGATGGGGTAGTGTAGTGGTAGTGTAAGTGTAGTGTAGTGTAGTGAAGTGATGGGGTAAGTGTAGTGTAGTGTAGTGTAGTGAAGTGATGGGGTAGTGTAGTGTAGTGTAGTGTAGTGTAGTGTAGTGTATTGTAGTGTAGTGGTAGTGTAGTGTAGTGAAGTGATGGGGTAGTGTAGTGTAGTGTAGTGTAGTGAAGTGATGGGGTAGTGTAGTGTAGTGTAGTGTAGTGTATGGTAGTGTAGTGTAGTGTAGTGTAGTGATGGGGTAGTGTATGTAGTGTAGTGAGGGTAGTGTAGTGTAGTGTAGTGAAGTGATGGGTAGTGTAGTGTAGTGTAGTGTAGTGATGGGGTAGTGTAGTGTAGTGTAGTGTAGTGTAAGTGTATGTAGTGAGTGATGAGGTAGTGTAGTGTAGTGTAGTGTAGTGATGGGGTAGTGTAGTGTAGTGTAGTGAAGTGAGTGATGGGTAGTGTAGTGTAGTGTAGTGAAGTGATGGGTAGTGTAGTGTAGTGTAGTGTAGTGTAGTGTAGTGTAGTGTAGTGTATGATGAGGTATGTATGTATGAGTGTGTGTAGTGTAGTGTAGTGAATGATGGGTATGTATGTAGTGTAGTGTAGTGAAGGTGATGATGTTTCAAGTGAACACAGCCAAACACAGGGCTGGCAGTGTCAGTAACGCCTGTTTTCCCTGCAGGCTCAAGGCGGCCACGAGGGTCAAAAGGTGAGGAGGAGGGGAGGTGACCGAGGGAAAGCTGCCCGGCATAATAACTGAACTAAACGGCTTGCCTGGGATCGTTACAGTTCTAAAAGGATGTAATGGAGAAGGGGTGTCCGTGCCTACGTGTGTGCGTGCCTGTGTGTGTGTGTGCGCGCGTGCGTGCGTGCGTGCTTGTGTGGTGTGTGTGTGTGTGTGTGTGTGTGTGTGTGTGCGCGCGCGTGTGGTGTGTATGTGTGTGTGTTGGTGTTGTGTGTTTTATGTGCGTGCGCGCGCGCGTGTATGTGTGTATTTATTTTGGTTTTTTAATATTTTATTCTTTTGTATCGAGGATAATGGTGTACTTTTTTTTTACATCCTGTCCCCGTGTGTATGCGTTTTTTTAAATTGTCATCCGTTCCCACCGGCACACAATGGCCTACTCTTACGAAAAGCGGAACTGGATTTTAACGTGTGGGCAAGATGTTCTGCGTGCGTTCGCACACGGGGCCTCGGTTTATAGTCTCATAACAATCCCGAAAACTAGGACCCTTTTTGGGGGAGGGGAGTGGGACTGATGAATCTAGGGGTACCGAACGGGGAAGGGTGGGGTGGGGAGGGGGGGGGGGGGGGGGGGGGGGGGGGGGGGGGGGGGGGGGGGGGATTGTTTTTAAAAAAAAGGTAAGGGGGTAGGGTAAAAATGTGTGCAATGGAATGGAAGATGGGGCAAGAGGTTTTTTTCTTTTTTTTTTTCCTTTCTCTCTCTCTGGGATTTGGTGGTTTGGTTTGGCTTTGTTTGGTTTGGTTTTTTCTCTTAACGTCCGTCCTGTTGCCACTTCATTCCTTCATTAAGCGAGCAGTCAGGTGAAGAAGGCGGTGTGGAGGGCTGCTGGTTAGTGTAGCTATGCTGAAGTCATTCCTTCCACTTTTCGTTGTTGGGTTTTTTCCCCAGTACAGCATTCAGTTGGTAATTCCTTCCAGGAAGGAGAACTGTGGAAGCACCGGTAGGCTTGTAGACAGATAGGTAGACGTCTCTCTGTCTCTATCTGTCTGTCTCTCTCTCTCTTTCTCCCTCTCTGACTGTCTGTCTGTCTCTCTCTCTCTCTCTCTCTCTCTCTCTCTCTCCTCTCTCTCTGTCTCTGTCCTTCTCTCCCTCTGTCTCACTCTGTCTCTCTCTTTCTCTCTCTGTCTCTGTCTCTTTCACTATGTCTTTCTCTGTCTCTCTCTCGGAGCAGCTGCAGTCATGGTAATTGTCTTTTTTCATAGTTACATCACAGTCTCAATAAGCTTGAATGACTTTTGCAGACTTTTAGGCTTCAACAGAAAAAAATGATCGAAAAGAGGAAAATTCTATCACAAAATTATAGGGGAGAGAGAGAACAATGAGCAAAGTTAATTCTTCAGGCCACCAGCCCCTAGAATGGTGTCAAGAGAGAGAGGGGGAGAGAGAGAGAGAGAGAGAGAGAGAGAGAGAGAGAGAGAGAGAGAGAGAGAGAGAGAGAGAGAGAGAGAGAGAGAGAGAGAATGAATTGAGTGGAATGGAATTCTATTGCCGTTAAGCTATACAAGCTATAGAACAAGCGCTGGTATTAACTACATAGACTTCGACGCGATGTCTATCATTGACATGGATACCACAGCAATGGCAATGCCTTATTACTTTTAATGAAGTTAAACGACGGTGTTTCGAAAAGCGGGAACTGTCCACAGCGGAGATCCCTGTCACCCTCAGCCAAGCTAGAAACAGACGATGTCGTGGAGAGCCTGCAACTGTGGCAAAGCACGTGCTTCTGTCTGTCTCTGTGTACTTCGTGTTACGGACAAGCTTTCCTCTCCGCAAGTTGGAGAGAGAGAGAGAGAGAGGGGGGGGGGGGGGGGGGGGGTGAGTAGAAAGAGAGAGTGAGGGGAGGGGGGGGGGGAAATAGAGAGACAGAGAGAGAAGGGGGTAAAGACAGAGACACACGGAGAGACAGAGAAGCAGACAGACAGACAAGAGAAGAGAAAGCAGCCATGCAAGATCGAAAACAAAACAAAACGAAAAACAAGTCCACCTGAAAAGCTGGAGGGAAAAAACCAAACCCACCCAGCAAGGAAAAGGGAAACAAAACCCTGATGGAAAATGACTGTCATGTAACAACCAGGCTGACGTTATGACTGTCTATTACATGTAACAACCAGGCTGACGTTATGACTGTCTATTACATGTAACAACCAGGCTGACGTTATGACTGTCTATTACATCCAACAACCAGGCTGACGTTATGACTGTCTATTGCATGTAACAACCAGGCTGACGTTATGACTGTC
>CM054149.1:4823466-4828466 GCA_028751875.1 Rapana venosa
GTCTTTGTCTCTCTCTCTCTCTCTCTCCTCTCTCTCCTCTCTCTCTCTCTCTCTCTCTCTCTACATAATATATATATATATATATATATATAATATATATATATATATATATATATATAATATAATATATATATATATATATCTGTGTATAGATAGACAAATAGATAGATAGATAGATAGATAGATAGATAGATAGGGGGAGAGAGATAGATAAATGTATATATAGACACGCACAGACAGAGAGAGAGAGAGAGCCTGGGAGACAGTCGAACAGACAGACATAACAGGCAGGCAAAGCAGACAGGTCGTGGGTGTGAAAGAATTAAACACATAAACACGCTGTCACACGATTTGTAAACATCCTCTTGAAAGAAAAGAACCAGCTGAAAACAGAACCAGAGATGTGTGTGTGACATAGGCTGTGTAGTATGTGTATATATGTATGTATATATATATATATATATATATATATATATATATATATATATATATATATATATATATATATATATAAATTATATGTATGTATATAATCATAGTAAAGCGGAGTTGGTTGGCTCTGCCTGCCAACTTGTTCTTGGCTCTCTGTGTTCAAGGGGACGCCACCCTCCTTCCTGTTCTTCGCCCATTTTCTTTGTAGTTGCCTCGCCATGTTGAGCAGCTTCCAGACGTGCGTTGCATGCGTGTGCAAGACGCGCGCGCGCGCACGCACACACCACAACACACACACACACACACACACACACACACACACAACACATACCTTCGTGCGCACACACACATGCATGCACCCATTCACATAGGTAATATTTTCAGGAATGTTTGACCCATCTCTTTGCAATAATGATAATAATGATGATGATGATGATGATGATATCATCATCAGTATCATTATCATCATCATCATCATCGAAATGATGTCTTCAGCAGCTTGGGTTAGGGACTGGAAGGTGTCTCATGAAACAGTTTGTCACAACACTGTTTACCAGTCCTCATTGGAATGACTGTGACACTTCTCATCAGCCGCCCTGGTGCAGTGGTTAGCGTCTTGGGTTACACACTGGAAGGCCGCGGGTTTGAATCCCATAAGAGTCACGGGGAAATTTCGGACTCCGGCCCGCTCCTTCCCAGAGTGAGTGTGCTGTGGAATCATTGAAAGACTGGGACCACACAGTCGAGCTTCATCCACTTTACGGATGCAAGTTTGAGAGTTGCTTAAATTACCTGAGCAACACTGCAGGTGTCTGTATCTCTCGGGCCTGGTTGATGCCAGGACATATCGTGATAGGAAGTGTAGAGTACAGCCCTGTCAAGTAGTCTTAAAGTACGAGCACTCCACAGCAGCATCAGTACATCATCCTCACCGTCATTGACCATCATACAATAGAAGAAAATTGCCTGTGATTCGGGGACCCGGTTGCTCTGGTCCCATGATGTTCTCATGTTTGGTTTTTCTATACACTTTCTGTGTCTGTGTTGAGTTTGTGTCTTCGGGGTTGGAAGTTCAGGGAAAAGGTCGTTGGAGGAACGTTGTGGTCACCACCCCGGATGGGCGTCTCACTCAGTCTGGTTCCACAACTGTCGTTAGTAGAGGCCTTACTAGGTGGTGTGCTTGGTAATGTTAGCTCAGAATAGGCACCACCGAACACCACCAGTGACCCAGCAGCAGTGCAGGGCTCCTCCAGCTGGTGGCCCTATGGCGGCCTGATATTGACAAGCTCCCTGTGGACTTCAGACTCTGAAGATGCAACATGACGAATCTGGGTGTGGCTGGGGGCGGAGAGATTGAAGTAAGCGGCGTGGGAACAGCAGGACAGGAACGCCGTAGAGGATGAGGCAGCGAAATAGAATTTTAAAAAAATAGAATTTTTTAAAAGGCAATAGAATAAACGAATGCGTTCAGCTATCTTAGAAGAGTAGGCTGGCTATGGCTGGTGGCGTGGATGACACACAGGTATTGGGCATGCAACCTGCGGCATTACATGGAGAGGGATGGGCTCCGACACAGTACCTGAAAGCTGCATTTCCAAGTCCTGTGGGACTCAAGGGACATAGAGGACCTGTATTGAACACAGTGTTTACCCTGCCTGTCACTGACACCCTCATACTAGGTTATGTTTGCTTTTCAGAGAGGAAAGAAAGATGAAGTGCGACGTGTGTGTGTGTGTGTGTGTGTGTGTGTGTGTGTGTGTGTCAGTCCTGTCACTTTTGTTCTCTACTCCGCTTGTCTGCCTGCTTGTCTGTCTTTTTGTCTCCGTCTGTTTGCCTGTGTCCCCATTCCTGTGTCTCTTCAGTTAAAATAATGACCATGTTATTGGTTTTTTAGGGAATGACAATGTTGAGGAATGGGTGGGGGGGGGGGGGGGGGGGGTATGGGGAAGATGAATATTGTAACGTGGGCGTTTTTTCGTTTTTTAAGGTAAATGCCAAAGTCCTGATTTTAAGCTTATGGAGTTGTTTCTACGTTCTCTGTCCTCCTCTAATCTCTCTCTTTTCTCTGTCCCTCTCCTCTGGTCTCTCTCTCTGTCTCTCACTCCTTTGCATTCTATGTCTCTCTTTTTGTCTGTCTCTTTGTTTGTCGTCTGTCTGTCCCTCTTTCTCTCTCTCACACACACACACACACAAACACACACACACACACACACACACACACACACACACACGTCAAACTTCATCGTTCTCTGACAAGCAAACATAAGCTGGAAGGAGGGTGTCAGTGGCCGGCAGTGTGAAGCTGTGTTCAATACAGCCAGGCCCTGTCTGTATGGCCGTGCTGGTTGATGTCTCTCTCTGCCCCCCCCCCCCCCCCCCCCCTCTCCCCCCCCCCCCCCCCCTCCTCCTCCCGCCCAGTACACTCCGCTCCTCCTCGTAAAGAGGGAGGAGGAGATGGGGGATGCCATCTTGAATGAAACATCAACTGTGCAAAATCTGAAAAGAAAGAAAGGAGGAGGTGAGGGGGAAGGGGGGGGGGGGGGGGGTAAAAACACGAGACCACGACCTACAAGTTTGTTGGGTTCTTTTTTATCTGTCACCGCTCTGCTCCATCTTTATCTTTGTATATTATTTCTTTGTCTTCAATCTCCTGTTTTGTCTGGGGTTGTTTTTCTCTCTTTCTCTTTGTCTCTGTGTCTGTGTGTTTCTCTAACCCTGCCCCAACCTCTTTCTCTCCCCCCCCCCCCCCCCCCCCCCCCCCCCTCCGCTCCCCTCTCTGTGTGTGTCTCTCTCTGTCTCTCTCTGTCTCTCTGTCTGTCTCTCTCTCTGTGTCTCTCTCTCTCTGTCTCTCTCTCTCTGTCTGTCTGTCTCATCCCCTTTTCCCTCTCTCTCAGTTTCTCCAATCCTCCTTTTCCCCTTATTTCTTCTTCTCTGTCTCTGTTTTTCTTCCCCTCCCCCACTTTTTCTCTGTCTCTCAATCTGTCCGTTTTTCAGTCTGTCTGTCCGTCTGTCTTCCGTTGGTACACGTGCAAACACTTCCTACTAACCTGCCTGCCTGCCTGCCTGTCCTCCCAGACAGGTCACCGTGATATCACTGTGATAGTCCCTCCACACCTGTCTTCACTCTCTTCCTGTGCCCTTCCTGTCTTGATTGATACAAACTTATTGCTCCCCCCCCCCCTTCCTCTCCCTCCTCTCTCCTCTCTCTCTCTCTCTCTCTCTCCTCTCTCTCTCTCTCTCTCTCTCTCTCTCTCCTCTCCTCTCCCCGTCCCCTCTCTCGTGGAATAAAACAGGTCAGCACTTTCTTTCTGCTTCTTTTGTCTCTGGGTCCAGAGAGGTCACTGTCACCGCCATGGTTCCACACCTACCAGCACTTCTCACTCTCTGTGTGCTTTGGTTTGGGTGATTTATTCATAGAAACTTACTGCCTTCTGACTTTTATGTCTGTCTGTCTGTGTCTATATCTGTCTCTTTCTCTGTCTGTATCTCTGTCTGTATCTGTCTGTCTGTCTTTCTCTCATAGATAGATATACAGATAGATAGATAGATAGATAGATAGATAGATAGATAGATAGATAGATAGATAGACAGACAGACAGACAGATAGATAGATAGATAGATAGATAGATAGATAGATAGATAGATAGATAGATAGATAGATAGATATACAGTTAGATAGATAGATAGATAGATAGATAGATAGATAGATTAGATAGATAGATAGATAGATAGATATGCCCGTAGACCTACCTGTCAGAACTTCAACTGATGCTTACATCTCACAGACAGGTCACAGGGACAGTGATAGTCCCACACCTGTGTTCACTCTTCCTCTCTGCCCTTCCTCCCGTGTTTATTGACAGAAACTTGTTGCCGCTGCCCCCCCACCCCCACCCCCACTCCCACCCTCTCTGATGTCTCTGTCCTGATATCTCTGTATTTCTCTGTCTGATCTCTCTGTATCTCTCTGTCTGATATCTCTGTCTGATATCTCTGTCTTGATATCTCTGTCTTGATATCTCTGTATCTCTCTATCTGATGTCTCTGTATCTCTGTCTTGATGTCTCTGTCTTGATGTCTGTATCTCTCTGTCTGATGTCTCTGTATCTCTCTGTCTTGATATCTCTGTATCTCTCTATCTGATGTCTCTGTATCTCTGTCTTGATGTCTCTGTCTTGATGTCTGTATCTCTCTGTCTGATGTCTCTGTATCTCTCTGTCTTGATTTCTCTCTATCTCTCTGTCTTGATGTCTCTGTCTTGATATATCTGTCTTGATATCTCTGTCTCTCTCTGTCTTGATTTCTCTTGTCTTGATGTATGTCTGTCTTTCTCTCTCTGTCTCTGTTTCTGTCTGTCTCTCTCTAACCCCCCGCCCCCCCCCCCCCCCCCCCCCCCCACAGTGCACATCTGTGTGTGTGTGTGTCCCATCCCCTTCTTTCTCTTAGTCCCCCCTTATCCCTACCCCCCTCTCCCCCCCCCCCTCGCTGCACCCTAGCTACCTACATACACACGCCCCCTCCTCTCCCCCTGCCCCATGATGCTGATGAGATGTCTTGGCCAGAGAGGC
>CM054149.1:4833466-4838466 GCA_028751875.1 Rapana venosa
CTACAGGGAAAAAAATCTCATGAGTGCTTTTTTTTTTTTTTATCCTAAAAAAAGGGGGAGGAGAGAAGTGACAACACTAAATAAGCCGTTTAGTCGATGACCTAGCAAGTTAGTACACACTAACAGACACGCACACATGCACATACACACACACACCACATCACAAAGCAACACTACACAACACATAACAACACAACACTACACATCACATCACAAAACAACACTACACAACACATAACAACACAACACTACACATCACATCACAAAACAACACATAACAACACAACACTACACACCACATCACAAAACAACACTACACAACACATAACAACACAACACTACACATCACATCACAAAACAACACATAACAACACAACACTACACATCACATCACAAAACAACACTACACAACACATCACAACACAACACGGTGGATGATTTCATGAGAAAAGCAAATATGCTGCTTATTCAATGTACCATCTGGAAATAAAATCCTGATTTTTATTTCACGACATAACCCAATATAGCACAATGCAACACACACACACACACACACACACACACACACACACACACACACTGACTGACTGACTGCAGAGTCATAGTGGGACACGTGTTGGCGCCCATTTATCTGTCAGGGAGCAGTGGGGCGGCGAGGCGGGAGGCACGTGCAGGGCTGCAGCAGGTCACTGCAGTCACACTGCACGTCACACTGCACGTCACACTGCACGCCACACTGCACGTCACACTGCACGCCACATTGCACGCCACACTGCACTCACTGGCACCTGTCCCCACTGCCAGCCTGCCCCATGTCCTGCCTCTTTCAGCCTGTGACTCCTCCTCCCCTGCCTGACGTCCTGACAGGTCCTTGTGCTTTTGGTACGTTCCTTTTGTCCAATAGTCCTGGCTGCCCACGCGCGCGCGTGTGTGTGTGTGTGTGTGTGTGTGTGTGTGTGTGTGTGTGTGTGTGTGTGTGTGTGTGTGTGTGTGTGTGTGTGTGTGTGTCGGTTGTCGTTGTGCTTGGTGTGTGAGAGAGAGAGACAGAGAAACACAGAGAGAGAGAGAAACACACACACACACACACACACACACACACACACACACACAGATGCTCTTGCTGCCATTCCATTCGATATTCGCATGCCTTATCATGGTTTAGAGAAATGGCAGTCAGTAAAACACAAAGAACGAAGAACAGAGACATGGGCATCAAGCCGCCTACTTTTGCCACCATCTGTTTAACTCCTGCAAACAGTCAATGGTATTTACAACATTGTATTCCTACATTGGTGTGTGTGTGTGTGTGTGTGTGTGTGTGTGTGTGTGTGTGTGTGTGTGTGTGTGTGTGTGTGTGTGTGTGTGTGTGTGTGTGTTTGTACGCGGTGCGTGTGTGTGCGCGCACCTGGGTTTGTGTTTGTGTATGATAATTTTTTTAAGCTATCTTGGAATGCTTATAACAATCTGACATGTGTTTTTCTTGTGGCTTGTGAGATAATTATAGGTATCAATGTGCCTGTCAGTATTGTAATTGCCCTTCATGGGATGATTAAAGTGTTTTTGACTTGACTTGACTTTACTTGACATTGTAAGCGAGGATATTGGCCGTCCAAGCACGCGAACACACACACACACACACACACACACACACACACACACACACTCTCTCTCTCTCTCACACTCTCACTTACTCACTCACTCACTCTCTCTCTCTCACACACACACATACACTCACTCACTCACTGTCTCTTTTTCACACACTCTCACTCAATCACTCTCTCTCTCTCTCTCTCTCTCTCTCTCTCTCTCTCTCTCTCTCTCTCTCTCTCTCTCTCTCTCTCGCACACACACACTCTCACTCACTCTCTCTCTCTCTCTCTCTCTCTCTCTCTCTCTCTCTCTCTCTCTCTCTCTCTCTCTCTCTCTCTCTCTCTCACACACACACACCACACACACACAGAACCCTTTTGTTCCAGCAAGGGTGTCTGTCTAAGCACTCTGTTTTGAAGGCTTGTATTCTATAATTGCTTTTCTAATTTCGTGTGAACATTTTGCACAAAGTCCACTGGCAGCAAAGGAGTGGATGTAGGACAGGCCTGACGTTAATTCACAACAATCAAACCAATTTGTCATGTCCCAGTCTTTGAACAGTGACGTTCGTGTCACATCAGTCACAACGGGGCTGGCAGTTGGTTATGAATCATATCTGACGATTATATTCAAGAATTTTCTTTTGAAATAATGAATAGAATCATGATTAGCTAATAATATATAGACAGACAGACAGACAGACAGACAGACAGAGAAAGACAGAGAGGTGTGTGTGTGTAGGAACTGTTTGGTTTTAAAGATTGTTTATTTAAAGGGTTTTCCATACGTTTAGATAATTTCTTACCAATTGTAGAGTTATTTGCAATATTCAGAAATGTTTTTAATCTCTTTAATCTGAAGTTCCATGTAGACATTGTTATGATATTGTGCAGGAAAATATAGATTTGTCCCGCTTGTTTGGCTCATCGATTGCTGTGAGAACAAATAAAATCTCCACATTCTGACCCCTTGTTTTTGTCGACAGACAAACACAGTCACTCACGTCAGGCCACATGCACGTGATTCTTTTGATTATTGATTTGCAGTGGTATTTTTGTTATTATATTGTTATTATCGTTTTTATCATACAACACACATACACACATTCACTCACTCACAGAGAGAGACAGACAGACAGACAGACAGGCAGAGACAGAGAGAAGCAGGAGCAGGGAGAGAGAGAGAGGGGGGGGGGGGAGAGAGGGGGGAAGAGAGAGTGAGAATCAACAGCCGTTAGCCCTCACCCTCTTAAAAGCAGACCAAAACTAAACAAAACAATAACCAACCATGATAGGTTGATACTATCAACTTACGACACATCACCACCACCACCCCACCCCAAATGCAACCAAAACACAATACATAAAAATGAGATACAACCCAACAACAACAACAACACCAAATGCTTGAGGGTGGTATAACAACGTACAAACGGACAAGATACAGAGGATGGGGGGGAGGGGGGGGGGGGGGGGGGGATGGAGGGGAGAGAGAAACGGGTGTGGGGAGAAGCCATGTGGTGGCGGGGCGGTAATGAGGTGGCTGCAGAGCCCCAAGGACAGAGTTGTGCCCCCTGCAGAGCTATCGGGTGTCTCTGGCCAGGAGTAGGGGTGGAGCTAATGGCGGGGGAAGCGGGTAGGGGGTCGGGCCAGGAGGGTACCCGGTTTGATTTGTGTTTATTGCTGTGACCTCCTGACGTGCGAGAGGGGCTGGTTAATTGCGTGATCACTGTGCTCTCTTTGTCAGCCCGTGTGTGTGTGTGTGTGGGGGGGGGGGGGGGGGGGGGGGGGGGGGGGGGGTTGTGTGTGTGTGTCTGTGTGTGTAGGGGGGGGGGGGGGGGTGCGCGCGCGCGCGCGGTGTGTGTGTGTGTGGGGGGGGGGGGGGAGGTGGTGGTGTGTTTGTGTGTGTGTGCGCGCGCGCGGTGTGGTGTGGTGTGTACGTGTGTTTGTGTGTGTGTGAAATTTGTATACTTGAATTTGTGTGTGTGAAGCATTGGATGTTTTTTCTGGCAAGCTTTACTACCATGTTTCATCTGCAGCCAATCCTACTGCTTGAAAACGCCATTTCCGTGCAACGGGAGACAACCTCTTATAGTTCTAAACTAAATGTGTCTCCTGCCTAGACTCTTTGAGAGTGGTGATAGTCATGTTAGGAAAAAAAAAAATTTCGGGATTCTTTATTTTCTTTTTCATTTAACATAGTAATTACGTATTTTTTTTAGATATTATAGTTTCGATATTACATATTTTAGATGTTATATTTTCGACGTATTCGCCATACTTTAGACTCGTTCTTTCTTAGGTGTAAAGTTGAAGCAGGCAGATGGGACATTATCATTATCATTTATTTAGGATAATCGTAAAATTTTAACGCGGTTAAAACAAGTTGTTTATTTGAAAGATGTGCTTCTTTCTACAGAATTTTGCCAGGGTTAAACCGCCTGCTGCCCCGAGTTCTTTTACATGCGTTGCATCCTTTTGCACACTGGATCTTGGTAGACAGTTTCATCCGAACGCTGCCATGGACTGACTGACTACCACTCCAGTCCTGTGGAACAGGGGAGAGGAATCCTCCGACTAGAATCAAACCACCGAGCTTCTTGCTTCATACAAGTGTATGTGGACCAGTTGGCCACAAGTTTATAATTATCTTGGTGATAATTATCCTCTGTGAAAATTCATGTTTGGTCTTTGCAGCTGTTTGATTACAGACAAGAAACACCACAACACCCCTGATTATGGGTGAAGAGGAGAATTTACATTTACGTCCATTCCTTCCTTCGTTTGTTCGTTTGTTTGTTTGTTCGTCCATTTCCCGACCAAACCACAGTATGCTGTGGTCGAATGGTCACGATCTCTTTTTCTTACCTTATCAACGTTAACGAGTAATCAATGTTTCGTTCAAAGCGGCGAAGGAGGGACATAGAGCACAAAGGAATGACTAAGGGATTAATCATGATTGCCTGTCGTGATGAATCAGGCTATCCGACAGGCACTCTGTCAGTGGCTAATTGGGCCTGGAGTTTTCAGTTAATCGGTCAGTCCATTAATTTGACAGTTTGTCAGTGAGTGAGTTAAGGAGTTGGTGAGTTAATGAGTTAGTTTAGTTGTTAGTTAGCTAGAAAGCTAACTAGTTAGTTTTGAGTGGGTGGCTGATTGGCTGGTAATCTAGCTGGTAGGTGGCTTGCTTGCTTGGTAGGTCCGACCATTAGTCAGTTAACAGTCAACCTAGTATTTAGTTCAGATGTGCTCGTGCGCCCACCCCCCTCCACACACACGCGCGCGCGCGCTCATGCACGCGCTCATGCACGCACATACATACGTACATTTTTATAAGTACGCATATGTGCGCGCGCTTGCACTCACAGACACAAGACGAACAAAACAGAAACATGGATGTATTTTTTAACG
>CM054149.1:4843466-4868466 GCA_028751875.1 Rapana venosa
GCAGGCAGGCAGACAGGCAGGCAGGCAGGCAGGCAGACAGAGGATGAAAGGACCGTGTAAACTTTCTCTGAAGAAACAACAAATGGATATCGTTTTTATTTTCTTTTTCTCCGTTGTCGAACGCTGAGACAGCAGCTTTATGTTACGTGAGCCAAAATGCGTTGCGCTGCAGTTAAGCGCCTGACACGTCAGGCCTAGCACATCCGACTTCGGCGTGAGAGAGAATTGTTATTTTTAAATCTTTCTGGGAAAAAATTGCAGGAGAATGGACCAAGAAGGAAGAAAATAGACAAGAGGGAGACGGCAAGAAGAAAAGGAACAAGGCAGAAACTAGGGATACAAAAATGGAATTCCTAGCACATCATTTCCAAACGGTAGGGATGCTATTTATACTGATAGGCCGCGGGGGATTTTTTAAAAAAATCATTTTGAAGAAATAACAAACAAGCAAACTGGGGGATTTAAAAAAAAAATCAATTTGAAGAAATAACAAACAAGCAAAGTGCCTGTTAGACATACAGAGAAACGAAATACAGAGAGTGAGAGGACCTTGCACATTTTCTCTGACTATAGATATTTTTTCTTATCATTTTGAAGGAATAAGGAACAAGCCAAATTGCCTGTATTTCTGAGTATTGTCACCATTTCTGGTGATTTGACTTTGCCATATCAGGATGGCTGGCTGTGTGAAAAGAAATACCTCTGATACATAACTAAATGCCAGTTTCTTTCTTTCTTGCCGTCAGGTTTTCTTTCACTTTCTTTTTTCTTTCTATCTTAGTCTCATATCTTCCTTTGGATTTTGGGTTTGAGTTTTTGCTTTGTAGGTAAGGGGGTTTTGTGAGAGGTCTTTTTCCCCTCCCAGGTGAACCACAGGCAGGACTAAGCAGCTTTTCCAGAGCGTGCAGCCACCGCTGTACACGCTGATCAGGGGTGATGTGTGGGTCCTCTGAACTGCTGTTCATCGAAAAACACGTAGGGTCTTTTCGTTTACTTTTCGATGAAAAGGGGAATAAGCTTCATTGTTTGTTTCATCCTCCCCATGTGTATGCATTTTTGTAAATGTTGTCAACCTTTCCCCACCGGTACACAATGACCCTCTTCCAAAAGCAAGGGGTTTTAAAAGTGGGCGCGAGATTTTCTGCGTGCGTTCGCATACGGGACTTTGGTTTTAGTCTCATCTGAAGGATTTTTGGGGGAGAGTGGAGTCGGCCCGATTTAATTTCAGGGGAAAAAATTCCCCTGGTGAAAAAGGAATTTCGGAGTTAAAGTCAAAAACACCAAAAAAATGTGATTGTTTTTTCGCAAAACCCAGAACTTGGACCAAACCCTTAAGATAGATGGCATAAAAAAATGTGAATGAATATGAATATTAGATAAAAACGAAAAACTAACTTTACTCCCAAAAATACGATTCATCACTAAAAATGACCTCGTTTCTGCTGTTTCAAAAATCTGAAGTTTCAGTAAATTTTAAAGGTTGTACAGAATTAAATGCTTCAGGGGTCTGCCCATTTTTTTTTCTTTAATGCTTTTTTTAAAAAAGCCAAAAATTTAAAAAAAAAATTTTTTGACAAATAATGGTGGCATGTGCTGGCTAATATTTTGAACTTTTTTCCCTTTTTAAAAAGGGTACCGATACCCAAATTAGAAAAACGCTACAAAAATTCTTTCTTTTTTTTTTTTCCTTTTTGACACTTTACTCTAGTACTAACCCGGGGGGTAATCCCTTTAAAATATATCCACCCAGTGTATGACTTTTAGACTTCCCCCCCCCCCTTCCACCTCTCTCCATCCTCCTTCTCCGTTCGCCTTGCCTTTTCCCGTTTCCCCCTTCAACCCCTCGCATCACTTCATTTCCCTGTTCGCCTTGCCTTTTCCTGTTACCCCTTCAACCTCCGCCATCATTCACTTCTCCTGTTCGCGTTCCTTTTTCCTGTTACCCCTTCAACCCCTCTCCCTCATTCCTTCCCTGTTTGCCTGCCTTTTTCCTGTTACCCCCTTCAACCCCTCGCCTCACTTCACTTTTCCGTTCGCCTTGCCTTTTTTCCCCGTTACCCCCCCTTCCCCCCTCTCCCTCACTCCCTTTTCCCCGTTCGCCCTTTCCTTTTTCCTGTTCCCCCTTAACCTCTCTCCATCATTCACTTTTCCCCGTTTGCCTTGCTTTTTCCTGTTCCCCCCCTTTAACCTCTCTCCTCATTTCCCTTTTCCTGTTTGCCCTTTCCTTTTTCCTGTTACCCCCCTTCAAACTCTCCCATCATTCACTTCTCCCTTTGCCCTTGCCTTTTTCCTTTACCCCCCCTTCAAAACCCTCTCCATCATTTTAAAATTTTTCCTGTTCGCCCTTTCCTTTTTCCGTTACCCCCTTTAACCCCTCCATATTCACTTCTCCTGTTCGCCTTTCCTTTTTCCGTTACCCCCCTTTAACCTCTCTCCTCATTCACTTCTCCTGTTTCCCTTTCCTTTTTCCCCGTTACCCCCTTCAAACCCCTTTTCCCCTCACTCATTCTCCTGTTCGCCTTGCCTTTTTTTCCGTTTCCCCCTTCAACCTTCTCCATCATTCATTTCCGTTCGCCTTGCCTTTTTCCGTTACCCCCCTTCAACCTCTCTCCATCATTTACTTCTCCTGTTCCCTTGCCTTTTTCCCGTTACCCCCTTTAAAACCCTCTCCATCATTTCCCTTTTCCTTTCGCCTTGCCTTTTTCCTGTTACCCCCTTTAAACCTCTCTCCTTTATTAATTCCCCCTTTCGCCTTTCCCCTTTTTTCCGTTACCCCCCCTTCAAACCCCTCTCCTCATTCACTTCTCCTGTTCGCCTTTCCTTTTTCCTGTTACCCCCCCTTCCACCTCCTCCTCATCACTTCTCCTTTCGCCTTGCCTTTTTTTTCCCGTTACCCCCTTCCACCTCTCTCCATCACATCTCCTGTTCGCCCCTTTCCCTTTTTCCTGTTAACCCCCCCCTTCCCCCTCTCTCCACACTCACTTTCCCGTCGCCTTTCTTTTTTTTTTTTCCCCCTTCCCCCCCTTTACCCTTTCCCCCCTTCCCCCCCCCTTCCACCTCTCCCACACTTACTTCTCCTGTTCGCCTTGCCTTTTTTTCCCGTTACCCCCTTCCCCCACCTCTCTCCATCACCACTTTCTCCTGTTCGCCTTCCTTTTCCCTTTACCCCCCCTTTCCCCCTCTCTCCATCACTTATTTTTCCCGTTCGCCTTGCCTTTCTCCTGTTACCCCCTTCCCAACCTCCTCCCCACTCACTTTTCCGTTCGCCTTCCTTTTTTTTTCCCGTTACCCCCCTTCCCCTCTCCCATCACTCACCTCGTTCGCCTTGCCTTTTTCCTTTACCCCCCCCTTCCCCCCCTCCCCCTTACCCCTTTCCCCTTTTTTTTCTCCCCTTTCCCCCCTTTTCATAATTCTCCTGTTTGCCTTTCCTTTTTCCGTTTTAAAACCCCCTTCCACCCTCTCCATCACTCACTTCTCCTGCGCCTTGCCTTTTTTCCTTTACCCCCCCCCCACCTCTCTCCCTCACCACCCTTTTCCGTTTGCCTTGCCTTCTCCTGTTACCCCCCCTTCCACCCCCTCATCATCATTCCTTCTCCTGTTGCCTTGCCTTTTTTTCCCCGTTTTAAACCCCCCCTTCCCCCTTTCCATCATTTACTTTTTCCCTTTTGTTGCTTTTTTTTCCTGTTAACCCCCTTCCACCCCCTCTCCATCCCCTTCTCCTTTCGCCCTTGCCTTTTTTTCCTTTACCCCCATTTTAACCCCCCCTGTTCCCCTTTTTTTTTACCCCCCCTTCCCCCTCTCTCATCACACTTCTCCCGTTCGCCTTGCCTTTTTCCTGTTACCCCCTTCCCCCCCCTTTCCCTCACTCACTTCTCCCGTTCGCCCTTGCCTTTCTCCTGTTACCCCCTTCCACCTCCTCCATCATTTACTTCTCCTGCCCTTGCCCTTTTTTTGTTACCCCCATTCCACCCCCTCTTTTTCCCTTCACTTCTCCGTTCGCCTTTCCTTTTTCCTTTACCCCCCTTCCACCTCCTCCATCATTCACTTCTCCTTTTCGCCTTCCCCTTTTCCCCTGTTACCCCCTTCCACCCTCCCACACTCACTTCCCTTTTCCCCTTTGCCTTTTTCCCCTGTTACCCCCCTTCCCCCTCTCTCCATCACCACTTCCCCTGTTCCCTTTGCCTTTTTTTTCCTGTTACCCCCTTCCACCTCTCTCCATCACTCATTTTCTCCTGTTCCCTTTGCCTTTTTTCCTTTTACCCCCTTTCCACCTCCTCCATCACTCATTCCCTTTTCCCCTTTCCCTTTTTTTTCCCCCTTTTACCCCTTCCACCTCCCCACACTCACTTCCCGTTCGCCTTCCCTTTTTCCTTTCCCCCCTTCCCCCCTCTCTCATCACCCCTCCTTTCCCCTTTGCCTTTTTTCCTTTTAAAACCCCCCCTTCCACCTCTCCCATCACTACCTTTTCTCCTTTTCGCCGCCTTTTTCCCTGTTACCCCCCTTCCACCTCCCCTCATCCTCCCTGTTCCCTTCCCTTTTTTCCGTTACCCCCCCCCCCCTCTCCCTCCTCATTCTCCTGTTCGCCTTCCCTTTTTCTCCTGTTACCCCCTTCCCCCTCTCCCACACTCACTTCTCCTTTCGCCTTCCCTTTTCCTGTTACCCCCTTCCACCTCTCCCACATACCTCCCCCTTTCCCCTTCCCTTTTTTTCCCTTTTTACCCCCTTCCCCCTCTCCACATCACTCCCTGTTCCCCTTTGCCTTTTTCCTGTTACCCCCTTTCCCCTCTCTCCCACTCACTTCTCCTTTTTCCCCTTTCCTTTTTTCCTGTTACCCCCTTCCCCCTCTCCCATCACTCACCCCTGTTCGCCTTCCTTTTTCCTTTTACCCCCCTTCCCCCTCTCTTCATCACTTCTCCTTTTCGCCTTCCCTTTTTCCCTGTTACCCCCCCCTTCCACCCTCCCCATCACTCACTTCTCCTTTCGCCTTGCCTTTCTCCTTTACCCCCTTCCACCTCTCCCCATCACCCTTTTCTCCGTCCCTTTCCCTTTTTCCTTTACCACCCTTCCACCTCTCTCCATCATTCACTTCCCTTTTTCCCTTCCCTTTTTCCTGTTAAACCCCCCTTCCACCTCTCCCCACACCCCTTTTCCCTGTTCCCCTTTGCCTTTTTTCCTTTACCCCTTCCCACCTCTCTCCATCACCCCTTTCTCCGTTCGCCTTCCCTTTTTTCCTTTTACCCCCTCCACCTCTCTCCATAACTCACTTCTCCTTTTTCCCCTTTCCTTTTTTTTCCTTTTAACCCCCCCCCCCCTCCTCCACACTCATTTCTCCTGTCGCCTCCCTTTTCCCCTTTTCCCCCTCCCCCTTCCACCTCTCTCCATCACTCACTTCCCGTCGCCTCCCTTTTTTCCCTGTTACCCCCTTCCCCCCCTCTCCACACCACTTCCCTTTTCCCTTTGCCTTTTTTCCCTTTTACCCCCTCCACCTCTCTCCTCACTCACTTCCTTTCCCCTTGTTTTTCCCTGTTTACCCCCTTCCACCTCCCATCACTCATTCCCTGTTCCCTTGCCTTTTTTCCCTTTTACCCCCTTCCCCCCTCCTCCATATCCCCCTTTCGCCCCCTTTTTCCGACCCCCCCCCACCCCCCACACCACCCCCCCTTTTTTTGACCCCCCCCCCCCCACACCAAACCCCCCCCCCCTTTTTCCCGAAACCCACCCCCCCCCCCCCCCACACCCCTTTCCCTTTCCCGTTTTCTCCGTTCCCCTTCCCCCCCAACTCCCTTCTTCCCTTTTTTTTTTTGACCCCCTTACCAAAAAATAAAAAAAATTTCCGGCCCCTGCCTTTTTTTCCACCCCCCCCCTCCCCACCCCATTCCCCCCCTTTTTTTCCAAACCCCCCCCACCCCCCTCCATCACTCATTCTCCTGCGCCTTGCCTTTTTCCCTTTACCCCCTTTCCCACCTCCCCCATCCCCTTCTCCTGTCGCCTGTTTTTTCTCCTGTTACCCCCTTCCACCTCTCTCCATCACCCCTTTTCTCCTGTTCGCCTTCCCTTTTTTTCCCCTGTTACCCCCCTTTCCACCTCTCCCAACTCACTTCTCCTGTTCGCCTTTCCCTTTTTTCCCTTTTCCCCTTTACCCCTTCCACCCTCCCATCACCACCTCCTGTTCCCCTTTGGCCCTTTTCCCCTGTTACCCCCTTCCCCTCTTCCATCACTCACTTCCCCTTTCGCCTTGTTTTTTTTCCCCCTTTACCACCCCTTCCACCTCTCTCCACACTCACTTCTCCTTTCGCCTTCCCTTTCCCTGTTCCCCCCCCTTCCCCTCTCCCCACACATTCCCCCTTTCCCTTGCCTTTTTCCTTTACCCCCCTTCCACCTCCCCATCACACTTCTCCTTTGCCTCCCTTTTTCCCCTGTTACCCCTTCCACCCCTCCATCACCACTTCCCTTTCGCCTTCCCTTTTTTTCCCCGTTACCCCCTCCACCCTCCCATCACTCCTTCTCCTGTTCCCCTTTTCCCTTTTTTTTCTCCTTTCCCCCCCCCTTCCACCTCTCTCCATCACTCACTTCTCCTTTTCCCCTTTGCCTTTTCCTGTTCCCCAACCCCCACCATCTCTCCCACTCACTTCTCCTGTTCCCCTTGCCTTTCTCCTGTACCCCCTTTCCACCCTCTCCTCATCCCCCTCCTTTTCCCTTCCCCTTTTTCCTTTACCCCCCTTCCACCCTCTCCACATCACTCCCTTTCGCCTTCCTTTTTTCCGTTACCCTCCCCACCTCCCCTCACTCACTTCTCCTGTTCCCCTTTCCCTTTTTTCTCCTTTTAAAACCCCCTTCCACCTCTCTCCACCCCACCTTCTCCTGTTCCCTTTGCCTTTTTCCTTTACCCCCCTTCCACCCTCTCCACATCACTTCTCCTTTCGCCTTGCCTTTTTCCCCTGTTACCCCCTTCCACCCTCCCCACCTCACTTCCCTTTCCCTTGCCTTTTTCCCTTTTACCCCTTCCCCCCTCTCTCCATCACTCACTTCTCCTGTTCGCCTTGCCTTTTTTCCTGTTCCCCCCCCTTCCACCTCTCCCATCACTCATTTCTCCTTTTTCGCCTTCCCTTTTTCTCCTTTTTCCCCCTTCCACCTCTCCCTCACTCACTTCCCTGTTCGCCTTGCCTTTTTCCTGTTACCCACCCCCCTTCCACCCTCCCCCATACTCACTTCCCCCCTGTTCCCGGCCTTTTCCTGTTACCCCCTTTCCACCTCTCCCCATCACCACTTCTCCGTTCCCTTGCCTTTTTCTCCTTTTTCCCCCCTTTCCACCTCCTCCATCACTCACTTCCCTTTTTCGCCTTCCCTTTTTTCCTTTTTACCCCCTTCCACCTCTCTCCATCACTCACTTCTCCTGTTCGCCTTGCTTTTTCCCTTTTCCCCCCCTTCCACCTCTCTCCATCACTCACTTCCCTGTTCCCCTTCCCTTTTTTCCCGTTCCCCCACCCCCTTCCACCTCCCCATCACTCACTTCCCTTTTCGCCTTCCCTTTTTCTCCTTTCCCCCCCCTCCACCCTCCCCATCACCACTTCTCCTTTCGCCTTCCCTTTTTCCCTGTTCCCCCCCTTCCACCCCTCTCCATCACCACTTCTCCTGTTCGCCCCTTTTTTGTTAAAAACCCCCCCCACCTCCGCCATCACTACTTCTCCCGTTTTCCCCCCCTTGGGTTAAAAACCCCCCCTTTACCCCCCCTTCACCTCTCCCAAAAACCTAAAATTTTCTCCGTTTTTTTTTTTTTCCGTTACCCCCTTCCCCTTCCCATATACTTCCCTTTTTGTTTTTTTTTTTTTTAAAACCCCCTTCCCCTTCCCAACCCTTTCCTTCGTTGCCTTTTTTCCTGTTACCCCCTTCCACCTCTCCCATCACTCATTCTCCGTTCGCCTTGCCTTTTTCCCTGACCCCCTTTCCCACCTCTCTCCATCATTCACTTCTCCTGTCGCCTTCCCTTTCTCCTGACCCCCCCTTCCACCTCTCTCCACACTCCTTCCCCTTTTCGCCTTGCCTTTCTCCTTTACCCCCCCCTTCTTCTATCCACCACACCCCTACGCCCCCCTCCACCCCCCCCCAAAACCCCCCACCTCTGAAAAAAGGGGAAAAAACAAAAAAAAAAACAAACTTAAAAAAAAAAAAAGAAAAGAAGAATGTGAATTTTTACGCACTGCCCACGGCTGTCTTCTCTGAAATTTTCAGCCCTCCCTTTTCCTTCCGCTCTTTTTTGCTTTCCTTAACAGGAAAAAAAAAAAAAAAAATCTTAATTTTTAGATTAAAAACTTTTTTTCCCCTTCCTTCTCTCTCCCTCTCCCTCCCCTCCCCCCCCCCCCCTCTCTCTCTCTCTCTCTCTCCCCATCTCTCTCCCCTCTTTCTCTCTGTACTCTCCCTCTCTCCCCCCCCCCCCCTCTTTCTCCCTGCTCTCTGTCTCTCTCCCCGCTCCCCCCCCCCCCCCCACTCTCTCTCTCCCTATCTCTCTCTCTTTACTTCTATCCCAGGAGATGTGTGTGTGTGTGCGCGCGCGCGCGTGCGTGTATGTGTGCGCGCGTGTGTGTGTGTGTGTGAGTGTGTAAGTTGGTGTACTATTCAGATCAGCGAGCAGGGAGGGGCAGGCTGATGAATCAATACAGGCCATGCTGCTGCAGCTGTGAGGGAGGGAATGAGCTTTTGCTTCTTGGCTAATAAAACAGCAGTGAAAGGCGGCGGCCAGCCTGGGCACCTTGCGTTGAGGGCAGGAGGCGAGGATGAGGATAGTGGAGAAGAGGGAAACATGCAAGCTGGCATGTGTGTGTGTGGGGGGGGGGGGGGGGGGGGGGGGGGTAGTCTAGTGGCTAGAGCTCACATTCTGGGCCCGGGTTCGAACCACCACCGACCAGTTCAAGAGGGTTTTCCCGCTGGAGTTAAGTGATTGCTGACTCCACTCCCCCTAAGTCCTTCGAATGGGACTATAAACCGATGTTCCATGTGTGAATGTACGCAGGCTAAAACCTATTCTGCTTGTTTGAAAAGTAGACCATTGTGCCGGTGGGAAAATATTTATGAAACTGCAGGCACACAGAAACTACATGTAAAAAGAAAAGTACATTTGTGCTTATTCATCATCCTCAAAAGAAAAGAATTTAAGTCTAATCAAAGAGAAAACATTTATATGTTCTCTGTGTGTGTCTGTGTGTCTAAGCTGTTTGTGTCTGTGAATCTAGACTTGTAGGGTGTGCATACAAGCATGTGTGACATTTGAAAGAAGCAGTAAAAATAAAAAACAGAAAAAAAGGGAAAAGACGGGTACACGAAATCCAGTAAGGATATATATATATATATATATATATATATAGATAGATATATATATAGATATAGATATATATATATATATATATATATATATATCTAAATATGTCAGAGGAAATACAAAGAGACTGACGGGTAAACAAACAGACAGAAAGACATAAACAGACAGACAGACAAAGACACAAACAAGGAACACACACAGCACCGGACGTGAGGTATTGGCTAGGGTGAAACATAATCCCTTTCGATTTCCGCAACTTCCGCTAGGGGTTTGTGGGGGAACGAACCCTGTGCTCATATTGTTTTATATCTTTCCACTTCCGTTCGCTCCTCCTGCCATCTTGCCTTTTCTTTCTTTCTTTCTGTCTTCCTTCCTTCCTTCCTTCCATCTTCGAATAGAAGCCATGTGACGAGCCTGTCTCGTTTGGGGTACATGTCTGGTGATTGATGTCAGCCTGGACATTTAGTTTGCACCTTTGTGCGGGGCGCTTCTTCACGATAAATTGAATCGTTACTTGTTGCTCCTCTGTGTCCCTTTTAGGACAGAAAGAGAGAAGGAAGGAAAGAAAGAAAAGGAAAGGCAATGAGAGAAGGATGAATGGATGGGCGGATGATCGATCGATAGATAGATGAGGGAGGGAGAAAAGGGGAAGGAGAGAAATAAAACACACACACACAAATCAACAAGATTTTAAAAAATAAAAACTGAAAATAAACAACACAGCTGTCTTTCTTTTACACGAAACAAAAATGTCCATAGACTTTTTCTATTATTTGAATTAAGAAATAGGCCTACTGCGATAAATACATTATTGCCTTTGTTGCTGAAGTTGCTGTTATTCTCACTGTCTTATCATGTCTTACTCATTGCCAAAATTGTTCACTGTGACGGATTTGTTTCTGAGCACTATAATGATAAAGGCGATGTATATTTAATGTTACTCTGAACGTTTGTTATACTATGTGCTGTTCTTCAGGAATGAGTATTTGTTAACCAAACACCTTAAGCCAACAACAAACCACAGGAAACTAGAGTGACACCGAGAGAATAAAACACCAGAGCAAGAAGGCGATGACAAAGTAAGGAAAAAGTAGCTAAACATAATAACAATGATCTCCGCAAAGATCGGGAAGGAGGAAGTGTAGGGAGCTGAAGGATCTAGAATCGTGCTTCAAGTTTAGAACGACTAAACTAGATAGATAACCAGGAATGGTAAATGACTGACTGACACACACACACACTCTCTCTCTCTCTCTCTCTCTCTCTCTCTCTCTCTCCTCTCTCTCTCTCTCTCTCTCTCTCTCCACACATACACAGACACCACACACACACACACACACATACACACACACGCACGCACGCACGCACGCACGCACACGCAAAGTGCATGTACTCTCAGAGACAGAGAGAGCACTAAACATTTGTGTTGCCTTCAATCAGACAAGTAATGTAGGCAAGAGAGGTTTCATAATTATATGTTTTTATATGTCGTATATATACCTAGATGCATGAGAGAGAGTGAAGACAGACGAACAAACAGACAGAGAGAGAGAGAGAGAGAGAGAGAGAGAGAGAGAGAGAGAGAGAGAGAGAGAGAGAGAGAGAGAGAGAGAGAGAGACGAACAGAATAAGAAAGAATAGATAAAAATGTGGGGTAGATATTTAGGGGCAATCCAATAACATCAACGAAAAAGTTGTAAGAACTCCGAACACACACACAAACAAACAAAAATGACATACACAAACAAAAACCCCCACAAAAAACCCAAACCTGAACACAGGAGCAAAACAAACGAAGAGGAATCGAAGAAGAACAACAAGAAGAAAACTGAACAACACAACACAACACAACACAACACAACACAACCTTCGACCACTGCCATTGAAGGAGCAGAGCTTGCATGCATGTTGCCGGTGCTCCATCATGGACTCGGTGATAACTGGGACCAATGCTTTTCTCTCTCCTCTCCTCTGCCATGGAATGTTCAGCTGCATCTCCCTGTTCATGTCCACTGGAGCTGAAGACATGTTCACGCATTTCTTACCCTCATTTTGTGCCCCTGTTGCAGAGCGGAAGTGGAAAGGGACGGCAGACGGACTGGGGAGGTGAAGCGTGAACGTCAGCAAAAAGCCCCGGATGAAGGTCACGTGACGTGGCAGAGTCAGCGCTCCCTGGAGACGTGTGCAGCGTTACGTCTGAAATTGGATGCTGTTTTTGTGTGGCGGGGTTTCAAAACACGGGGAAATCAATCAATAAATAAATAAGTAAATAAATAAATATATATATAAATAAAGTAATAGATCTATAGATAGATAATGAAGTATTTTTGACAGCTAAGGAATTGGTGAGTTAGAAATTGTGTGAAAGCACACTGTCAAGCGGTTGAGTGTAGAATATATCACATTTTCAGTTGGCTTCAGATTTGGAAAAAAACAACAAAGAAATAGAGGAATTCCTAAAGGTACATTATTTCTTGGGATTCGTTTTTGACATAGTTCAGTTCAGCTCTTCCGGCTTTCTGCTTGTCTGTTTAGAAACCTAGAGAAAATCAAAATGAACATGATTTGTAACTATTTGAGCATAAAAACGTGTAAGTATATCTGAAAGCAAACTGGAAGTCATTGTTCTGCTTTAAAAATCTTGTCCTTAGAAATAATAGCTCAATAATGTGACTTGTTCAAAATACTTATTTTCTCTGTTTGATTGTCTAAATAAACAGTCATATTACTTAAACAAAATCAGAAGATTTTTTAACGGTTTTGATGTTTGATGAAAACTTCTAGCAAAAAGTAGAAGACAAAAGATTTGATTCGCACCATGGCGTGACGTTGTGCTGTAAGAGGGAAGGTCTGTGCTGTGTCTTCTTGTGCTTCTTCAAAGGTGGAGGATGTCAACTACGTGTGTGTGTGCGTGTGCATAGCCTGGGGACATGTCAGATCAGGCCAGCCCTCAAACCCGACTTAGAAGCTAAAAAAGAGAAATGTAATTTAAAAATAACGGTGTGTTTTGTGAAGAAGAGTATTTGAAAACTAAATTCAGTAAATAACCAAGGTATTGAAGTTTGAGTATGAAGGTCAACTGATGTAAAATTGTAGGATCTAGACTGGAAGTTATACAAATAATATAGTAAGACAAGTGCAAATTATATTTCCAAAGCAGGCAGTGGCGATTCTCTGTCACAATACCTATTTCAGAAATGTGGTCTTCAACATAAAGAAGGAGAGAAAGTGATTTCCCATGACAACCAGCTTGTGAAGCAGGGTGCGGGAGGAACAGTCTGCCGCCTTCCTTCCTTCCTTCCTTCCTTCCTGCCTTCCTTCCTGCCGTCGCCAGGATGTTGCAGTCTAGCTCCTCCACCAGTCAGCAGCAGCAGCAGCAGCAGCCCTCCCGAGTGTCTCCAGTCATGGAGTCGGAGGAGGACTACAACTACGACACGGACGACTACTCCTCCATCCACACGCACGCTAACGGGGAGCCCTACATGGTGACGGACGTCTACCACCAGCCCATGCCTCTGGCCACGCCCCAAGGCAGCAGCGACTCGGGCCCCGAGTACTCCACGCCCTTCGCCCACAACGGGGGCTCCCCGGGAAGCCACAGAAGGGTCTTCTCCCCGCCCCCCGCCTCGTTCCCCTCCGGCACCAAGCAGAAACCCAGAATGGGCGTGATGGCGGCCAGAAACCTCACAGACAAAACTTGCAAGTCCAGCGATGTTCGAACCCTGGCCTCGGACGACACGGAAAACCCCTCCCTGTCTCAGCTCTCGGACGAGGACTATGAAAGTCCGGTGTATGACTCCGCGCAGTACATCGTCACTCCCACCCGGCGGAGAAATTCCGAAAACGAGAAATCTGTCAACGGAAGGACTCTGAACCGGAGGGAGGCTGGGGGTGGGGTGGAGTACCCTGAGGTCAGAGGTCGGCTGGGGGAGAGTGAGGAGTTGGCAGGTGTTCCGCCAGGTGTGGTGCTTCTGCAGCCTAACGTTTATCAGGACGGCTCGCTGGATTCTCAGGTGAGTCCACACCTGTCTGGCTGTAGACTTTGCCTCCTCTCTTTCTGTCCTCCTGCCAGGAGAGGGGCAGATGGTGCATGAGGTGATCAAGACACCTTCCTACTTTTGTTGTTGGGCTATTTCCTTTTTTCCTGGGGGGGGGGGGGGGGGGGGGGGGGTAAATATTGTGTTAAGAACATATTTCTCTTGTTTTTCGTGATTATGGACAATGCAATTTTCCTTTTCATAGATGAAATTGAGTTATCATTTGATTTTGTTTGTTATGTAAAATCTAATGGGATCTTTCTTTTCATTAGTTTTATTACTTTTTTGGAATTGGCACTAATATCACTTTTCTTTGGGGATTCTTTCAACTGGACAAAATTAAGTAATCTAAGGGTTTTGAGTGCGCGCGCGCGTATGTGTGTTTGTGTATGTGTGTGCGTGCATGCGTTGTGTTTGTGTGTGCGTGTGTGTGTGTGTGTGTGTGTGCGTGCGTGCGTGCGTGGATGAACGTGTGTATGTGAAAAACAGTACAGTTCTGCTGAAATTGATAACTGAGTTGTACTGTTTTGCTGTGATGAATGTTTTCCTGTCTGTTGTTCTCATGCGTGGCTTGTAATCCACATGAATTTCTCTGTTTCTGAGACAGAAAATATTCGTGTCTGTATCTTGAGATATAGGTAGTTACGCTTTACGAAAAGAAAGCTGTTGTGCTTGGAGCTTACCATAATTATGTGAAAAGAACACCCGCCATTACATTTCATGGGGTAGCAGCATTTTCATAAAAGGTGTATCATTGATGAAAAATGGGAAGGTAGCAGAAGTGTTAAGACGGTCACCTGCCTAACAACTTAACCCTGAGGTTCGGGGTTCGATTCCCAGCCGTGCCCTTTCTTCCCAGTTTGACAGGAAAATCAAACTGAATGTCGAAGTCCATCCGAGGAGACTGTAAATCGGTCGCACCCGTGTGCTTACGGACTTGTTCACGTGAAAAGAACCCACGACAGTTGAAATTTGGAAAGAGCGTGGTATGGTGGAGGTGGCTGTGGACTGTCCTGTAAAACTGGGGGTTCATTCCCAGTGGTGCCCCCGAAGCTGGAATGCGGCTACCTCGATGCTGAAAAAAGCAGTCGCGGAGCAAAAATCTCTCCATAGGTGAGTCTCGGAGATGAAGCCGAGGGAAGAAAAAAAAACCTAACTTGATTACATTAAAAGCTGATATAGCTTTGGAAGCCAAAGCGAACACTTCAGCTGGTAAAACTAAACGAACTTAATGGACTTCGGAGGAAACTATCGCACCTTTCTGACTTTTGCTCGTAACGAAGTCAAAACCTCATCAACACGCACATTTGCAATAACTGACTGAAGCTGACAGCTCTCTGTAAAAAGAAAGAAAGAAGAAAATCCTATCTGCTGAAGCGGGTGTGACTGTGTGTAACGATAGTCTTGTACTGACAGTGCTGAATTATGATAAGCAAACCTGTTTACATACCTTTCCAGATTGGCTACCTGTTGGAAAGTGGGATCATTTAATGCTGCTGCTGTTCAGTGTAGTTCACCGTGAAGGAGACCCCCGACTCTTCCCTCCTCTCTGTCTGTCTGTCTGTCTGTCTCTCTCTCTCTCCGAAATTTGGTTTTACTCTGATATCAAAGGGGGGGGGGGGGGGGGGGGGGGGGGGGGGGGGGGGGGGGGGGGGGGGGGGGGGGGGGGGGGGGGGGGGGGGGGGGGGGGGTTGCATATATAACAGTCTCAAATTTCTGGGGAAAATTAACGCTGACTTGGTGTGTGCATTCTTTAAACATGTTTGGGTTTCTTCTTAACCAACAACGTAGGTACACATTTCAGTGCGTAAGGTCTGAAATAAATCCTTCCTTTTATCAGCAAGTGCAAAAACGCTAACTAACACGGTTAATGAACTCACGCTGTGGTGGACGGCTATTTGGATATGGGACTGCAGTCTACACACCCATACACAACACCACCACTGGGCTGGGTAGCCTGTAGTTTTCAGGGGCAGGGGTGTGCTGTGTTAGGTTTTAGGGGTTTGGTTTGGGTTGGTTTGTTTAGTCAGATTTTCCTCTTTGGGTTTTGAGGGGCTTTTTGTGGTTTTTTGGTGATTTTTTTCGGTTTTGTTTCTGTTAGTTAGCTTAGATCCAGGCTGAATGTCGGCAGAATGACAGTGTAATTAATTCAGTGTGCTTGAGTATAATTAATTCAGTGTGCTTGAGGACCCGGTAAGAAGATGGAAAATGATACTCCCAACCCCCATCTCCACCTCCCGCCCAAGTACAGGGAAGATGAAAGCTTCTAGAACTTAACACTCGCTTCTTGCAGAAGTTTTATGAAGACTGTCAACAGTTTTCTTAACCAAAACCGCATTGCTCTAGTTCATAAGGAATAAAGATTTATCAGATAATCCTTGACACGAACCTAACCTTTTAAGTGCTGGTAAAGCGTGCATTGCAAGTGTCCATTTTGCCCTGTTGTTCTGTTTTGCTGTGTTAAAAGAGAGAGTTTACCAAATCAGCCAAAGATATTGTGACAAAGTGTGTAACTTTACAACAAACGTCAGTGTATGATGATAAGAAAATGTATGTGGGCATATATTTTTAATTACACTTTATCAAAAACTGTAGGCGAACTGTAGGACTTGATGATTTAGTCTCAAAAACATAATGTTCACGCTTCAAATGAAAAGCAAAGTATGAAAAGCTTTGAGAAGAATTGGCATTTAAAAAAAATGGGCTGATTTGATTATTAAAGTATCGTTTGTTTATGTCTTAGAGGAGGAAAACAGGGGGCATAGCTATGACGTGAGTTATTCAGTGGAGCTATTAAACGTAACAGTCTTCTTTAACGGAGAAGCATATCATTTACGATCGAACTCTGATCTTATTAAAACACAAGCAAATTTAAAGAAAGAAGAGAATAGAGCAGAATAAAGTGAACGATTTTTTTTACAGAACAACAAATACAACTGAAAATAATGTAAAGTTTGTTAACTGATAATTAACAGTTGTGCCAGAATTTTGGGGTTCTAGATGAAGCAATACACATTTTAAACAGAAAACATACTAATGGACCTTGACTGTTGATCTTGAACAGGTGAGCACTTCAGCATAATAGGAGAGAGTGAGCCTTGAAGTGTTTGACATCAAAGCCAAGAACTAGTCTGAAAGAAATGGAGATGTCGCTTGTAAAGAAAAACCCACTTCATGTCTGTTAACAAGTGAAGGTGCACAGACGTTCAAGCAGTCCCCTTTAAAAGGGGGGATTTGGCGTGTGTCCAGTCCTGATGCATCATTCAAAGAATGTTTATAGCGCTTTCTGCTTCAGTTCTGGCTTTTCTTCTCCTTCATCTTTTGTTTGTGTTTTGTTTCTTAAGTAAGAAGGTGGCACTCGTTTCCGGCATTTTTATGCGACGCGCGCGCGTTTGTATGTATATGTGTGTGTGCGTGTGTGTGTGCGTGTGTGTGTGCGCGCGCGCGTGCATGCATCCTGGCGTGCATGTGCGCAGAGCATGAGCGAGCGCGTGAGGAAATCCTGTTAAGCCTGGCATGTGTATGAGTTCCCTGGAGTGCCTTCCTGTGTAGTTTGTTTGCCTTTACGCCCTGCGGAAATGACAGTTGCAGCTGGGAGAGATTAGCAGAATCTCTAAGTCTCTCAGTACCTGTCTGCCTCTGTCTGTCTCTCTGTCTGTCCCCCCTCTCTCTCTCTCTCTCTCTCTCTCTCTCTCCTGTCCCTGTCTCCTTTGTCTGCCGGTCACAAACACAGGCGCATGAACTCAACCAAATCCAGGTGGATTAAGTTTTATTTGGACACTCTGCACTCACCGCCAGGTGTCCACCATGTGGTAACAAAAATTAGCTCCCTTTGCTCACATCCCGGTGCTCAAATGAGCACACCTGGCCTCCCTTGCTAATGACTCATTTGATCCGCCGAAAAGTTGATGCCGGCCGTTGTTACAGTTTTGGGTGTAGTGAGCGAGCTTCTGGAATGTTCCCATTTCTCACTGCTACCCTCAGGCCTGGTCGGCACCGCCAACTTAACTACTTCTACTTCCAGTCTTGATCCCTCTGTACTAGCTAGGCTTTATATTATCTGTACACCGTGACTTGAGGAAGGGGTTTGAAACCGTCCCCGTAATCCCTCTTTCTTTCCCTCCACTTTCTTGTCTTTTCTTTCTGATGGTCTGCATCACTGTGGATTGCCAAGAATGGGAAGGTTGTGGTGTCGTTAAATGATTCCTTGTCGCTATCTGGATTAAGACCTTCAGCTGCGCGAACCTAATCAAACAATAACTGGAGGTTATTTTTAAATTGCTTAGCACATCGTTTTCTATCAACACACATGAAATCACGACCAAAAATAATGGCGATTAAAATGTATTACATGAATAAATCTCAGACGAGACTGCGAACGTCAAACGATCGTGTACTCTCTAACTTCCCTGGGAAATGTGTTGTTTTACCCGATTTGTACAGTCATAAAAACAATAGGAAATGTTTATTTGGAATCGTTTGTCTTGCGATTTGCAGTCTGTACATTACTGAAGGGGGACGGGATAGCTCAGTGGTCAGAGCACTCGCTTTCCCCCAGCCAAGTTAAGCAGCGTCGAGCGTGGTTACCAGTTGGATGGGTGACCGTTTGTGCGCCTTCGCTTCAGTACAGTCCCCCAGTTCACCCAGGAGGAAGAGGAGATGGGCGCCGCCCTCAATATGCGACGACCTTATAGGTTATGGGACTCCTTTACCTTTTCCTTGTTGAAGGAAAGAAGGTGTTTTATCCACAAGAAGTTTCCAGGCCCGGTGAGACGTCTCATCTCCATTGAGCATGCCCACTTTACGACAATAACTATTTTACGACACAACCAACGTTCGCGGGATAACTTTTGAGAGCGGAGGAATGACGAGCATTTAGGCAGAGAGGGAACAGAAGTATGTTAACAGGGGCGCATACTACGTGGAGAAAGGAAGTATGCGAAGGCAAACAGTCATACTACTGTAGGAGGGAGTGTGTCAGAGCATACACACTGCATGTATGGTAACCACCATGTTGCGTTATTTTAGTCGTGTTTGTTCTCTTTTAATATGTACGTAATTATGTTTTGTCTCTGTTGTCCTGTCTACTCGTGGTCTGTCGTGTCCTGTGTGGCTTTTTCTTCTTCGTTTCTACTTCTCTTGTGTTCGTTATACTGTTTTTTTCCTCTGCACCCCTCCCCCCTTCCCCTCACCACCCTCCTATCTATTTTGGCCATGGTCTCTTCTCCTTCACTTTGATGTAGTGTGTTCTGTTGTCCTTAGCTGTTTTCATGCAGCCTAATCTAGCCTGGACCCTTTCTAGCACCACACAGAGTTTCCCCCCTTTGTTTTCCGTTATCTCCTCTGCTTTGGACTTTCTTTTCAGAGTTTTAACTTCTGCTTTCCCTTACCCGGCTTAGACTTTTTTTTTTTTTTTTTTTTTTTGGGGGGGGGGGGTATACATGTATTTATTTTTTTTCTTTGCCATGCTGTGTCCTTGTCTGCCGTGCTGTGTTTTTCTCGGTCTGCTCTGCTCTTTCTTACCTTAGTTTGCATTCTTTTGACCTGTTCTGTCCTTCCCCCTCCTGTTCTGTCCTCCCTTCTCCTGTCTGTCCTCTCCCCCCCCCCCCCCCCTCCTGTTCTGTCCTTTTTACCCTGTTCTGTCCCCCCCCCCCCCCCCCCCCCCCCGTCTGTCCTCTTTTCCCCCCTGTTCTGTCCTCTTTTCCCCTGTCCCCCTGTTCTGTCCTCTTTTCCCCGTCTCTGCCCCCCCCCCCCCCCCCCCCTGTCTGCCCCACCCCTTCCCTGTCTGTCCTTTTTACCCTGTTCTGTTCTCCCCCCCCCCCCCCCCCCTGTTCTGTCCTCTTTTCCCCCTGTTCTGTCCTCTTTTCCCCCTGTTCTGTCCCCCCCCCCCCCCCAACCCTCCTGTTCTGTGCTTTTTTTTCTCATGTTCTGTCCTCTCTGTCTCTGTGGCCATTTTCTGTTCTCTTTCGTTCTGTCTGTCTCTGTTTTCAATGCTCTTACTGTTTTTCTTGCCATGGTCTGTTCACTTTTGCTCATTTCTAGGTTCTCTCTCCCCCCCCTCTCTCTCTCTCCTTCTCTTCTCCCCCCCCCCCCCCACCCCCCCCTTCCCATCCTCCCTCCCTCCTTCCCCGGATCGTGTTTTTCGCCGTTCTAACATAATGACATTCCAGGCACTAAGAGGGAAAAGAAAATAGTTTTGTCAGACCAAATTGGATGTTTATTTATTAACTGTTGGCCTACAGTTGTCGTGCCAGACCTACAGGGCATGTCAGGCAGGACGGCTGCAAATCAACAAGATTGATTAATGCCACAGAATGCTGCATGCAGAGAAAGGAGAGAGAAACAACAAGAACATTACTGACATTCTCTCCATCTTGCCGCTAAGATTAAATCGTAGAGTTGTTTTCCCCGCCCTTTCGTTTTGTGTTTTGTGTTTTTGATGAAGGGCAAGTGGGGGGATTAAAATAGGGATTTTGTTTCCTTTTTTTCGGGAAGGAGGGCGGCTTGAAATAAACCCTGAATTTTCTGCCAGATTCACTGGCTCACATGCCAACATAACAACAAACATAATCCTTTTCTCTTTAATTTGCATTCTCGAAACGCCCAAATTAACATTCCGATGGCGTTAGAAACATTTTTATTTTTAAACGATGTGCCTCTTGCTGTGTTTGAAATAAAACAGGGCTCCGTTCATGTTTCCATTCTGATCAGTTTATCGGTAAACCTCTGCCGCCAGAAATGGTAAAGGGGTTTCACTGCACTAGCACATCCTGTTTTTCTTACAATAAAATTTTATTTTATTTTATTCTTTTATATCGAGGATAATGGAATAAGCATTTATGTGCTTTTTTACATCCAGTCCCCGTGTGTATGCGGTTTTGTAAATTGTCATCTGTTCCCACCGGCACGCAATGGCCTACTGTTACGAAAAGCGGAACAGGATTTTAACGTGTGCGCAAGATGTTCTGCGTGCGTTCGCACACGGGGCCTCGGTTTATAGTCTCAACCGAAGGACTTTTGGGGAGAGTGGAATCTGCACTGATGTTAACTCCAGGGGAAAATATCCCTTCAGTTAGGGTGTAGTAATACAATAAAATTCAGTTAGGGTGTAGTAATACAATAAATTCATTTTGGGTGTAGTAATACAATAAAGTTCAGTTAGGGTGTAGTAATACAATAAAGTTCAGTTAGGGTGTAGTAATCGCAGACTACAAATCGAATTGGGAATGCACATTAGGGGTTATATGAACTGCAAACATGCACAAACAGGAGATGTAGGCCAGAGGTTTGAAACGGCTCTTGTTTGAATATGTTATGGTTAGAATTAATGGAGTTTGGTTAGAAAAATGATGAAAGTTTGTATTTGTGTGTCCAAACGTGTCTGTTAATTGCAGTTCTTACCTTAATGTTTTGAACAGGCTCAGCTGAAATGGAGAATGTATGTTGAAAAAGGGATTGAATGTCCTTCTGTGGCTGTGTTGCTTTTAAGGTTGTTCAGTTGATGAAGAAGTCGTGATGAGGCCTCCATGCTGCAGTTAGGATTAATGGCTAAGTTTCACGTGTGCCGTGCGCACACACTGGTGCGTGGATGAACATACAGAGAGAGAGAGAAGTAAAAAATACTTTCTATATAATTATATGATCTATCTCTCTATGTCGCTCTCGCTGGCATTTTCTTCTCGTTTTACCTAAAAGCTTGTGTATACATATAATGATGGTGAAACATGCTTTATTCAGACGTGCCCTCAAAACCATTTTTTTCTGGCCAGTGGTCGTTTTCTGGGTAAGCAGCAGATTAACATTCTGACAATGACGATCATTCACTTTGAAAATGAAGACAAGCAAAATTTGAAAATGAAGAGAAGCAAAATATAAGCGTTCCATCCATATGTATCCTAATACTTCCTGTCAATAAAACGGTTAATTGCAAAATAATACACTACATTATTCTCTATTTTTAGAAGGTAGGCATCCCCATGGATAGATCCATGATTATAGGAAAAAATGAGCGGAAGGGCGTGGACAACATTCCTCCGGCAGAAATGATGAAGGTAATTGGGGAATAAACAAACGCCTGCTGGGAGTTCTTGACAGCGTATCCCTCCCCATCCTTGTGCTTACCTGTTCTGTCTTTCCTTCTTTCTTTCTTTCTTTCTTCTTTCTCTTATCCTAACTCTGTCTTTTTTTTTTACGCTGCTCTTTAGGCTCATAATCTCCCCCCCCCCCCCCCCCCCCCCCCCCTTCCACCTTATCCTCCAAGCTTAAGTCTGCTCTCAGCTATCGGCTTCCTCTTTGATCAACGGTTTGTACCCTTGCCAGTTTGTGGAGAGGGAAGGGGGGGGGGGAGTTGGCTACAGAACGTGCCAGCCACCTGTCCAGTCAATAATGAATACACTTCTTCGCTGAAAGCGCATGCTATATTAGCGCATGCACCAGTTCTGGAGAGAACCTTTTATTTTTAAAGCCTGACTTTCTAGAAGACGAAAAGATTATTTTAATGTTTTGGGGAGGTTGTTGTTTCTTTAACTTGAAAAGTATGAAAGGGAGTAGTTGGGTTTCTCAGCTGACTACTGGCGTTATCATTTCAATCATGCATGCAGCGCTCTTTCCACTTTCAGCGGAAGTAAGGGAGACGACTCTTAACTAAACTGAGGCAGACGACCTTTTGAGTTGAAAAAAAAATTGAGAGGAAGCAGACGATACAGCCACTGAACGTACTGCGCGCGTTCTTTCAGTTGTGCGGAATTTCACCTGTGAGGATTTGAGCATTTGTGCCTGTGAGCTGTGAAGACCAAGTTGCTTTGTACAAGGCTTGTTGTGTCTAGAGTGCAGTGTGTGTGAGTGTGTGTGTTCTGGGTGATATAATAGGAGAACAGTGCCTGGATGAACATATAGCATTTGCCAGAATAATTTGGAAGTAAGAATAATTATACCACACATACTTCATGCATCGTTACCAAGTATTGCAGGAGAATTCTGCCTCCGGTTCTATTGTAAGTTTTACCGTTTTTGTTTTGTTTTTGTTTTGCTTTTTGTGTGTGTGTTTCTGGGTGTGTTTTTTTTTAAAAACGGATTTTTATGTGTTATTTCTTTCTTTTTCTCTTCATCTTTTCTTTTGTTTCCTTTTTCCTTCTTCTTTCTTTCGTTTTTTCTCTCTCTCTCTCTTCTCTCTCTCTTCTCTCTCTCTCTCTCTCTCTCTCTCTCTCTCTCTCTCTCTCTCTCTCTCTCTCTCTCTCTCACTTTTAAACTATTTAGCACCCCCCCCCCCAATTCGACATGTTTCATATCAAACATGAATGACTCTCTCCCCTCTCTCTTCCTTCCACCCTCTGTGTCTCTCCTCGCTCTCCCTTCCTGTCCCTCCCCCTCCCCTCCCTCCCCACCCCTTCTCTCCTCTCCCCCCCTCTCCCTCCCCCCCCCCCCCCCCCTCCCATCCTTCCTTTCTGGCCTTCACCTTCTCTCTCAGCATTCATGTCTATCGTCACTGCTGTCATCTCTTTTTTTTCTTCATTTTTCTTTTCTTATCTTGGAATATTTGAGACTTTCTACTGATCTGTGTTAGCTCAATCTTGTGTGTGATAGAATGTACATGCGCCACGGATTTGTGTTATCTGACAATTTATATATGTGTGTGATTTGAAAAGAAAAAAGGTGCCAGTTTTTCTTCTCACTAAGAA
This sequence comes from Rapana venosa, assembly GCA_028751875.1. Classification (NCBI taxonomy): domain Eukaryota; kingdom Metazoa; phylum Mollusca; class Gastropoda; order Neogastropoda; family Muricidae; genus Rapana; species Rapana venosa. The sequence goes on from CM054149.1 coordinate 4,866,494, forward strand.
GTAAGTTATTTGTTTATTTATTTATTTATTCTTTCTTTTATATTGAGCATTATGGAATAAGTACTCATATGCTTTTTACATCCACTCCCCGTGTGTATACTGTTTTGTCAGTTTTGTCATCTGTTCCCACCGGCACACAGTGGCCTACTCTTTCGAAAAACGGAACAGGATTTAACATGTGCGCAAGATGTTCTGCATGCGTTCGCACCATGCCGTCAGTTTGTCGCTCGTCCGGAAAGATGCAGTGCGTGCGCAGGTTTCGTGTGCGCGGCGGCGTGGTGTGTTATTATACGTGTTGGGTGTTCCTATGTATGTTTTTACAAGTTCGGGATCTCTCACACACACACACACACACACACACCACACACACACACACACACACACACAACACACACACCACAACAGCACACACAACCCATCTACGAAGCACAACCACCAACCACACACACAATTTACAAGATTTCAACCACACGACATGCAACAAAACACACACACACCACAACACACAAACAACACACACACCACACACACCATCACACACAGAAACTGGCGTTTTTCTTTAATCGGCGTATCATTCGTGGATTTCTAAGAACTCGGATGTATACTGCAGGCTAGTCACTGCAGCTTGGAATTCAATGTTTTTTTGCTAATTCTTGTGAGACTGGGCATGGAAAAGGACCCAAGTGTCCCAAGCTAACTATGGCCCGCATTTATGAAGAAGCCTTCTATCCCCGAAGGCAAGAGCGGTAACATGCTGCTGGCAAGACGGTTGCTAGCAACCTCGTATTGTGAACAGGGCTCAGCGAGGAACGAAAAACCTTTTACACTGTCACTATTGAATATTCAAGTATAATGAGGAGTAACAAAAAATATGCTCTTCAGTATAACTTTGGTTCCAAAGGAATTTTATGGAAGGAAGAAGGTGTCACAAAAGCACAAGCATAACGTTGACAGGACAACAAGTAGCCTGCTCAGGCACACAATGTGACGGATGACTTTACAATATTAACCACTGTCAACTAATGCATATATTATTCCTAATGCATATATACTTGTTGAGTATTTGAACAAATGTAAACACGGACTAATTAGTTTAATGGAACAATCAACCTTTGAACACGTCCGTTGTTTGATTGTTGTTAAACAGAATAAATACGTGTGTTTGCAAGGATTTGGGAGAAAAGTCACAAATCGATTATAATGATGGCCACCACCATCATCATCACCATCATCATCATCATCATCATCATCATCATCATCACCACCACCACCATCACCATCTTCATCATCGTCATCATAACAAACAAGCATGAACATGTGGCGGAGAGAAGTAGATAGAGGAAGTGAGCCCAGAGAGAGAATACCCAAGCAAAGAGTACAAACCACTGTAAGAGGAACAAATGTTTCGATGGTGACATCCTGCTTCTTTTGCTTGATTAGTATATTCATTTACTTCTTTTATTGGTTTATCTATGTCATTTTCATCATTACTTTTTGGAGAATATTTTTCTCACTTTTCAAAAGCAAAAGCTCTCTGCTAACCGCCAGTCGTCCTGGATAACAAGACGTGACTTCAGGTGATTGATTACCTGCAGCACTTAGTTCATATGCCTTAGCGATAAGTTCAAAGTTGAATCGCTCCGTTGTGTTTTGTTATGGCGGTTGTTATTGTTTCGTCTTCTTCCCATCCTTTTCCGTTTGCTATTATTAGGTGTCATCCTTTGGCTGTTTCTCTGTAGGTAGCCTGTCTCGTTTCCCATCACCATCATCATCATCATCATGGATGTTGTCGTGGTCATCATCCTCATCATTACCTCCGTCTTCCTGTCATCCTCTTTCTCTTCCTCTCCTCCCTCCCATGTTGCTGCTTCCACTCCATCTTTTCTCTTTGTGTTTGGTCTTTTTTATTTTCCTCCTCCCTCCCTCCCTCCCTCCCTCTGTGATTCTTGCTCTTGCTCTCTCTTTCCTTCCTA
>CM054149.1:4883466-4900966 GCA_028751875.1 Rapana venosa
TATTTTGAGGTGAAGTCTTTTCTGTTTTTCTTGTGGCTTGTGAATTTGGGTTGACATGAACTAAGTGTCATGGATTGGGATGCATCGCCTTACATTGCATCGTACTGCACTGTATTATACTGTATTTATTGCATCGTACTGCACTGTATTATACTGTATTCATTGCATCGTACTGCACTGTATTATATTGTATTCATTGCATCGTACTGCACTGTATTATACTGTATTTATTGCATCGTACTGCACTGTATTATACTGTATTCATTGCATCGTACTGCACTGTATTATACTGTATTCATTGCATCGTACTGCACTGTATTATACTGTATTCATTGCATCGTACTGCACTGTATTATACTGTATTTATTGCATCGTACTGCACTGTATTATACTGTATTCATTGCATCGTACTGCACTGTATTATACTGTATTCATTGCATCGTACTGCACTGTATTATATTGTATTCATTGCATCGTACTGCACTGTATTATATTGTATTCATTGCATCGTACTGCACTGTATTATACTGTATTCATTGCATCGTACTGCACTGTATTATATTGTATTTATTGCATCGTACTGCACTGTATTATACTGTATTTATTGCATCGTACTGCACTGTATTATATTGTATTTATTGCATCGTACTGCACTGTATTATACTGTATTTATTGCATCGTACTGCACTGTATTATACTGTATTTATTGCATCGTACTGCACTGTATTATATTGTTTTCATTGCATCGTAACTGCACTGTTTTAAATACTGTATTTTTTGCATCGTACTGCCTGTATTAAAATGTATTCATTGCATCGTACTGCACTGTATTATATTGTTTTTATTCCCATCGACTGCACTGTATTATACTGTATTTATTGCATCGTACTGCACTGTATTATATTGTATTTATTGCATCGTACTGCACTGTATTATATTGTATTTATTGCATCGTACTGCACTGTATTATATTGTATTCATTGCATCGTATTGCACTATATCATAATTATTGTATTAGTTGTATTCTTTCAGCCATGGCAAATTTCTCTGCCTGACGTTTGGGCGGAAATAGTGCGTTGCCACAAGAGCGGCGCCACCCATTTTTTATTCCCGTCTACTCATTGGTGTCTTTGTTTTCCTATGTGAATCGCTTTGTTCTACAGATTTTTGCCAGGGACGACTTCTTGGTCCCGGGGGCTTTTTACTTCATGACAAGTATGTTGTTACCGGGACTTCAGGTTACCACTCATCCAACTGTACAGCTCCCAGTCTCCCCCAGGCAAGGTGTGGAGGAGGCAGGGAAGTTCCAGTTTCAACAGACAGGAGACCGGCACTTGTGGCTGTCAAGGTGGTCACGATTCACCAGACCAGCCAGTCCAGTCACGTTGTTCACACCCCGCCGACTACAGAGGCCATGTCGGGGATGTCATCTCATGAATTTTTCCAGTCTCAGATTAGAACTGTGCAACTGTACACCCATTAGAACCCGGTATAAAACCAATCCCGCTGCTTGCTATTCCTTGTGTCATCGCCCTGGCCAACCATTATTTATTTATTTATACCATTTTAAGTCACGAAATTTCTCTGCGCGAATCCGGGCTGTTCTCCCCGGGGAGAGCACGTCGCCACAAGAGCAGCGCCACCCTTTTTTTTTGGTCTGCAACTATATTTCTTTCCCTATCAGAGTGACTCTTTTCTAAGAATTTTGCCAGGGTCAACTCTCTTGTTGCCGTGGGTTCTTTTACGTGCGCTAAATAATTTTGTGTAACACACGGGACCTCGGTTTATCGTCTCATCCGAAAGACTAGCGCCCAGACCACCACTCATGGTCTAATGCATGGGGGAAAAGTTTCAGGCCCAAACGGGATTCGAACCACCGTACACTTCCGACCCGGACTTTTCGCTGTCTAGACAGTGTAGGACGCTCACACACACATGCGCGCGCGCGCGCGTGTGTGCATGCATGCATACGCGCACGTCAACAAACGCACACGCGCGGTTTATTTAGTCTATAGCCTCTACGAGGACTTGCAGGATGTAACAAAACAATGTTAACACCGTAATTATAAACAGGATACAACAACATATTTTCTATATTGAAAACACAACAGTGAGACAAACATTATAAAATACAAACAACAAGAAACAGTGTTATAAAAAAAAGAAATCTCTGTCGTTTACAGAGGATGTTGGGGGTGTTGTCTTAAATTGTTATATTTTGTTCATGTATGAAATCTTATAGCTATGTTTTAAACTGTTTACATAATTCTCGTAGCATTTTAAAAACTTTTTTCAGTTTTAACAGAAAGCAAATTATATTGCTTAAAAAATCAAAACGAACTTGAAAACAGATATTTGTGAGATAAGCGTTTTTCTGTCCCAAAAAAAAGAAAGAAAAGAACTGCAATATTCAGCTGTAGATTGGGTCATGGAACTCATTTCCTGCGGTATTGATATCAGAATGGTGTTAAAAACGGTTTTTGCAGGCCTCTCAATTGCTTATTCTGTACCGGATGACAAGGAACGATTTTTCCATCTGAATTTATATGCAGAAATTACAGGAGCATTTGGCAACTCACGGGCATATTAATTTTGTTCTTTATTGATTTTTTCGGAAAATGTCGATTATTACTTCGTTTCAAGGCTTTTATTTATAATATCTTTTTTTTCAACCACACACCCCCACACACACACACACACACACAACACACACACACAACACTACACACACACGCTCACACACACACACACGACCACACACACACACACGTGCGCGCGCGCACAGAGAGAGTGGGGTTGGAGGGAAGATGGAAACAGATTAAAAAGGCACCGCTTTATTGGACTAGGCTTTAATTTTCTGTCATTATCCTATACCCTCATCTTTTTCAACGTCAACGTCATGGTCCACATTGAGGCTACCCCCTTCCTCTCCGCTGAAATTGAATGTGCAGTGTCCAGGATGTTGGTAGGGGAGATAACATCGCTGAGCAAGGCTTGCAGGAAAGAAGCTGGCCTCTCTTTCTCAGGCCTGACTGTGGAGGAAATAGCAGCAGTGCATAAAGTATGATAACTTTGAAACACCGCTTCCATTCACCTCCATGCTCAGTGAGCAGGGTCTGTGTAGCGTAGATTGTCAGGGAGGCTCTGTCAGGGATGGAAACAGTTTACAACTTTAAACGAATGAAAAATAAGACTTTATCCAAGCCGAAATGAAAGCTTTCTTTCCCTTTGAAATTTTTACTTGCCTTCAGGGAAAACATTCACATAGTTATCAAGAGAAACTTTATGTCAGTCAGATAAATATATATGGAATATGGAATAAAATCAACAACCAAAAAATAGATATAATCTGCAGGCACTAAAATATACATGAGTATTACAATGCAAAATGTGAGTACAAGATTTCACCCACGCAATTTTTGAGAATGCCGGTTATTACCTGCAATTATTATTTCCTTCTCCTTGGCATTGTAATTTTCAGTTTCAAATAAATTATGCATGTCTCGGAAGATTGTTCTTGGAAACAAGCAATGCTGTACTTTTTTTTTTTGTGGCTAACTTTACTGAAACAAAGCATAACCCGGAACTTGCTTTCAAACACCCATTCCATTTGTTACGAAACAGATTTTATAGGGTTATTTCTTTATTTTAAAAGCAAAGCATCCTCACATTGCAAATAACAGCCACCAATATTCAGGTGTCTCAATAATTAGAAATATTCATATTATATCTTAAGCATCCTCACACAGTAAATAACAACCACCAATGTCATTGTCATAATTATCCTCACATTATAAACAACAACCACAAATATGCATTATCTTAAGCATACTCATATTGTAAATAACAACCACCAATAGTCATGTTCATAATTATCCTCACATTATAAACAATAACCACAAATATTCATTATCTTAAGCATACTCATATTGTAAATAACAACAACCTATAGTCATGTTCATAATTATCCTCACATTATAAACAATACCACAAAATCTTATTTAAGCACACTCATACTTGTAAATAACAACCCAATATCATGTTCAATTATCCTCACATTAAAAACAACCACAAATATTCATTTTAACCTCACATCATATTGTAAATAACAACAATAGTCATGTTCATAATGATCATCACATATAAACACAACCACAAATATTCATTGTCTTAATCCCATATTGTAATAACAACACCAATAGTCATGTTCATAACGATCCCACATTATAAATCAATAACCAAAATTCATTGTATTAGTAACACATATTTATCAATAACAAACGATATATATATCATGTAATTATCCTACATTGTAAAAACGCATCGAAACTTCTATTTAATCTTAGCATATGACGTTTGTAAAACTGTCAACGGATATCAGTGTATCAGCAAACATTCCCTTGGAAACGTTTCTCCTACCCACTGTATGAACGTGACTGTGAATATGGCCGTCATTCAAGAATGACCGTACATTCAAAGTTGGTTTACTAAATCATATAAGTGCAAAAATATCTATAAAAGTGCATATAATATCATAAAGCAATATATTTCTTAAAATGCAATATGATTATCTAAAAGTGCAATAGATGATCGTAAAAGGCAAATGATTATCTTAAATGCAATATGTTGACTATAAACAAAACTGTGATTTTTCAAGCGGGAAAATAATTATGCAGTGAAGATGGCCGTTTTAATGAGAACTATTTTCAATACAGTCGTAGCGTGGTTCTCAAACGATGTGGTTTTCCAACAAATGTTCCCTTAATTATGTTCACATGCAAATTCAGTTGATACGCATATAAATATTGTCTTTATAATTTGATGTTATTCAAAACCTATCGGTGGGAAGGGAAACAGGCCTGTCCTGTCTTGTCTTGTCTTGTCTTGTCTTGTCCTGTCTTGTCTTGTCTTGTCCTGTCTTGTCCTGTCTTGTCCTGTCTTGTCTTGTCCTGTCTTGTCTTGTCTTGTCTTGTGGCTCCCACAGCACAGAAGCTGTGGAGTTTGATGGCGGGGTGGTTGAGAGAGAGAGTTCCTTCTTCCTCTCACGTTTACTTCTCTCTCAAGTTCCTTTCTTTCTTTCTGTTGTTGTTCTTTCTTTCTGTCTGCCTGCGATTTCAGCCGGGCTGCCTCTCTTCTTATCATTTTCTCCAAGATGAAGTTTGAATGCTTTTATTGTGGAGTGTAAACAAAAAAAGAAACGACCACGGATAAATAGGTAGGTTTAATGCACAGTGAACCAGATGGTCTTTTTCTGCGCATTTTCATCTTTTGGCTGTTGTTGATGTTTTTCTTTACCGTTATTAGCATCGCTATTATCACATAGTTATACTACTGCTACTAACATTACTACTACTACCACCACCACCACCACCACCACCACCACCACTACTACTACTACTACTACTACTACTACTACTACTACTACTACTACTACTCCTGCTGCTGCTGCTGCTGCTGCTGCTGCTACTACTACTACTACTACTGATAGTAATAATAATGACAATAATAATAATAATACAATAATAATAATGATGGTGATGATGATGACGATAAATGGTGATGATGATGATGATAAATGATGATGATGATGATAAATGGTGATGATGATGATAAATGGTGATGATGATTAGAAGTAGGCATCCGTCGTCTCGTAGGAGATAATAATAATGATAACAGTAATAATGATCGTGATTATGATGATGATGATTATTAGTAGCAATATTGTTGTTGTTACTGGTGATGGCGGTAGTAGAAGTACAGAAGTAGTTATGTCTATTATGACGGTCCATAGGGGACAGACAGACAGAGTGTGTGTATGCGTGTGTTTGCTACAGGTTTGTGTGTGTGTGTGCGCGCGCGCGCGTGCTTGCATGCTGTGTGTGTAAAAAGACGTGGCAGTGAGGCATACTTGCTGACTTGCTGCATTACTTCCCCTCTCTGGAGAGGGATTCAATAAACTATGCACACAATAAATCTCGCTCTCTCTCTCTCTCTCCTCTCTCTCTCTCTCTCTCTCTCTCTCTCTCTCTGTCTCTCTCTCTCTCTCTCTCTCTCTCTCTCTCTCTCTCTCTCTCTCTCTCTCTCTCTCTCTCTCTCTTCCTCCCTCTCCCCCCTCTCTCTCTCTCTCTCTCTGCTGTGTCGCCGACCACTGTGACCACGATAGCATTAGCATGGCCATGACTCATTTTGACAGGAAAGCTCCCTCCACATAGCTAGCTGATGGTCTGTGCTGTGCATTGCCAGTTGATCATAACCAACCCTTCATATGCATCTCATTTTCTATCATTTCCATCGGCAAGCCTTATCTCTGTCGCCATCAATGAAAGGAAAAGGAAGAGAGTACGGGAACAAAGAGACAAAGAGGAAAAGGAGAAAGAGACTGGGGCTGAACTCCCACCTCGTCACTTCGGCCAGACAGAGGTTTGATACACGTTTGTGATCATTATCATGCAAGCAACCAAGCACATCAGATATCCATATATCAAATGCATAACACTCCAAATGTAGTGAAGACCCGAAGGGAAAAAACCCTGCAAAGTAAAAAATAAATTGAATTGTAGCGCATGATATTTTTACAGCCTTAAAAAAAAGATTAGTTGCTAGGGACATGAGATTTCCCAAGTAGTTTTTGTGGGTTAGTTTTTTAGTTAATTTTTTTTCCGGGAAGCTTAATCAATAACTATGCAGATATGTCACATAAACGAAATTAAATTACTGAATAAACCTCTGGTGCCCATTGTCTTGTTGACAATTTTACCATTTTCTCATGACTGCAAAACAGCACATGTCTTAGACTGCAGAGGAAAAGTCCTGATGCATGTTTGATAACGAGAAAGAGTATTTGGTGAAGAAAAACAACAAAATATTGTGTAATGAATAAATAGGTAAGTTACAACGGAGATAAAAGAAGAAAAAGACAATGGTGTATTAAAGAAAATTTCTGGCGCAAAATGTACAGAAGAGAGGTACTGGAGGTGGATTAATTGATTGATAATCTGAATTCCCAAGGATAACAGATAGGTATTGACATACTTTTTTCCGGATTGATAATCTGTATTCCCAAGGATAACAGATAAGTATTGACATACTTGTTTTACACCCTGCCCTTGCCCTAAGAAGGAACTATCATTGATAATCACAACTAATAATTTCAAGCAAACATAAGTCGACAAGACATAACCCGCATTTCTGCCCTGGCAAGTTGTATGCATATTCCTTTGACCTTTTTTTCTTCATTTCTTTTTTCGGTACGAATTCTGAAGCGTAAGTGGAGCCTAGCAAGTGGGATAGAGGGCTGCAACCAGGAGTGACTGACTAGTGGAGTGCACGTAGGAGGCATGGCGCACGTTAAGAGTGGGAACAGGAGGAGGAGAGACGTAACCAGGAGCGACACCGGTGTCACATTTGGCAAGGGACAGGCTGGTGATAACGGCACAGAGAGAGGGGCTGGCTGTCATGCCAACAGTCGCTGCCTCTGCAGCCCCCAGTGTCTGAAGGAGCAGGGCGGTTATCTCAGTGCATCGTCAGCGTTCCCCTTCTACCAGACTAGCATACACATTGCTGGCATAGACCCTGGGAATTTATGACGTTTGGGGGGCGGGGGTGCCTTTTGTTCTTTTTTGCTACGTGTGTGTGTGTGTGCGTGTGTGTGTGTTGTGTGTGTGTGTGTGTGAGTGTGTGTGTGTGTGTGAGTGCATGAATGTGTGTGCATGCCGCGTTTATATGTATATTTTGGATATATTAAGGAGGGAGGCAGATAGATGGTAGGTAGAAAGTTAGATAGGTAGGTATGAAGGTAGGTAAGTAGATCTCTCTCTCTCAGCTTGTTGCAATGCACCCTCAGCTGTGTCACTTATTGATGCAAGCAAAGTACCGGCCTACATAATTAGTGAAGTTGTTATACTTTGAAATATTGTGTTCACATTGTCTTCATTGACAACTAGCTTCTACTATAACAATCTGTATTCTCCATCAAGGGAGGAAAAGACCTTTGAAGTCGGACTATGGCTGCCTTTATTGCTGGGTACTTGTAACCAGCCATGCCGCAGACTTGTCATTCTGAGTGTGCTTACGTCTGACAGTGGGGAGACGAAGTGGGGTGGGTGAGTTCACTGTCAGTGAACAGACGTCAAATCTCTCTCTCTCTCTCTCTCTCTCTCTCTCTCTCTCTCTGCTTTGGTGATGTGTGGATGAATCAAGGTGTGGGAAGTGTAAAGGCATTTCTAAGAATTTTTCGTCAACGTTTAGTTGACTGCAGATGGCAGAAGTGGAATGAACATGTTCAAAATAGCACGAGGTTTGATTTTTATAGATTATTTTGTAGCTCACATGAGATGAAGCTGTATTTGATTTCAGATATGGACAGACATTTGAAAATAGTGACCACAAGGTTTAGGTTGGGTATTTCAAGTTTAGCCACTCATCACTTTCGATATAGAAATTGTAATGACATTGATTTGATATGTCCTCTCTGTAAAAGTGGTAAAGATGATGAGTTACATTTAGTTCTGTGCTGTCCATTTCTAAGGAGCTCAGAGATAAGTTTATTCACCTAAATATTTTCGACAGCCTTGCACGTTCAAATTAACTTTGCTGATGTCCTCTGCAAGACATAACGATATTTGGAACTTGTCTCACTTCCTTCACAAAGCCTTCAAGCTGAGAGAAATTGCAACATCATAGTTCATTATTATGATTATCATATTGTTGATTGTATGTTTGTTTTTAATGTTTCTGATGATTTGGTTTTTTGTTCACTTTCCCCTTCATTATGGGCTATGGCCTAATGAATAAACATCCGAATCCGAATCCGAATCTCTCTCTCTCTCTCTCTCTCCCCTCCTCTCTCTCTCTCTCCTCTCCTCTCTCATCTCTCTCTCCTCTCCTCTTCTCTCTCTCTCCTCTCTCTCTCTCACACACACACACACACACACACACACACACACACACACACACACACACACACACAACACACACACACACACACACACACACACACACACACACACACATGTAGACGGGGAACGGGATAGCCTAGTGGTTAGAACATTGCGCTCGCAATCTGACGACCCGGGTTCGATTCCCGTTAAAGGGGATATTTTCCCCTGGAGTTAACACCAGTGCAGACTCCACTCTCCCCAAAAGTCCTTCGGATGAGACTATAAACCGAGGCCCCGTGTGCGAACGCACGCAGAACATCTTGCGCACACGTTAATTCCTGTTCCGCTTTTCGTAAGAGTAGGCCATTGTGTGCCGATGGGAACAGATGACAAAATTTACAAAACCGCATACACACGGAGACTGGATGTAAAAAAGTACATAAGTGCTTATTCCATCATCCTCGATATATATAAAAAATAATAATAATTAAATAGAGAAAATAAAACGTGCGCACACACTGGAGTCTAACGGGGGGGGGGGGGTTCGAATCTCGTTCAAGAGGATTTTTCCTCTGGAGTTAACATCAGTGCCGACTCCACTCTCCCCCAAAGTCTTTTGGATGAGACTATAAACCGAGGCCCCGTGTGCAAACACACACGCAGAACATCTTGCGCACACGTTAAACTCGTTCCGCTTTTCAAAAGAGTAGGCCATTGTGTGCCGGTGGGAACGGCTGACAATATTTACAAAACTGCATACACACAGGGACTGGATGTAAAATAGCTTATGAGTGCTTATTCCATTTTCCTCGAAATAAAACCAATAAATAAATAAAAACACTGATTCCCAGGTGTGGTGAATGAGACAGACAGAGTGACATGTTCTGGGTTAACCCCGGGATGATGAAGCCAGGAAACGCTCAACATCATCAACAACAACAACAACAGCAATACGGCAGTCACAACACCAAAGCAAGCAATCAGCGTTAAATTTACAGCTTCCCATAAAAAGAGAGAGAGAGAGAGAGAAAGACAGTAGACCATTTTCAACACTGCAAGTTCAAACAGTGACTGAAGGGAGGAGAGTGGGGTGTCTTTTTAACCGGGTATCTCTCCCCATCTGCCGTGTTTGTGCTGTTTTACAGCCAGGCGTCTTCCAAGTCGTGTCTGGCAGGTTACCGGCTGCTTTATGTTGCTGTGTTCAACTTGTCCTCAAGCTCTCCTCTTCTTCTTTTCTTTCTCTCTTGAAGACACAGGATGAGAGGCTGGTGATGTTGAGTTAAGTGCTTGTGGGGGTTGAAAAATTACTTTCCACTCTCTGTCAGCCTGCTTCATGTCTCTGTCTCTGCCTCTGTCTGTCTGTCTGTCTCTCTCTGTCTGTCTGTCTGTCTGTCTGTCTCTCTCTCTCTCTCTCTCTCTCTCTCTCTCTCTCTCTCTCTCTCTCTCTCTCTCTCTCTCTCTCTCTCTCTCTTGTTGTGTTGTTGGTTGTGGTGGTGGTGGTGGTGGTTTTTGTAGGGGAGGGAGTTACTATCATTTTGGTTTGTTATGATTTGGGGTTATTTGTTTGTTAGTAGTTTTTGTTTGGTTCTTTTGTTTTTATGGTTTTTTGTTTTTGTTTTGATAGTCTATGGACAAGGGCTGGATGAAAAAAAGTATGCTAATGCTTATCTGTAACACTTGAAAATAAAGATCATTCATTCATTCATTATCTCTCTCTATCTCTATCTCTATCTAACTATCTATTTATCTATCTATCTGTCTGTCTGTCTATCTATCTATCTATCGGTCTGTCTGTCTTTCCATCTATCTATGTATCTATCTATCTGTCTGTCTATCTATCTGTCTATCTATCTATCTATGTATCCATCTATCTGTCTTTCTATCTATATATCTATCTATCTGTCTGTCTTTCTTTCTTTCTGTCTATCTATCTATCTATCTATCTATCTATCTATCTGTCTGTCTGTTTGTCTGTCGTCCAACGCAAGGGAGACAGGATAGCCTGGTGGTTAGAGTGATGTATTGGTGATCTGCTGACCCGGGCTCGATTCTCGTTCAAGAGGATTTTTCCTCCGGAGTTAACATTAGTGCCGACTCCACCCCCCCCCCCCCCCCCCCCCCCCAAAAAAAAAAAAAAAAAAAAAGTCAATCGGATGAGACTATAAACCGAGGTCCCGTGTGCGAACGCACGCAGAACATCTTGTGCACACGTTAAAACCCGTTCCGCTTTTCGGAAGAGTAGGCCATTGTGTGCCGGTGGGAACGGATGACAAAATTGACAAAACTGCATACACACGGTGACTGGATGTAAAAAAGGACATTATCCTCGAAATAAAAGAATTAAAATATATATATATATATATATAACGATTCTATGGCTGAGTCATTGGGTTTTTTTCACTATGAGAAACAAATTGAGAAGTTCTGATGTTTGCGCCCCTACAAATGAGGTGATGGCCTTTGACTTGAATTATTCTCTCTCTCTCTCTCTCTCTCTCTCCTCTCTCTCTCTCTCTCTCTCTCTCTCTCTCTCTATCTCTCTCTATCTCTCTCTCTCTCTCTCTCTCTCACTCTCTCTCTCTTCTCTTTTTTTTTTTTCTGTTCTTTTTGTGTAACCTCCCCCCTCCCCTATTTTTTTTTAATCTATGTTCATAGATTATAACTTGTTTTTCTACTTCAAATGTTGAAAGATTATACGCATTACTTCAGTACGTGTTATCTCCCTCTGTGTCTAAGTCTATGTCTCTGTGTGTGTCTGTGCGCGTGTGCGCGCTTGCTAGCTTCCTTCCTTGCATGATTGCATTTCCGATGCATACGCCCATAATTATGTGCATGCATGCGTGCGTGCTTTCTCCATTACTCTTTAGAAACAGATTTTGTTCGTTCGTTCTTGTGTGTGTGTGTATGCCTGCGTGCGTGCGCCATAACTGGCGAGGATGCGCTGCATTGCACTGGGATGATTTGACTGACGGGAGAGGCTGTGGTCGTTCATCATCACATCATACTCCTGTCTTTTTCCTCCGTCTTGTTCACTGCCTCTCTCTCTCTCTCTCTCTCTTCTCTCTCTCTCCTCTCTCTCTCTCTCTCTCTCTCCTCCTCCTTTCTCTCTCTCACTCTCTCTCTCTCCTCTCTCTCTCACTCTCTTCTCTCTCTCCTCTCTCTCTCTCTCTCTCTCTCTCTCTCTCTCCTCTTCTCTCTCTCTCTCTCTCTCTCTCTCTCACTCTCTCTTGCTCTCTGTCTCTCTTTCGGCTCAAACCGAGCAGTGATATAAGATGGAGAAACAAATGATACGCCTTTTAACTGCAGTCGTCATGTTTTATGAAGAAGGATGCGCTGAGTGAGGTTGAGAGTGTTTGCGTCTGTTCACAGTTGATAAGTAAGGAATGACAGAAATAGCCTTGACTGGAGAGTTTCAGGATTTTTATATGTAGGGATTTTTTTGGTGGTTTTGTTTTTGTTTGGTTTAGTTGGGGTTTTGTGCTTTTGGGAGGGTGGGGGTGGGAGGAGGTTGATTATGTGTGAGAGTCAAACTTTTTTTCTACATTGAACAAGCAGTGCGGTTGGGTGTTTTTTTTCATAAAGCCATCCATCCTTCTATACAGTATGTGTGTGTTGTGTGTGTGTGTGGTGTGTGTTGTGTGTGTGTGTGTGTGTGTGGTGTGTGTGTGTGTGTGTGTGTGTGGTGTGTGTGTGTGTTGATTCCCCGGACGGACATCCCTGCACATAGTCCTGCAACCACATCATGTCAGGCATTTTATCTATTTATTTCATTTTGTTTTATTTTATTTTATACCTTTTTAAGTCACTGCAGATTTCTCTGCGTGGAATTCGGGCTGCTCTCCTTGGGAAGAGCGCGTCGCCACAAGAGCAGCGCCACCCGTTTTGTTTTTCTTCTTTACCTGTCCTCAACTGTATTTGTTTCCCGGGCATGGGTACTTTTCTCACCATATCAGTTCTCCGTCTTCAGTGTTCCCTGCCTCTCCGCCACGTGGAGCAAATAGACTTCTTCCTCTTTTTCGAACGCTCAGACAGAAACCATTAGTTGTCTGTCGTATGAACGAAAATGCGTTGCGCTGCCGTTAAGTGCCTGACAAGTCAGGCCCGGCACACCCGACTTCGGCATGGGAGAGAATTGTAATCTTTAAAGACTTTCTGGAAAAATGCAGGAGAATAGACCAAGAAGGCAGAAAATAGACAAGAAGGTGACAGGAAGAAAAGAACAAGGCAGAAACAGAGGGATAGAAAAGAGGGAAATCCTAGCACAGAATTTCCAGAAGGTGGGGATGCTGTTTGTACTAACAGGCCCCCGGCATCCCCACGGGAAAGAGGAGACAAACAAAGTACCTGCTTTTCACTGCGCGGCTTTGCTTGTACAGGTATGGATGTATGTATTCAGTATCAGCGGTTTGGGAAGGAGGATGACTAATTGGGAGTGACAGCATTGGGAAAATAAGCAGTCGCTCGCTAGACACGAGGAAAAAAACAACTGTCTTGTGGTTTTCCTCGCTGCCACAACAAACGAAAACCAAATATGAATAAATACAAGCGTGCGTCTTTTAACTACGTCGCTGTGTTCGCTAGTGAAAACTATACTTGGGAAGAGAGGGAGTGTGCAGTTGGCTAGGTGTGTGAAAGTGTGTGTGAAGGCAAGTACCACACTTACCTATGTAACGTAATGCTGTTGTTGTTATTGTTGCTGTTGTTGTAGCACGTTCCCCAGCTGTGTCTCACCCATCTCACCTGAGAATCCCTCTAGAAGCACAAGTACCCACTGGATGAAAAGTCGGCCTGGGTGACTCTTTTTCTTCAAATACCTCGCCATATAGACAGCCATACTCCAGCTTCACAGGATTCGTAATGCCTCGACCTAACTATTCTAAATTCTTTGACTCCAGCCTGATTGATAAGCTGCTGCTGGTACTGCTAATTGTTGGTGTGTAGCAGCCATGTATAGCGTCAGTGATGAACCCTGCTTAAGTGAAGCCCTGTCCAGTCCAGACTTCATATCTAGAGTAAGGAAAAGAAGGGACACACGAGCCACCAGAGATAGGCACGTGATCCGCGTCGAGTTATAGCGCCCAGGAGCAGAGCTAGTGCAAAAGCCAGTGTCCGTACAGCCCTGTCTGTCTGTCTGTCTGTCTGTCTGTCTGTCTGTATCTGCTGGAACATCTCCCTTCATCTGGGTGCATCTTTTATGTCTCTCATATTTCACCGTGCCTGCGCTATATTTGGCAGTTTTCTATCAGTAGCTGGTTTGGGTTCCGGTCTAATTTTCTGTTTGGTCCCACAGATAAAGAATGTGTGTGAACGAGTCTTGTGACTGGGATTTCTTTGGGGGGGGGGGGGGGCCTAAGGGGGGGATCTTTTTTTATTCACTGATTTTTTCCCCTATGTATGTGACAATAGTGAAGGTTATGTCAGTTTCGTGGCTGTTTATGATTCTGTGTTCGACACAGTCATAAAGAGAATCTCTCTCTCTCCCCCTCCCCCCTCTCTCTCTCTCTCCCCCTCTCTCTCCAGTAGATTAATTCTTTTGGGTTTTTTCTTTGTACAATTATACTCAAATGTAAAGTATATTCTCTTATTAGTTAATTGATGTTGCGCGTATGCGTAATGTGTGTGTGCTGTGTAATTTAAATGCATTATTCTCCTTAAATGTTAAAATGTAGTTTTCTTTTCTCAAAATGCTCTGATTGTTTGGTTTCTTTTGTTGTTGACTGTTATGGCATGGGATTTCTAGTGAATTTAATTGGTTGTTGATTTTTTTTTTGTTGGTTAGCTGGGGTTTTGTTGTTGTTCTTTTTCTGATTGTAACTGACTATTGGCTTGTTTGTGGGTTTAAAAAAAATTGTTACATCATTTGTTTTTCTATGTGTTTTGTGCTATTTTTTCTGTTTTGTTTGGTTTTTTGGGAGTAGGGGATTTTGGGTGTGAGTGGTGGTGGTGGGATGTTGTTTGCTTTGCCTCTTGTTTGTTGTTGTTGGCTGTGGCTGTTGGTTGTGCGCCTATTTGGTTGTTGTTGTTGTATTTAATTGTTTAGATGTTGGGTTGCTTTGTTTGGGGAGGGTTGTTTTTTGTGTGTGTGTATTTGTTTTCTTTTTTATTATTCTCATTTCATGATGTATCGCTGATAAGGGCGGGACTGGGTGTATAAAAGCACAGGAGTGGTTATTCATTACCCTTGAAAAAAAAGAGTTTGATTCTCTCCCTCTCTCTCTCTCTCTCTCTCTCTCTCTCTCTTCTCTCTCTCTCTCTCATCTCTCTCTCTCTCTCTCTCTCTCTCTTATATCCCTGTGTGTGAGGGTGTGTGTGTGTGTGTGTGTGTGTGTGTGTGTGTGTTGTGGTATGTGTGTGTAGTGTGTGTGTGTGGTGTCTGTGTGTGGTGTGTGTGTAGAGTGTGTGTGTGTGTGTGTGTAGTGTGTGTGTTATTTGTCTGCCCGTTTCTTTGTCACTCATCTCTCTCACACCTTCCTCTCCTTTTGACAAAGTGCATGCAGTTGTGCAGCACATAGAAAAGCTTTTATGGGTGCATGACACACAGAGAGAGAGAGAGAGAGAGAGAGAGAGAGAGAGAGAGAGAGAGAGAGAGAGAGAGAGAGAGAGAGAGGCAGAGAGAACTCGTAACTGGGTACAAATGAATTTGTTTAGAAGTGGGAAGAGGAAATAAACAAAAAAAAGATAACGTGAAAATGGCAACACACACACACACTACACACACACTCAAACACACACACACAACAATACACACTCACACACACACAATACACACACACTCATACACACTCACACACACACACACACAACACCACAACACACACAACACTACACTCCAACACACACACACACACTCATTCACACTACACACACATACACACTACACACACACCACACACACACACATACACACACACACTCACTCACACTACACATGCACTACACACACACTACACACACACACCACAAAACACACACACACATACGCATACACACACACACATACACACACACACCACACACACACTACACACACACACACACATACGCACACACACACACACACACACACTCACTCACACACACACACTACACTCCAACACACACACACACACACTCATACACACTACACACACATACACACTACACATACACACTACACACACACCACACCCCACACACACACACACACACTACACACACACAACACACACACGCACTCACACACACACACACTCTCACACACAACACACACACACACACACTACACACACACACACACTACACACACACACACTACACACACACACACACAATACACACTCACTCACACACACTCACACACCACACACACACACACACTACACACACACTACACACACACACACACACACACACACACACACACACACACCACACACACACACATCGTTCAATATTTACAGCTGAACTTATTGCAATTCTTATGGCTCTTAATTATATTCTTAATTTTTCCATTTTCTTTCTTTCATATCTTGCTTTGTGTTGACTCCAAATCAGTATTGTATGCTATAAAATCCCCAAACTTCAAGAAAGTCTCTAAAATTATTTTTGAAATTAAATATGTCATACACCTCCTAAGTTTAAGAGGTATTCCTGTTTCTTTTTGTTAGGTGCCTTCTCACGTTGGAATTTTTTCAAATGAGTGGGCTGACAGAGCTGCAAAAAAGGGGTCAAGACATGACATGGAATCGATAGAACTGGATGTTCCCTTATCTATACAGGAGGGATACCGTATATTAGAACAAATTTCATGGGGTAAGTTTAAAGAATCTGGTCAATTCAAGGAAAGATATTTAAAAAATTGCCCGACCACTTCCCATATTTTTGGTTATATGACTCCTCAAATAGATTCGCGTTTTATAACTGTGAGAAGGGTTCATTCACTATATTTTAGAATGAAGTTAAATGCATTCCTTACAAAATTTTGTAAACATGTCAGATGTCTATGTGGAGATCATATTTCCAATACTCATATCATATTTGAGTGCCCTGTTGTAAAACCTTTTTTACCTACATTTTCTGAACAGTCTCTGGAAAATATATTTGAAAATTCAAAGTTAGCCCTTGCCATTGTTAGATGTTTATTGCATAGTCCACTCGATTATTTATTGTAGTTACATTATTGTTATTTCATTTTTCTACGTTGTTGAGTTTTAAGTTTGCTCCTGTTTAAGAGTATTATTATTACTTTTCTAGGTGTATTGTTGGGTTTTGTTGTTGTTATTATTATTTTTTTTCTTTTTCTTAAACAAACAAACAAACAAACAAACACCCAACACGGATGCTATTTCTTAATCCTTTCTCCTTCCACTCCTTCTTCTTCCTTCTCTAAACTCCTTTACACTTTCTACTTCCCTCGTCTAATATCACTTAGAGTGAACAGACGTTAAATTGAAGACAACAACAACACACACATCCCACAGGGGACCTCAATGACACAGCTTTGAAACGGCTTCAAAGTGGCCGGCCATGAATCAGGCCAGAGCAGCAGGCAGGGGCAGGTAATGCTGTCACGTCAATCAGTCAACACGCCTCAGCTAGCTCCGCTCTCAGTTTCCTCCACACTTCTCTCTGTTCTTTTTTGT
>CM054149.1:4905966-4920966 GCA_028751875.1 Rapana venosa
ATACATCAAAATGGAGTGAGGGAGGGGGCACAATGGAAAAGAACAGCGATTTCACAAACACAACTTCATACAGAATTGAATCAGATCAACATGTGCACGCCTATGTACCTACACATCTTCCCCTGTCAGCAACTGAGGGGTTTGTTTCCTTTGGTGTCTATGTACACTTAGTCATTCCATTTCCATCACCAGGCATCAACATAGCTAATGAGAGGAGACATCATGAGAAGAATGGTCATGAGACATAAATCTAACTTACTGTTAACCGTCTAAGTTGTCAACGCGATCTTTTATAAAAGCGAATGACTAATAATCCTGCAGTAACAGAGAGAGAGACAGACAGACAGAGAGACACACACAGAGAGAGGAGGTGTGTGTGTGTGTGGGGGTGGGGGGGGGGGGGGGTAATGAGTGCTCCTCTGTGGTGGGCCAGGATGTTTGAAATGGAATAAGGCCACAGACCCTCTCCAGCCTGTGGCCACGGGGTATCAGTCACAGAACAGAACCACGGCAACAAGGAAACCCGGGTCTGATTGCATTTTGGTTTTTATTAAATATATAATTTCACTCCGTCCCTGAACTCCCTGAGGAGTCATTAAGGCACTGCACTGAAATTTTCGCCGGCCCTGTCTCTTGGGCAAGTTGAATCTGACAGAGAGCCCGTTCCTCTACTGCTACACTACTGCCGCTGCTGCTGCTGCTGCTACTACTACTATTCCTGCTGCTGCTGCTACTACTACTACTACACACGCACATACTACTACTACTACTACTACTACTACTACCACTGCCACACACATACTACTACTACTACTACTACTACTACTACAGCTATTGCTGTTGCTGCTACTACTACTACTGCTACACACATACTACTACTATTACTACTACTACTGGTGCTACTGCTATTGCTGCTACTGCTACTACTATTGCTGCTGCTACTACTACTAGTCGTCTACTACTACTACTACTGCTGCTGCTGCTGCTACAACTACTACTACTTCTACAACTGCTATTGCTAATATTACTACTCTACTACTACTACTACTACTACTACTACTACTGCTGCTGCTGCTGCTGCTGCTATTACTACTATTACTTCAACTGCTACTGCCACTACTACTACTACGCACACACACATGTATACACACACACGCGCACGTATGCGGAAGAGAGAGATGCAGACAGACAGAGGGAGGGAGGGGTGGGTGATTTTCATACGAAAGGGAATCATTCATTTATTAATAAAACTGGAATGTTAAACACACAAAAATCTTCGATAACTTGGAAGGAATGCATACACGCACGTGCAGACGTATGTCCCTGCTGTGGTCTTTTGGGATCCCCCCCCCCCTTCCCCCCACCACCCCATCCCCACCCCCAATAAATTCTGAGAATCTTTCTTTGCACGAGTTTGTCGAGAAAATAGGAGAGAGAGAGCTTCAGACAAATAGGCAGTCAGAGAGAGGGAGAAACAGACAGAGAGAGACAGAGACAGAGAGAGAGAGCCCGGTTATAATATATAATTATGATGCACGCCTGATTACTACTTGGTCTTCTATGCAACTGGAATGATGATTGCGGCAAACATTTTATTGACAATCTCGTGGATATCATTATTACCCAAAGCATGCCCAGGCATTCATACATACACACACACATACGCACGCGCGCGCGTGCGCTCAGCTGCGAACGCATCGTGCACAAACATGGGAAGAAAAAAATGCTTATTCTGGTTAGCTGTTCATTGCCAGCTTGCATTTCTGTATATAAATCGCAGGCATTTTGTGGTTTTCTTTTCTCCCGTGTATTATCTTAAATGACAACGCACGTGTACTGTGTATCAGTATTAGCCTCTCTCTGCTGTTCTTGTTATTGTTCATTGCTGAAGTAATTGATACTATTTGTATGATTATTGTTATTTCTAAGATAGCATGACCTTACATTTTCGAAATGATCAGTAGGCTAATAAGCGTCCGTTAAAATTGTTGTTATGTAATTAATACTGTTCAGATCTGACGTGACTGTTAGAGGCATAACACAACTCAAGGCTTTTAAAATAGAGGGGGGGGGGGGGGGGGGGGGTCTGTTTATAACGTTTCAAAAATGTAGGGATAAGCACGTTTATATTCTTTAACTTTGAAAAGCAAGTAGAAACACAGCAGTCCCATAATCCAATGAAAAAATCAACTTTTTTGTAGGGGGGGTGGGGGGGGGGGGGGGGGTATTTTAAAACGGGAATCATGAACTAGATTATAATTGTAAGGAATCCAGACTAGAGTTAGCCCTTACATGTACAACTACTTTCATTTCATGATAAGTGATTTCAGATTGTAGATTTAAAAAAACGACATTGCGCAACCACGAGTAAAAAGTACCCTGCAATAAACAAAAAAAACCCAACAACAACTGCATTTTGAATAGCTGGCCATGGTCAAAGGCTAAATGATACTGGGTGTTTTTCTGTAGAGCAATGAATGCAGTCTAGCAGATGGTGAAGTTTACGCAAACGCACACTGGATTACACACGCGCGCGCACACACACACATACAGAGAGAGAGAGAGAGAGAGAGAGAGAGAGAGAGAGAGAGAGAGAGAGAGAGAGAGAGAGAGAGAGAGAGAGAGAGAGAATCATATCAAATTCTTTTATTTCGATAATAATGAATTCATGTGCTTTTTCATATTCCGAGACAGGCAGAGAGAGATATAGAGTCTCTACTTCACATAATGCCTCTCTCTTGTGTATCATAATTATCTATTTGTCTGACGGCAGTTGTGAAGAGCTAAGATCCTCAGAAAGGGAGTTTCTGATGACACGCCCGTTGGCGTGTACGTTATGTGTTTCTGGTGTGTCCATTAACATTCCAATCATCAGCATTCTTACCCCCCCTCTCCTGTGAAGCTGCTGATGCCCCACCAGACAGGGCCGGAGCCTTGCTTCACGCAGCCCTCTCCTCCACACCTCGCTCCCCGTGAGGCTTCAGCACACCTCACCTGTGATGCCTCGTCTACCTGCAGGCCTCTATCTCTTCTGCAGAGGTCCTGCCTGCCTTTGAACTAGGGAGACTTGTGGGCTGCTTTCATCACACCCTATTTCAGGGAGACACGTACCTTGGGTGAAGCCTGGCGAAGCTTAGGTGATAAGGGTTGGCTTTATCTTCTTGTATTTAATAGTGGGGTTTTCAATTGGCACATATTTGTTTTTATCTTCTTTTCTCGCTATTTCTTTCCATCGCATATACCTTTTCTTCATGGCATCAAATCCTGTGGAGGTGTGTACCTTAGCATGAGGGTTCCTGTGGGGTATGACTTGATTTATCTGGCGGATTTGAGTGATAACGGTTCTATTTTCGTTCCCTCAGTTGTCATGTTCCTCTTGGGGTAGTTCACCAATCTTCCCTTCACTGATTGTGAAAGAAAACCCGTGAAAGAAGAACAAGAAAGGAGGGAGGAAAGAGAAAGAAAGGTAGAGAAGAGAGAAAAGAAAGGAGAAAGAAAGATAAGAAAGAAAAGAAAGAAAGAAAAGGGAAAGAAAGCACATTATTCTGCTGGGTGTGCATGTGTTCAACGTTTGTGTCTAAATTTCCTCAGGAAAATAATGGTGTTTGTATGTCTTTGACAATACAGCCATCACGTAGAGGGGTGAAAACGGCACAGGCTGGTTCAGCTCGGAGCTCTGGGCCGGGGGGGGGGGGGGGGGGGGGGAGTACAAGAAAAAGAGGGCGGAGATAACGGGTCTTACAAAGAGCAGTACAAACTTATTAGCTCAACAACGTAAAATATGAAAATGTAGATTATAGCATCCACAAGGTCGATATTGATGTAGAATTCAGTTCAGCTCACCTTCACCTATCCCGTAGTCCCTTGGACCGTGGGGGGCACCGATGAATTTTTTGCAACCAGCTTCCTCCACTCCCCGCGGTCCTCTGCTTTCTGTAGCGATTCGTTCCACTCAAGGCCAGTTCACTCTCTGGAATTCAACTGTGCAAGACTAAATACACCTTTGTAAGCAGACAGATGTGATTATACACAAAGTTAAACAAAGGATTCACAGAGAGAGAGTATGAGAGAGAGAGACAATGAGAGAGATGTATGTGTTTTTATCTGTCATGTCAACCATCAGGTTTGGGATCAACTCAACAACAGGCTCTAATGCTGCCATAAACGCTTCGCATCTGTCAGCGCTGTCCTGATCCTACCCCCCCCAACTTCTTAAGCAACACCAGCGCGGCGACAGCATTGAGTCGACGTTGTGCACACGACACTGCAGCCACCCAGAACAGCTCGTGTACGTGTGCACACGGCACTGCAGTATCTTGTTGCACGTGACCCTGACGCCATCTGTGAGCGCGCCCACCGTTCAGGGGGCATAATCGTCAGGTTGTCATCATCCCCCTCATCGGCAGCGTCCTACAGATCATCACACAGTCATCTGGTGCCGCCTGGGCCTGGCAGGAGTCGGGCAGCCAGGGAAAACACCAGGGCGTTGACGGCTTCCTTGTCGGCTGTTGCAGCCACGGTGCCTTCCTTGCCTCTTTAGGGGGGGGGGTTTGTGTGTGTGTGAAGGAGAGGGGGATAGGGAGAGAAAGTGTGTGTGTGTGTGTAGGGGGGGGGGGGGAGGTGATGATGGTTGCACAGGTGGTGGGAGGGTTATGCTCTACTAACGCGTTTGAAGACAGGAACCAAGTTTCTAGACAAAACACGCACCCCAGCGAGAGAGAGGAGAGGATGGGAAAATTCAACCAGTTTGAAACTGTAATAACAATAGTAATAGTAGTGACACAAAGTAACTGCAGCAGAAATAGACAGCTGCATTGTTTGCTCTTCATGTCGTCTGTTTCTCATTTCATTGAACTCCATCTGCATCTTGGCTCACCCCCCCCCCCCCCCCCACTTCCCCTCTGTAGTTGTGATGTAGTTCCTTGAGGTGCTGGTGGTGGTGGTCTTCTCCATCAGAGGTGCTGTTATTTGTTTCTTTCTTTTAAATGGGAGAAATCAAGGCGGGAACTTTAACTAGCGGGATGTTTAACTAGCAGAAGTCGAGGAAGTGAAAGAAGGTAAAGGAGAAGACAAAGGAGGAAAGGAAGAGGAGGAGCTGGGAGAAGGAGGTAAAGAAGAAGAAGAAGACAACGATGAGGAAGAGAGGAAGCAGAGGAGGATGAAAAAAAGGGAAGAGGAAAGGCGCAAAGTGTACAAGTCATTCATTCAGAAAACTGATAAGCTAGACAATTGATTTCTTTGACTCTTCAAACAGGAAAAAATATATTTCTTCAGTCGCTGGGTTTTTTTGTTTTGTTTTTGTGTGTGTTGTTTTTCTTGTTATTAGCTAGGCAGTCAGATTGAAGTCAGTTCCTGCAAAACTTGGGTAGTTCTTTTTTTTTTTTTATCACAGGTGGAAAAGGCTCACAGTTTCGCGTGTTCATTTTTCTATGGAGGAATAGCTGCGAACATTGATCATCCACTGTGCGTTGCACGGCATCCAGCATTAATATAGCAGATACTTGACCCAGTGAGGAGGGAAGCCTGCAATGTATGCTAGGTATGCTTGTGTTCCCTTAAACGGACTGATTGACGTGAATCACGGAATCTTTAACCTTGCATTTGAAAGTTGATCTTGTGCGTGGGTTTGAATTGTGTACAGAGGACGTGGACTGCAGCTTAGTCATCTAACAGACTTGTGGCCAGCAATATGAAGGCGGATTCTGCTTTTGGCACAACTCTGAACTAGTCTAGAAGCTTGGCAACTAACATGAGGGGAAAGCCACACTTTCTTTATAGATGGGCCAAAGGATCAATCTTAGACAAAACCATTTTTCTGCCTATCTGTATATTCTGTGTCCGTCTGATTTTTGTCTGTCTTTCTATCCGTCTGTCTGTCTGTTCGTCAGTCTGCAAACAGCATGCGAAATATGTGAAAAGTGTGTGCATGGGTTGAGTCTGCTGGAGGGTCTCATGAATATTCATCAGGTTTTATCGAGTAGAGGAGATAGGGAAGGGGTGCAATGTAATATTCAACAGGCTGTCAGTGACTGATGGCGTGATAGGGACTGAACAGAAAAGGGGGAGGGGGAGTGAGAGAGAGAGACAGAGAGGAAGAGATAAGGAAAAAAGAAATAAGGATCATGTTGATGACGAATGATGGTGATGTTGGTGATGATGATCTGTATTTCCAAGGTTGAAAAATAAGTATTGATTTTTGTAATATGAGAGAGAGAGAAGAGAGAGAGAGTGAGAGAGAGAGAGGAGAAAGAGAGAGAGAGAGAGAGAGGAGAGAGAGAAGAGAGAGGAGAGAGAGAGAGAGAGAGAGAGAGAGAGGAAATTATACAGGATTTGCAGGAGTTGGGGATGGCTGCCAGAGAGCGGGTCAGCCATGAAAAAGTGCTGCTGCAATAGAACTTGTCACATAGTTGAACATCTAGCTTTTTCTTGTAGTTGAACATCTAGCTTTTTCTTGTAGTTGAACATCTAGCTTTTTCTTGTAGTTGAACATCTAGCTTTTTCTTGTAGTTGAACATCTAGCTTTTTCTTGTTCTGCATTTTGTTTCGCGTCTAAAATCTGTCTGAATTAAAAATGTGTCACTTTGGTGAATTTGGTGTAGTTTTGACGGGAAAATGTGAAATATTGTTTCTGTACGAGCAATAATGGCGCCTAAAGATGACTGTATTGGAACAGAAAGGTGGGGAAGAAGCAGTTGTATGTTAACTCTTTCCGGTTGGAAGACGAACCGAAATCCAGTGTGCAACATACATGTGCACGTTGAAGAACCCATGTGAGGTAATACGAGAGTTAGTTATTCCTGGCAGAAGTGTGGAGAAAAGGCCACTTTCGTGGAAAATTAAGTCACGTTCTGTCAGACAGGGGAAGGGAAGGAGGGGGGGGGGGGGGGGTATGGACTGTGCTCCACTGTAGTGATGCCCCATTTTCCGGGAGTGCAGTCCGAATTTCACTCCATCTATGGTGACTGTAAGTGGCATACAATACAACACTACACAACAGAACACTATACAATACAACACAATACAATACAACACTATACAATACAACACCATACAATACAACACTATACAATACAATACAATACAACACTATACAATACAATACAACACTATACAATACAACACTATACAATACAACACAATACAATACAACACAATACAATACAACACTATACAATACAACACCATACAATACAACACTATACAATACAATACAACACAATACAATACAACACTATACAATACAATACAACACTATACAATACAATACAACACTATACAATACAACACTATACAATACAATGCAACACAATACAATACTATACAATACAATACAACACAATACAATACAATAGAACACAACGCAATGCAATGCAGAGCACTGCAACACAATGCAACTCAGTGCAATGGGATATAATACAGTAGGGTTTTTTCCCTTGCGTTCATGCATAAAAAGTCTAGTGAAATTAAAACGTTCACTTGTTGTCATGTTCCCCCTAAGTTCCAAGTGCATTTTGTGCAAACAGTAAACATTTATACATGTTGCATCTTGATTTTGATGCTTTTTCTATCGTGTAAAAAGTGTGTTTTTAAATACTTCACAACAGGTGGTTTCCTACATTATGACAGAGAACAGGTCTATACTACAGAACTCTACTACATAAAGCAATCTGACAACAGAGCCCGGTTGTCTCTGAGCGGTGACCTCATAGCGGTCTAACATTGAAATTTCTTTGCAAACCCCACGGTTTTGCGGTCACTCACACACACACACACACACACACACACACACACACTGGTTTGGTTTGGTTTTTTCTTATTGGGTCTATTTTATTGTTATGGGTTGTCGTAATAATGTTGTAGCTAAATATTATTGATGGAGTAATTTTTATTCCCAGATAGATGGCTTAAGGAAAAAGCAATTGCATTGCTTACTCTAATGTACCATCTGGAAATAAAAATTTGATTTTGACTTTCACACACACAAAACACACACACACACACGCACGCACGCACACACACACACACACACACACACACACACACACACACACACACACACACACACACACAAACAGTAATGTGTGCATGCATGCATACATGCTCTGGTCTTTAAATACTCCAAACTCAGGGTGCCCACACAGTTAGTGTTGAATTTCAGATGCAAGGAAGCAGATAAACTGCAGGACCCTTGAGATGGCAGAGAGCAGGAGAGCGAAACATAAAACGAACATTGAACTCTCTCTCTCTCTCTCTCTCTCTCTCTCTCTCTCTCTCTCTCCTCTCTCTCTCTCTCTCTCTCTCTCTCTCTCTCTCTCTCTCTCTCTCACACACACACACAAGAACAGAATCTTAATGCTGGTTTATCTTTGGTTAAGAACACAACCGTAATCAAATCAGTTGTGAGATTGATTGCTGAAGTGAGGAAAATAAAGCCATACAAGTTAGCGCAAAAAAAGCTGCACATTTACTTAATGTAATGAATTATGGAAGACTGCTCCCTCTCCCCCCCCCCCCCCCCCCCCCCCCCCCCCCCCCCCCCCCCCCCCCCCCCCCCCTCTTCGTGGTAAACTGGTAATGAATAATGCACGCCTATTTTTGCCCTTCCTGTTTGGTGGTAAACTGGTTGTTGTTGTGTATTGTTGAACACGAAGAATGGATGGCCGATTGAATCCACCAGTATCATTTTTTCTGTCCGTGATATAATTTTGTTTTTGTTTTACATGATATTTAGCAGCGCTGAATGATTGATATAATGTTATAACTCATTTGTTTTGTGGATTAAAAAAATAATAAAACAAACTTTGGGGCCGCGACGCTGTTGTCAGAAAGCCTGTTTTCGTCATGTGGATATGAAAATGTAATGTTCAAAGTGTCTCTCTCTCTCATTTAGCCTTTCTGATGAACTTTACTGCAGCTGTTTGGGGGTGTTTTTGTTTTGTTTTGTTTTATTTGTTTTGATTTGGGCTTGGTGTTGTTGGTATTTTAAAGTTAGTTCCTTTATTTGTTTGTTTTAATTTGTGTGTGTGTGTGTGCAGACAGGGAGATGTGGGGGGGGGGGGGGGGGGGGGGGTATGATAGTGAATTTGTGTTTCGTTTGGTTTGTCAATTTGCGGAGTGGGGTGGGGGATCGTGACTCATTCATAGCATTAGCTGTTGTTGTTGTGGTGTGTGGTGTGCTTATGTTTTGTTTAATTCTTTGTCTGTCTGTTTTCCTTATTCATCTTTAAAAGTTCTGTCATTTGTCAGTTTTCCTCGAAACCCGTTTTTAAACAGTAGTCTGTTTTCATGGCAGGTTGTAAGCCAGCACGGGCAACTAGGAATTAAAAGTGGAAGAAGAGATAGAAACGAGACATCTAAAAGGAAGGGGAGGGGGAAGACAGACAGACAGAGACAGAGAGAAGGGGGGGGGGGGGGGGGGGGTGGTGGGGGGATATGCACGCGGAGGGGGGAAGAGTTTTTTGCAGATGCAAGGGGGGCAAATGAGGAAGAACGAACTCGCGTTCCGTCATTGCTCCCCTTTAATCTTAAAAAAAAAGAAGAAGAAGAAACACAAAACAAAACCAAAAGTTGACAGCCGGGCTAAGCCGTGTCAGCTTTGCTTCCTTCTCTTATATATATGTGTGTGTTTCTAGTTCCTTTCTTTACTTTTCTTATATATGCTTTTTTTAAGCCTCTATTTTGTTTATTCATTTTTTGTAGACAAGTGAAAACTCACTCTCTCTCTCTCTCTCTCTCTCTCTCTCTCTCTCTCTCTCTCTCTCTCTCTCTCTCTCTCTCTCTCTCTCTCTCTCTGAAAACACATAATTCTCTCTCTCTCTCTCTCTCTCTCTCTCTCTCTCTCTCTCTCTCTCTCTTTCTCTCTTGGTTTCTTTGCTGTTTGTTCTTTGGTTGTTTTTGTGTTTTGTTTTGTTTTGTTTTATTATTTGTTGTTGGGTTTTTTCTCTTCTTTTTTGATGGGGGTTTTGTGTGGGGGTATTTTTTTCTTTTTACTATGTGAGTGTATTGGGGTCATTTTATTTTATTATCATATAATGTAACCCTAAGGGCGGGGACTGGATGTAAAAAAAAAAGCATATGGGTGCTCATTCATTATTCTCAAAATAAAAGAATATCATTTTCATTTTCTCTCTCTCTCTCTCTCTCTCTCTCTCTCTCTCTCTCTCTCTCTCTCTCTCTCTCTCTCTCTCTCTCTCTCTCTCTCTCTCTCTCTCTCTCTCTCTCTCTCTTATAATTCACTTCTGTTAGAAAAACAAACCGTTGTTATATCAGTTTAGTGTTTTTATTTTATTCTTTTTTTAAAAATTATTTTTTTCTTTTTTTTTTTATTTCGAAGATAATGGAATAAGCACTCATGCGCTCTGTGTGTGTGTGCGTGTGTGTGCGTGTGTGTGTGTGTGTGTGTAATGCAATTGGCGGAGGCGGGGGATTACTTTTTCTTGCGATATCAAATTTTGAAAGACGGATAATGGTAGAGGTTTTTGCTATCGCTTGTTTGCTTGATTTTGTTTTTGGGGTGTGTGTGGGGGGGGGGGGGGGGGAGGTCGTTTGTTGCTTTTTATTTTGCTTTTTCTCGTGTGTTCCTATCACAACATCTCTGTGTCGCTACGGACAACTCTAAATAGGAACTTGTAATGTATGACTTCTGTTTTTAAAAACAACAACAGCAACAACACAAACAAACATGAATGAATGGAATGCAAGCAAAGAAACAAAACGATACAGACAAACCATGGGAATACTTCCTGTTACGGAAATCATTTTTGTGATGGTAGTTCAATCTGAAATAGAAAACTTCACTCTTTGTTGTACTTAATATCATCTTTGTACATCGTACGTTTTACTTGCGTATTTAGATTTTTCTTTCACCAATACAAAGTTTCATTTTTGGTTCCAAATTGTGGAAATGGTTGTGGTTGCCTTTTATCGGGAATAATCATCAACACTGGATGTCTTGATTTAGAGAACGACAAAAAGAATAGTTGATTTTATACTATAATATAGAAAACAACAAGCAAGGAATGGTTGATTTTATACTATGATGTAAAAAGCAACAAAAGTATGGCTGATTTTATACTATGATGTAAAAAGCAACAAAAGCATGGCTGATTTTATACTATGATATAGAAAACAACAAAAGCATGACTGATTTTATACTATGATATAGAAAACAACAAATGAATGGCCGATGTTATACTATGATATAGAAAACAACAAAAGCATGGCTGATTTTATACTATGATATAGAAAACAACAAAAGCATGGCTGATTTTATACTATGATATAGAAAACAACAAAATCATGGCCGATGTTATACTATGATATAGAAAACAACAAAAGCATGGCTTATTTTATACTATGATATAGAAAGCAACAAAAGCATGGGTGATTTTATACTATGATATAGAAAACAACAAATGAATGGCCGATGTTATACTATGATATAGAAAACAACAAATGAATGGCCGATGTTATGCTATGATATAGAAAACAACAAAAGCATGGCTGATTTTATACTATGATATAGAAAACAACAAAAGCATGGCTGATTTTATACTATGATATAAAAAACAACAAAAGCATGGCCGATGTTATACTATGATATAGAAAACAACAAAAGCATGGCTTATTTTATACTATGATATAGAAAGCAACAAAAGTATGGCTGATTTTATACTATGATATAGAAAACAACAAATGAATGGCTGATTTTATACTATGATATAGAAAACAACAAATGAATGGCTGATTTTATACTGATATAGAAAACAACAAAAGCATGGCTGATTTTATACTATGATATAGAAAACAACAAATGAATGGCTGATTTTATACTATGATATAGAAAGCAACAAATGAATGGCTGATTTTATACTGATATAGAAAGCAACAAATGAATGGCTGATTTTATACTATGATATAGAAAACAACAAAAGCATGGGTGATTTTATACTATGATATAGAAAACAACAAATGAATGGCTGATTTTATACTATGATATAGAAAACAACAAATGAATGGCCGAGTCTCTAATTTTTGTGTTATGAGAGAATGTAAGAACAGCTATTCATGTTCGTATTTTCAAATACACAATAACAGTTATTTTTCAGAACAAGTTCTCGTGCATATTATAATTGTATTCTGACTGAAATGCCGTGTTTCATAATTACTGCAATACGTGCGACACTAGTCACGTGATAGTCACGTGATCACTTGATTCAATTAGCATTGTTTTTAGTTTAACAATGTTAATGAAGACTTTTACCCCACTATTCACAAGTGTGTGTTGTGGGGTTGGTTGGGGGGGGGGGGGGCTTTTTTATAATTCTTTTATATCGAGTATAATGGAATAAGCACCTATGTGCTTTTTTACAGCCAGTTCCAGGGTGTATGCGGTTTTGTAAATTGTGTCATCTGTTCCCACCGGCACACAATGGCCTACTCTTACGAAAACCGGAACAGGAATTAACGTGTGCGCAAGATGTTCTGCGTGCGTTCGCACTCGGGACCTCGGTTTATAGTCTCATCCGAAGGACTTTTGGGGAGAGTGGAGTCTGCACTGATGTTAACTCCAGAGGAAATTATCCCCTTGAACGGGAATCGAACCCGGGTCGTCAGATTGCGAGCGCAATGTTCTGACCACTAGGCTATCCCGTCCCCGTGTGTGTGTGTGTGTGTGCGTGCGTGCGTGCGTGCGTGCGTGCGTGTGTGTGTGAGACAGACAGACAGACAGAGAGAGAAAGAGAGAGATATAGTTTTGATAATGTCAGGGTTTGGGTTTTATGTTGTTTGTTTGGGCTGTGTGTTTTCTTGCCAGTGTGTGTGTTTATTTATTTCTGTGTTGGTTCTTTTCTGACTGGTTTCCGTTCACTTGCTGTGCGCAATGCATGGTGATGACTGACTGTCTGTCTGTCTGTGTGTCTGTCTGTGTGTATGTGGCAGTGGCGTGGCTGAGAACGGAGGGAAGATTGATCCCCCGTGAAATAGAGATGTGAGCAAGACAGGGCTGGCTGCACCACATGACTGACTCGAGTCGTTCTTTCTTTCTTTCCTTTCTTCCTTTCTTGTCTTTCTTTCTTTTCTTGTTTTTGCTCTTTTCTTTCGTTCTTTCTTGACTGACTGCCTCTTGCTTTCTTTCTGTGTATCTGTCTTTCTTTCTCTTCTCCTCCGCTTCCTCCTCCTCCTCCTCCTCCTCTTCTTCTTCTTCTTCTTTTTCTTCTCCGTCCCTCTTCCTCCTCCTCCTCCTCTTCCTCCTCTTCTCTCTCCCTTCCTCTCTATCTGTCTGTATCTCTCTCTCTCTCTCTCTCTCTCTCTCTCTCTCTCTCTCTCTCTCTCTCTCTCTCTCTCTCTCTCTCTCTCTCTCTCTCGTTCTCTCAAATATCAGTTTCACATTTTTGCTAGTTTGTTGTTTTGTTTTTTAGCCTGGCTGACTCCAGAAGCAATAGCAGAGCTAGCGCTATGTCTCTCTAGCTTACAGATACGTACATGTACAGCGAAGCTCAAGCGCTCGCATACATGACTTTGTGCATGAATGTTGTTGTTGTTGTTGTTGTTGTTGTTTGGAGTTGGGTTTTTTTGCGGCTATATCATCGTCGTCATCATCAGCACTCTCTCTCACTCACTCATCCCTTGGTCGGGACAACCGTTGGGGTACCCGCACGGACGCTGCAAGTGGACCGCCAAATGGTTCTGTCCTGGGCTGTTTTCAGGAGGCTTGGTACAGTGAGGCCGGTCCACTCCTTGATGTTGGATATCCAGCTTTTGCGTGGTCGTCCCTGCCTCCTTGCTCCTTCCACCATTCCTTGCAGGACTGTCTTTGACAGGCTGTTATGCCTTGTTGTGTGGCCAAACCACTTCAGTTTCCTCCGTTTGACTGTATCTAGCAATGGTTCTTGTTTGCCAGCCAGTGCCTCGATCTGCTGCCAGACGTAGTCATTGGTTTTGCGGTCTCTGTAGGTGATGTTCAGGATCCGCCTGAGGCACTTCATCTCAAAGGCTTGAATGCGACGTTCTAAATCTGCAGTAAGTGTCCATGCTTCACAGCTGTACAAGGCAATGGATGTGACGAGTGCCTTGTAGAGTCTGACCTTAGTGTGGGTTCTGATGTTGTGGTTTCTCCACACTTTCGCCAGCTTAGTCATGGAGGAGAGTGCCACAGCAAGTCTGATCTTCACCTCTTGTGTGCTCGTGCCTTCTTTGGTGATGACTGCTCCAAGGTACTTGAAAGTTTCCACCTCCTCTAGTGTCTCGCCACTCATCTTGATGCTGGTGGGAGTGGTCGGTGTGGTACTGTTCACTAGGATCTTGCTCTTTTCCGTGCTGATCTCCATACCGTGGGCATTGGCTGATGTTTCCAGTCTGGTGGTGAGATCCTGGAGTTCTTCTTCACTGCGGCCCATGAGATCAATATCGTCTGCGAATCGAAGATTGCAGACTGGCCTTCCTCCTATTGTGATTGTGGTCTTGAAGTCAAGGAGGGCCTCCTGCATGATGTTCTCCAGGAACACGTTGAAAAGAACGGGGGATAGCGGGCAGCCTTGTCGAACTCCAACTGAAGTCCGGAAGAACTCCCCGATTTCTCCACCCATGAGGACTGCACTGTGGGAGCTGTCATACAGCGCCTGGATGACTTGAATCAGGTCCTCGTCGAAGCTATAGTCTCTCATGACTTGCCACAGAGCTTCTTGCCACACTCGATCGAAGGCCTTCTTGAAGTCAATGAAGTTGTTGTAGAGCTGTAGCTGATGTTGGAGATGCTTCTCTATGAGCATTCTGATGTTGAAGATCTGTTCGATAGTGCTTCGACCTGGTCTGAATCCTGCCTGTTCTTCTGATAGGATTTCTTCTGCTTGTGGTTTCAGTCTGTTCAAGGCAATGCGTAGCATAACTTTGCTTGGATGGCTTATCAGACTGATTGTTCTGTAATTTTGGCACTTCTTCAGGTCTCCCTTCTTTGGAAGTGGAACTATGATGGATTGGGTCCACTGTTCAGGCCACTCTTTG
>CM054149.1:4925966-4985966 GCA_028751875.1 Rapana venosa
CCCCAGTCTCCAAGATCTGCACCCCACGTCTGCCGGTCAAGGTCACCAAGTGTGGCGGTCAGTACCCGTATGATGGCGCCTTCGTACAAGGGGAGATCGCTCTGCAGACAGGCCCCTCCCTGGTCATGGCTGCTCTCCCTTGGAAGCGGCAGGACGACGAGGACGAGTGTTACCGCGACCTGAGCGCCTCCACCCCCAACTTCTTCATCCCGCTGCCCGGACACATCGAGCGCGGCAGGGCACGGGGGATGGCGGAGCGCTTCTGGCACACGTCGGCAGAGTGGTGGAGGAAGGTGTGTGAGGTGGTGGACTCCACGCTGGTGATGGACAAGAAGCGGCACGAGGTGTGCTCCAACATGGCCGCCAGCTCCAAGACGCAGCTGGCCCACAGCGACCTGTACAGCGTGGTCTACGACAGCTGCTCCGCGCTGCTGGACTCCCTCCACCTGGTGTGCCGCACTCTGCAGGAGCTGACCGCCAGGGCCGCGGCAGCCACAGCCAGTCGCGGGGGCGGGGGCGGGGGTGGAGCGGCCAGGGGGGGGGGCTCCAGGACCACGATGACGCACGACCTGCTGCACCGCGTGCTGGCCAACGCCACCTCTTTGCAGGAGCCGGCCACCATCCCCGAGCAGGAGGTGCAGGTCAGGACGCACGCCTTCTGCCCCTCCACGCAGCCCCACACCGCCCAGGAAACCTCGGTCACGCTGCAGGCCTCCCCGGGGGCCGTCTGGTCCCGCGACATCTCGGCCGCCGACACGGTGCACGTGGACTGCACCGGGCACCCCGAGGTGACCTACTTTTACCTGGGACACGCGGCGGCTATCCACCCTCTGGAGATGGTCAAGCACCGCCTCAAGGTGTGCGCCGTGTGCGCGTACGACACCACGCTCAGCGTGCACGTGCAGCGCGACCACATGTGCTGCAACGACACCTGCTCGCACGAGTCGCGCTGCGAGAACAGCGTCAGCGAGGCGCGGGTGAGGCTGGGGCTGCGGGAGAGCCACACGGTGCGGGAGCACGGCAGCGTCTACTGCCACGAGTTCCTGACGGCGGCCGACACGCCCACGCGAGCTTTGCACAAGAGCTGCATCGGCACCTGCCAGTCCAATCTGGAGGTCAGATTCCAGGTCAAGGACGCTCAGGACGGCTCCATTCCCATGGAGGCGGGTCGGGTGTACTTCGATCAGGTGCTGTCCTGTTTAGAAGGCTACCGCAGTACGTGTAAGAGCACTTTTGGACACTGATGTCACCTCAGCGCTGGGCTAGACTGTATTTATCTTCTCTTGGTCACGCTGCTGTTAAGTTATAAGTGGACTTTCCATGAATTTAAAGAGACCTTTCACATAGAGGCAGAGCTGTCTGAAAAAGAAACACAAAATAATCTCAGTGTTAATTGTAGCAGATACTTGGATGTGTTGAAAAAGAGTGATAAGGTGAAGTACTCAACACGAATTACTCTGAAATAAACAAGCAGACGTGTGGAAAACGATGATCACTTCATCTGCTATGTGAAAAGACTTAAATGAGTTTATGTCTGATTTCAAAAGCTTGGAAAATGTGTGAAAGAACAAGAACTTGTGTTGAAAACAAACTAAAACAAGTGAAGACTTATGCAGACAAAGCTAAAGAGCTGTACTTCTCTGCTAAGAAAATAAATTCATAGATTCATTAGAAATTATTGAATATAAACAAATTTTAAAAATAAAGACTTGGTATTGAAAACGTCTGCACGTGTGATTATTTCATCGAATTTCTGACACTATAAAAAGAGAAGAATTCAAATGTGATTTTTTGATGAAAAGCGCAAAGACGTGTAAGACTGAGGTGAACTTCAAGACTGTGTGTGTGTACAACTTGTGTTGTGAACTGTTCAGGAAAGCCTGATGACAGAAGAGAAAGGGCAGAAGGCTGCTTAGTGACCAGAGGAAGGGGGACTGTGAAATGAATTCCAAATGTATACAAGAGTGATACCAGGAGTGTCACCCAGTGACAAGCACCAGTGGTGAACACATGGGAAAGCCTGTAATCACATGACAACTAGACCACTGCAAGTGTGTCGTCACGAGTTTTGTAGAATATGATTTTCTTGTAATTTTCGTTTTTGCTATGGAATATGCTGACTTTTTTTCTGGAATAACAGTGCCATTGATCAATACCAACTGCTGTCACAGAGAGGGAAGTACACCTGTGCTAAAGATGCTAGCTTAAAATAGTTTCTGGTTTTTTCCTTCAAAAGATCTCACGAGAGCAGACATCTTTGCCTATATCAAATCCTGAGTCTTCCAAAACCGTCAGTGAGTCAGTGGAATGAAGCATGATGAAGAATGCTGCCAGAACGTCTTGAGAAAAAATTGTGGCAGACTTCAAACTCAGTCTTTTGATTTGAGCTAGTGACGTTTGAGCTATTGACATTTCATGATGATGTAATATCACTGATCTGGGTTCTGTGTGAAGGTTGTCTGGGTTTTGAACCTCTACTGATGAAGACTAGGTGTTTGTTTCCCGTGTTTGATACTGATAGACTGTATCAGTGTTGTTGGACTGATTTGACGAGAAATTATGCAAATTGATCAGTTGTAGATCAGTGATTGATTGTTGTTTAACCAAGTACTCTCCTGTCTGTTTCTGAATATGTATCACTGAACTAACTCTGTGCAGTTAACATACTTACTAGCTAAGTGTTGAATGAATGTTCTGGCCGTAAATATTGGCTACTGTTTTCTCTGGGGGAAAATATTTCGATGGTTTGTATATTCGTTTGTAGAATTAGATTCGATTTATCCATAACGCTGTGTGTGTGTGTGTGTGTGTGTGTGTGTGTGTGTGTGTGTGTGTGTGTGTGTGTGTGTGTGTGTGTGTGTTTGACAGATCCTGTGATTGAGCAAATTATGAAACAGTAAAACATTTTCACCTCTTGGTAATTGAAGAGAAATTTGATTTTATTTATAAATACACTGGTCTTGGATGGATAGTCTTACAACTTGAGTTTTGCCAGGTTTATTCGTTTTCATAGCTGAAGTGATAGCAAGGATATCAATCGCTTTGTTGTTGTTGTTGTGTTAGGTGTTTTTGATATGTTTTTGGTTTTGTTTTGTTAGTTGCTTACCTTCTTGTAAGTGTAGCTTACTTGGCTTTGGTGGAGGTTTTCTTCTAGCGGTTTTCCCCTCGGTGTTTCGCTTTTGAAGAAGGCCTGTGACTGTGAGGACTGAGGGCAGACTGGGAATGTTGTAGTGAAGCAGACTAGAGGAGAAAAACCTGATGCACTTAGAAGCGCTGTGTGGAACCACTGCTGTCAGAGCATATAGTTCTTATGCATGAAACTTTGACCACAAGTCAGTAGCCTACTTGCCACTTCTTATGTGTGTATAAAAAAAAATATATAAACAATTTATGTTTCCATTAGATTTCACTTGTATTGTGACTTCATTTTGCACTCTGAAAAAATGATGCATTTTTTAAAATTTTATTTATTGGACACCTATTAGGCCTGTTTGCTTCTTCCCGTGTTTGTGAGGTAGGAAGTGCTGTGAACATACCAAGACCTGGACTCTCTTGGAGACTTGTGTTGGGGACCTTTCACAGGCATTGACTGACTATGCCTGACATTGGCATGTGCCAATTTGTTGTCTTCTGGTATTTGTGACTTGGGGTGTGCAGTCCTCAACCTCAGTTATGACGTCATGTTGTTTATGACTTTGTACATGACCTCATTGGTCTCATTGATGAGTCATGCACTCACCACAGGTGACTTCCTGTAAGAAAAAAAACCCTGGGCATGTGTTCTGCACTGTTTTGCCCTGTGGAACTTAGCTGGGGATTTTTTTTTATTAATAGAAAGGGGTGGTTGGTAGGTTGTTGATATTTTATGTTTCAATTAAGTTTTTAATTCTTATTTCTTTTAATCAGGGC
Source organism: Rapana venosa (assembly GCA_028751875.1). Classification (NCBI taxonomy): domain Eukaryota; kingdom Metazoa; phylum Mollusca; class Gastropoda; order Neogastropoda; family Muricidae; genus Rapana; species Rapana venosa. The sequence continues at coordinate 4,929,876 of CM054149.1, forward strand.
ATGTACCCATGCTGATAATCTAAAAGTGTATCAGCACTTACTTGGCCATTTTGTTGTTTCTTTTTAACTTTGCTGGTGTGCTATAGATGCCATCCAGTTCAACTTGATGGAAGAAAAACAAATCTATCTTTGGTTTCTGAGCTGACAATTTCCAAGTCTGTAGTTCAGCCCAGTTTTCTTTGTGAGGTTGTACTTGTGTGATGATAATTATGGCATTTTAGTACAGTTATAAATCATGAATCCTTGTCATAGATTTTATCTGTGTTTTATGTTGCTGGGCAGTTAGATTGTAACTGTTTTTGATTGTATTATTGACATTATGGTTAACTGATAAAGATATATTTGCTCTTTTTATTGGAGAGCAGAATAGGTTAATTGTTGGCTAAATGGGGTGGGTATTTTTTTTATGAGGGGAGAGGGATGTGTGTGTGCTAACATTTTCTTGATACAGTCTAAATTACACACGCACACATACACCCCATCCCACTCCCAACACACGCATATGCTTTTTCATAAACTATTGGGCCTTCCATTATACAGAGACCGAAATTTCCTGCAGATATCTATCTTCTTACAGGTATACAAGACATTTAGCCTAGTACCATCGAAATTATTCCCCCACATCTGTTTAAAATACATCTTCCAACAGAAACTTCACCAAGAATGAAATGGAATGCGCTGGTAAGGCTTTAAGTGCATGCTGGATATGTTCATGTTTCCCCAGTTCACCATGTGCAGAGGGCATATATTTATTTATATGATGGGTGCATGGAAGTAAGGCACTCATAGGCGAACAAATGAGTTAAGCTGGAGACAGCAAGAAATTCAAACCTTTAATTCACCAGATTCAACAAGTTAGGACATGGACAATGTATTCATTGACATAGTGATCTGAGCCTAGTAGCAGGCCTTTGTCACAAGACAAAGTGATTTGAGCCTAGCTTAGGCCTTTTTCACAACCCTATAACTGTAAAACCAAAAAAATTAACTGAAGTTGCTGTTCTTGTTTGAGACCTAAGGTAACTACTGTTTTAAATGCCGGATATTTAACTGTAAGTTTATGAATGATATAGCCTGCAGCTGATAACCCGTTAAATGTTCAAATGTTGATCTATGGAAGGTTATGGTTTGTGAACAGTTTTTCTTTTTTTTTCCCTCCATCTTCATACTGTCAGATTAATTTATTTGGACAAATAATGTCATCACACAATTCAGTGTCTGGCCATGTGATGTTGTATGAAGACTTGTTTTATGGATTTGCCTTGTAAACTTATATATAATTATATGAATGAACGTGTATTTTATGTGCAGGGTTTGCCTTCTTTCAGACTGTGTATATTTCACTGTGTGTGTGTTTGTCAGTCTTTTCCTAGCGCTAGATTTGCTCTGTCATCTTGATGTGGAGTGATGTGTTTGTGTCAAATGTGCCCCGTATGTAAGGAAAATACATGTACTGGAAATATTGGTTATAAAGCCAGATAGCACATTTTTGAAAATGTTATTTGCAATGGGCTGTACTATCATTGCTGACTTAGTTCTTTCCTTCTTTCTGGGTTTTCTTTCCCTTAGTGTTGATTTCCTTCCTTTCTTTCTCCAGCTTTCCTCTCTCTTTCTGTATTTGTCACTAACTGGGTTTAAGTTTACCTAATGTGGTTTGTTAAAGCAAAGTCTTTTCAAAAATCATTATCATGTTGTCTCCCATAAAGGAACACTTTGTATAACTTTTCGCTGAGCTCTTAAGGTTTTTTTATGAACACACACACACACACACACACACACCAAAACAAAACACTCTCAAGGGGAATAGAAAGGTAGAATAAAGAATGGGTTGTAAAGGTCACTGCAAGGCAAAGATATCTATATGAATTCATTTGCTACTTACATTGTGGTTGCCTTTTTCTTGGTTTGTTAACTGGGGTACACTCCCCCACATCGAAATCTGCCATAACTTAAAGAAGTATTTCAAAAAAACACTACATGAGAGATTTGGTTGTGATGCTGTTTTCATATACCAGGGCAGCCCTACTCCGACTTCAGAAGATTACTTTCTCCTTTTATCAGAGTGCACGTTATTGCGCTAAGAGTTTGTCATGGATGACGCTAATCTCAACAGAACATCTCAAAGCATAACAACATTTTTGACAAGAGGCTTTGACACTTTGCTAACATCAATAAATGACAAAGTTTTTAGTTTGGGCCAAGGTGGGGTGAAAATACCTTTGCACACAATCTGACCTGGCAATCTTCATAAATACTCACCCACAGTCCACCAGGAGTCAAAGGAATTCCCCCACTGCAAAGAAAGCTACAAGTCAACAACAACAACAACAACAGCAGCAGCAACAACTACAGAGTCTATAGATACAGGATAAAGTTCACCTTCACCTCTCTTCTGATCCTTGCTCATTCTCCCCAATCTTGTATGTATACAGAAGTAGTGCATATAGGTCTATTATACAGAAAGTATAGATATGTTTTAACATGGGTGATTTTTCATCCGTTAAACGGAATTCTGTATTGGCGATTTGTTTATATTTTGTGTATGTTTTTTTAAAAGGAATATTAGCCAATATGCAAGGCCTTGAATCCTTTTGAAAATAGCAAAATGACTACTTGTGACAAATACCTCCTCAAGACCCCTTCAAAGTCAAGGCTTGTCTATCGTAAGTATTCTCATTAAGACTTATTATAAACTAAAGATGCATGGGTTTTTTGAGCGGAAAAATAAATGAAGGTTCAAATGCGTGCAAGTGCATGGACGAAACGAACAAGGAATAACAGACAACAAAATCTTCAAGGGAGGTAAATGTTATTTGGGGCATGCGCAGTAAGTTTCCGAAAGTCTATCAATGGCCCACATTTGGATGAATGACTGTCATTCAGAGTTCAGACAAAGCAGGGCAAAAAGTGTACATTGAATCCTGTGTAACAGACGATAGCAGAACTTGGATGCTATAGGCTAATAACGAAGTAACAACGAAGGAAACGTGTCTTTGCTGTGGGTGTGATATAACACAATGGCTTGCTAAGGGGGGGAGGGAGGGCGGCAACGGGCAAGAGTTCAAAGCTGAAGCCAACTTCTGTTTGGACTGAGTCGCTACAAAACATATAATTATTATACGGTAATGACATTGGATGCAACTGGTGCCTTGCATTCAGGCCAAAATTAAATCTACTGCTGATTTCGTAAAAGGACGTGATCCAGACGAGTGAACATTGTAGTTTCCACTTCCACATAATCCATAGTTCTTCTTAAGTGCCGCATTCTTTCCCTAATACTTCATGGGTAGATGCGGTATCCAACTTTATTAAGAGACAGTTGGGAACTCTGCAGATCTTTTTTTTACCGCGAAAATTCGAACTTTTTTTAAAAACTTGAAACATACAAACCAGTTCCAGTATAATATAAACATGCCATACAGCATGACCATAGCATTTTGACAGTAACTCAGATGTTATGCCTAAAAGTATTTAAGTAAAAGGATATCTCATCTCACAACACACTTAGACACACACACACACACACACACACACACACACACACACACAACACACACACACACACACGCACGCACGCACGCACACGCACACACATGCATTGCTTATTCAATGTACCATCAGAGAGAGGGGGAGAGAGAGAGACACGCATGCCATTTCTGTTTTAGTAGCAATCAGTGAAAGAGCATAGCATAAGTAGGCTATAAATGTAATCCTGCCTTTATCACACCTCCTTGAATTTCTTAAGCATTTTGAAAAGTCTTTGAATTTTATACTGAGATGTCCGTGTTAACCCTGTACATATTAATGAGAAAAAAAGTCTTCAGGCACATGCTCGCAACCCCTCCCCCCACGTTTTGTTGTTGTTGTGCGTTCCCCAGCTTTACACCCTGGGGGTCACCCAGAACGTGCACTCTGACTCACTCATCATCCCACCTAGGAATCACTGTGAGATAGGAAGTACACCGGATGAGAAGTTTTCGTGTATGACTCTTTTCAAGTACCTCACCATATAGGCAGCCATACTCCGACTTCAGAGGATTCTTTCTCCTTTAACAAAGGAGAGTGCAGGTTTTGTTAAGAGCTTGTCATGGCTGAAGGCAATCTCAGCACAACATTTTACAATATAACAACATTTCAGTGTAGGCCTTGGCAATTAGCTGACATCAATAACTGACACAGCTTTTGGCCTGGGCCAGATCCTCCACGTGTTTTGAAATTATACTTTCTTCTTGGGTTCACACAACAATGCTGCCAGCACTTTTTTCCTTGACTCTGCCGTGTAGTTGTTTTTAGACAGTAGAAAAGGGATTTTAGAGATTCGCTTCTGGAGATACTTTGCCCTGATTTTAATTAGGAAAATGCTTCAGCTTCAGGGGAACAGCCTGGCTTTTTAGAGGGCTGGTCACACCTCTTCCTTAAACCATCCATCCTAACACACACACACACACACACACACCCTAAGTTTGAGTCCAAAACGTTGGCTACTTGACTCTAATATTCATATAGCTTTACATGCTTCAGGTATTTACTTTACTGCCTAAGACATCTTTCTTTGCTATGAAGTATGATTATTAGGCAAAGACTAGGTTTATGTGCTAGCTATGGTTTTAAAAAAATTTAAGATTTTTTTGGGAAGTAGTATTGGACTTATGGAAATAATTTTTCGAAAATCGCCACTGTATTTCCAAACATAATACAGAAATTGTATGAGTCTATGGCATCTAAAAAATACTTAAATGTGAATATAAAGAGAATTGTTCTTCTTTTCGTTTCATTCTTTTTAAAAATAGTTGTTCTTCTCTTAACATGGTAATATTCGAAGAGGGGGGGGGGGGGGGGGGGGGGCTTTTAAAAAAAAAAATAATGTTCTTTGTTTGTTTTGGGTTTTTTCTCTCTGTGAATATTAGATTTGGATTATATATAATTATATATATGGTATAGCTGCTGTGAACACAGTGTGTACATAGTATGACTTATTGTATTTGTTGAGAAAGATAATTTTGTTTTGGGTTTGATGTTACCCTTAAATTGAGTGCACTAATCAAATTGTGAGACTATTGCGTTTCAGTCTGTCCAGATTGGAATGTTTATTATTTGGAATATATCAACCTTTCTGTCTGTCTGTCTGTAGCCTGCCTCTCTCTCTCTCTCTCTCTCTCTCTCTCTCTCTCTTTCTCTCTCTCTCTTTCTCTCTCTCTGATTGCTGGGTTCTTGCCCAATGACATAAATTAAATTGTCAGCCTGTGTTATGTAACTATCTCCTGCTGGTTTTGTGTTCAGTTCGGGTTTTCTTTTATGTGAAGTGTTTGTCCTACCTTAGAACGAGTGGTACGTGCAAATATTTGTGTGTTTCTGTGTACATGCTTGGAGAGGCATAAAGAGGGGAGAGAGAGAGAGATGACTGGTGTGTGTGTGTGTGTGTGTGTGTGAGTGAGAGAGAGAGAGAGAGAGAGAGAATCACATTGTAAGCACACGTTCTTTAGATGTGACCTATTATTGTTTCAGTTTGGTACATGTCACAAATCGGTATTTCTCGTGTGGAGGACTTCGAATCAGTGTTCAACTTGTTTGTAGTAACAGAGAAATGAAAATAAATTTATATATCTCAGTTGAATTATGTGTGTGTATCAAATCGTGTGTGTTTGTGTGCGCGTGCGAGCGTGCGTGTCTGTGTGTGTGTGCCCACGTGAAAACGTGTCTGCAATCAATAAATCCTTGGATGAGACTATAAACCGAGGTCCTGTGTGCAACGCACCAGAACATTTTGCGCACACGTTAAAACTTGTTCCGCTTTTCGGAAGAGTAGGCCATTGTTTGCTGGTGGGAACAGATGACAAAATTTACAAAACTACATACACACGGGGACTAGGGGGAGAAGCACATGCGTGTTTATTCCATTATCCTCGAAATAAAAGAATAAAATGAGACTGATAAACTTATACATGTTTCCAAGAGGAAAGAGATTTCAGTTTTTGTACTAATTCTGTTCACACACACACACACACACACACACACACACAGGTGTGGAGAATGTGAAATTAATTTTGCAAAGGCCATGAATTTCACACAGTCCATGGGAAGCATGCATGTCAGCAGCAACGCTCAGCTGTTTTCTGATTGGTGGACTGAGCAATTTGCATTCTCGCCTATAATTATAATAATTATAAAGAACTTACCGAGGGTGGCCGGTGGGGAAATTTGAAGAGTGTGTCAACTACCTGGGGTGGGGGGAGGGGGTGAAATTCAGGTCGTGGGGTAATAATAATAATGACAATAATAAATGGAATTTGTACAGCACTGTATCTTGAAAAAAACAAAAACAAATCAAAAGCCTATATGTTGTTAGTTAGTCCGCCGTGTTCGATGATGATCTCCAAAACAGCAGAGGAGGCAGAATTTTTATACATCCCCACTCTCTCAGCCAAGTGGGCATACAGACAGTCAGCGTTGGAGGTGTTCTCCAAAGGCCAACTAGCGCCCAGGGCTACAGCACAGCCCGTCCGTTCGGCGTGTGTGTATGTAAGTGTGTGTGTGTGTCAGAGAGTCATAGTCGATCACTAAAGACTGTAAAGCGGAATTCCATGAGTGGGAAAACCACTGATCCTGTTAGTTGGCTTCACTACCCCGTATTCTCCATCATCCAATATTCTTCCTTTTTTTAAATACATAAAAATTCTGGCAGACGATGTTGTACTCATCACAGTAAGCCTACTTTCAGTCATCCACTATGGTCTTGTTTGTATGAATGTGGGCACCCGCCAGTTCGTAAATAGGCTATGGTAGTCGGTGTGTGTGTGTGTGTGTGTGGCATTATCATTATTTTTATTTCGAGGATAATACAATTAGCACTCAAGCGCTTTTTTACCTCCAGTTCCCGTGTTGCTGCGGTTTTGTAAATTTTGTCATCTGTTCCCACCAGCAAACAATGGCCTACTCTTACGAAAAGCTGAATGTGTGCTCTAGATGTTCTGAGTGAATGGGGACCTCCGTTTATAGTCTCACCCGAAGGACTTTGGGGGAGTTGAGTCAGTACTAATGTTAACTTCAGAGAGGAAAATCCAACTGAACTGAATTCGAACCCGGGTCAGCAGATGGCAAGCGTAATGCACAACACTCTAACCACCAGGCTATCCCGTCCCTCCCACATGTGTGTGTGTGTGTGTGTGTGTGTGCGCGCGCGCGCGCGCGCCTCTGTGCGGCGTGTGTGTGTGTGCTGAACCTGCACAAAATAGGCTATGCATCCTGAACAGGTCGAGCGCTTTGATTTGTTGCTTTACAAGATTCAGCGCTAAATTCCATACATTATTATTATTATTATTAACAACAAGCAGGTGTTGTGAATGAAGAGGCAAGTGAATGGAGTGCTGAGGTAGGTATTTTGAGGAAAGGGGCAATTCATTGGCAGAGGACAGGGAATAGCCTATCTCTTTGCTTTAGGTACCAAAGGGTGCAGACGTAGTGAACACAGTGCATACCATCCATGCACGGTGTGTGTTTGTGCAGATAACGGACACCTAGATTGTCGAGTAAAGACAATGCAGCTGCAAAGAGGAATAAGGATTTGATTAGACAGTAAGATCATAAAGCTTGTCACATGCTAAAAACTGTCAGATATTGATGTAAGCAAACTGCAATGGCTTTCATTTTGAATGTCAATGTGTTTTGAAATTATATGTCTAAGACGTTGACAAGTTCTTGGCATAACAACCTCATGGGCGATTTTCCGATCCTATTAAAGGGAATTCCAGATTTGGGATTTTCACGGTTTTTAGCCTAGTTGATTTTTGTTCTAAGAAATATTAGATGCAATACCTTGAATCCTTTCGAAAATGACAACCTGTAGCATTATTCTGATATGCTAAGTACCTGTGTTATATACATGAGACTGTGGCAGTAGCAGATATGTAACAACACACATCCATTTATGCAGAACTTAAAGCGAAGATAAACAAGTGTACATAACCACTCACAACTTCTCAGCTATCTTTGAAAATGACTTTTGAGGAGACAATTGAAATACATATTAAGGCCTAAAGCTGAGATAAAAGTCGTTGAATGACCACAGTTTAGGCATTTTTGTGCAAAACCAAGCGTTGGTTTCTCTTGACGCGAGGTTCCAGTTTTGAATAAACAATCATCAGAGGTCCTCGCAGCGTTCAAAAATATAATCACTTCTGTGGTACCTTACAGCCAGACACTTTTCAGAATTAAGAAGAGTCAATGGCATTCACAAAAATATTTGATATTCCTGTGGCCTGTTAAAGCTGCCATCAAAAGATGATGATAAAAAGAGGAAGAAAACATGCTTAAAATATATGTTGCACAAAATAATAATAATAAATAGGAGAAAATAAACACCTAGTGAATCTTTGTGCCTTGTGTTTGGGGATCCTATTGAAAGGATGCAAGGGAGATCATAAGGTTTGTATCCAGCTAAGTGGTCAACCTTAGCTAAACTTTACCCATAATACTAAAATTCTTTTTGGACCAGGCACAAATAGTTTGGTGGGTTTTATCTAAACGTTATAGCCAGTTTTCCTCAATTTCCCAATCCCATTCTGTGTTGCTGAAGTAGATTCCCAAAACCTTTGATGCCAGAGAGAGAGAGAGAGAGAGAGAGAGCGAAACAGAGGTTGGGGGGGAGGGGGGGAGGGGGGGTTGATTTGAGTTATTTTAATTTAACGCCATTGTTTGTATGCTAGATCTAGTGTGGTAGATCTAGTGTGACAGGGAAGTAATCAGTCAATTTGCAGCAATAGTTGGTACTTGGGGACGTTGTTGGAGTGTTCTCTGTGCCACAGTACTTTTGCTGTTTTTCCCCCGAGTCTGTTGCTAAGATGTGGGTTCCACTCTTTCTTTACTCTGTTTTTAAAAAAAATACATATTTTATATACTTCCTTACCTCTTTGCATACTGACATCATAGCCTAATATGCATTGTTGCCGTATTTGTTCAAACTGAGCCACATGGCATTTTTGGACTGTTTCAAAGATAAACCAGAATATTATTTAAAATAGGAGATCAGTGTTAGAGCACTTATAAAATCAGAAATATGCTTTACAAATAAGGTAACATCACTTGTATGCATAAGTACTCTGACAATGTAATTGGAGGTATTAGGTGAAATGTTTGGGAGCACCATTCCATTGACATTTTCATGAGCTCTTGATTTTTATGGCCAATAATTCAAGGACCTGAATGAAGCCCATAAGCGAGGATGGGCATCTTATACCTGCATTATTCTCAATATTTTCAGTTAATCAACAACTTCAACCCATTTAATGAACCTGTTTCAGAACTTAAGCTCTGTAAATATTAATGGGGAAAAAGTCTTCTCAAGCACATGCTCACAATCCCCCCACATTTTGAAATACTTTCTTCTTAGGCTATACTTCCAGCACTTTTTTTCCTTCACTGTGGTTGTTTTCATAGTTTAAAAAAACAAAAACAAATCTAGATTTTGTTTTATTTCTGGAGATAATTTGCTTAGATGATAAGAAAATACTTCAGCTTCAAGGGGTGCAGCCCCCTAAACCCTTTTTACACGGTGGAGGGGGGGGGGGGGGGGGGGGGATCACACCTCTCCTTAAACTCATCCATTGTAATCCTAATTTTTAGTCCAAAAGGTTGCTTGCTTGGCTCTATTATTTAAGCAGCAGGTAATCGCTTACAACACATCTTAAGACATCTTTCTTTGCTACTAAGTATGATTATTTGGCAAAGACCAGGGTTTCAAGTTCAGTACTGGACGTTTTTTGTTTGGGTTTTTTTGTGTGGAAAATTACAGGTTGAACCTGTACTATTAAAGGAAAACATCCTCTGAGCCAAAGTACTGTATCCTAAACAGAGAGGGACTTGTAAAGTCATAATTATACGTACTGTGTCACTCGGACACAGTCATTAAACACACACTTCTCATGCTGAGGGTACTTATTGTCTCACAAACACTTTAAACGAACCTCACTTATCTTTTACTTGTGTGAGTGACTAAGACTCCTTTGAAACTGTTTAAAATGTTTTTATTATTTGTTGATAACGATTCTGCTCTTTGCTCATTTTGGGGGGTGGGGGTCCTTTTTGTTTTTTGCTTTGCTTTTTTTTTTTTAATTAGTTTTTGTATATAAATTTTGTTTTTGTTTGGTGGGTGGGGGTGTATGTTGCTGACTCAAACTTTTCTGTGTCTGCTTTATGCAGTTTTTGTTTGTGTATGCAAACTTGTCTGCAGGTATGTGCGCGTGCTGTGTGTGTGGTTGTGATACACACAACCAGTGTGATAGGTTAAGGGAGGGAGGGGGTAGGTCAGGGGTTGAAGGGGATAGGTTAGGGGTGGAGGGAGTAGCTAGGGGGAAGAAAGAGGGGATTCGGGAGGGAGGAGGTGGTTAAGAGAGGGAGGGGTAGGTTAGAGGAGGGAAGGGGGTAGTAGGTTGGGGGAGGGAGGGGGATAGGTTAGGGATAGGTGGTATATCATAGTGAGGGGGAAGTTTAGGGGTAGAATAGGGAGGGAGGGGGAGGTTTGGGGAATGGGAGAGGGAGGGTAGAGTAGGGGGTGGAGGGCATGCTAGGGGAGGGAGTGAGGGGGTACTTTAGTGGGGAGGAAGGAGGAAATAGGTTAGGCAGGGAGGTGGGGAGGAGGAGTTAGAGGGAAGGACAGGGTATGATTGGAGGGAAAGGGGGAGAAAAAGGAGGGGGTAGGAAGATAGGTCTAAGGTAGGTGAGGGGAGAAGTAGAGGGGGATAAGTATATGAGGAGGGAAGGAGAGTAAGAGGAGGAAGGAAAGGGATTGGGAGGCAGGTTAGGGAGAAATTATAGCACATAATAAAAGATTAACCACCAATGTACAAAGACGTGGAGGCGGGGGGGGGAGGGGGGGGGGGGGGGGGGCTGAGGACAAAGGCCTGAAATCTTCGTTCCGCCAAAAAGGCGCAATATATATACCCACTTCCATTAACAGGTTTTCAAGAACTTTTTCCAGATCCCGTCATTCACCTGGGGCAATCCGTCATCCTGGTGGTGACAGAGTCTAAGTCCTTGGGCATCTCTTTCATCCAGAGGACAAATTTCAAACATTGTGCCTTGAGCCTTCTGCAGGTGATGGCCCATACAGACTGGAGACCTGACTGCAAGACTCTGTTGCTTCTGTGCAAGGTACTTGTGCCTTCCAAACTGTCGGAAGTACTGATCAGTGAAGCCTTCCTACCTGAAATCTCTGGACCTTATTCACCAACTGGGGCTTAGAATCTATTTGGAAGCATTTTGATCTGCACCAGTGTGCAGTCTCTATGTGGAGGCGGGAGAACCCTCTCTAAGAAAAACAACAAACCCTGTCATCTGAAACTGACTCTGAACTACTTCATGAAGCTGTATTTGGAGTACAACAATCTTGTTTATGCCTGTGTTCTCCATCCCCGGTTCTGGGCAAAGTTAACCTCTTCTGCCATCCTGCCTCTGGGGATTAGCATCCTTCCTGATCTCCATGAGGTGGGCATTGAGGTGGTGGGTGATAGCTGTGACTTCCCCAAGCTCCCTGAGAATCCTATGTTGGACGGTGGAACTGCGGTTGTTGGGTTTGTTCTTGCTGTAAACAAGGAGGATGTCACCAGTTTGATGGTTTACAGGTCTTTTTCAGGGAACTGTGGCAGGGCTATCCGTGCTACACAAGCACTTTCACCGACAGATCCAAGTCTGGGGAGGAGGTGGCCTATGCCACCTATGGTCCAAACACCACAAACATGTGCATGCTCACACGCATTACTAACACGCACACACATACACAGATGTGCACGTGCTCACATACATACCACACAAATGCATAAAACAACACTGCTTTTCATTATCTTTTCAAATCTTATCCGTGGCTTTTGCTTCCTCAAGCATCTATACATAGAAATACATTCACATTTCATTTATCAGTATAATCATTGGAAGGCAATAGTGCTCCCGACAAATTCTGCATTGACTTCCACCACACATCTTGTTCATTTCCTTTGTGTACAACAAACACACACATCACACAAACACACACATCACACAAACACACCCTTTCAAATGTCTTCTTCATCAAACGCTCAGACAACTGTTTCAAACTATTTCAACTGTAACATCACTTGCACAAAAACTGAGAAAAGCCAGATATCAAGAGTACATACATGACCATGTGCTCATGCTAGACTATATGTAGACAGTGTGTGTGTGTGTGTGTGTGTGTGTGTGTGTGTGTGTGTGTGTGTAAATGAGTGCACATATATGTGTGCAAATGTGGCTTGATGAAAAAAAGCAATGCATTGCTTATTCAATGTACTATCTGGAAATAAAAATTTGACTTTGCCCTTGACACATGCCTATATGTCACTGTGAGTGTGTGTGTGCGTGTACGTGCATGTGAATGCATGTTTGTGTGCACGCACACTAGCAATGGCTTTACAAAAAGCAGTAAACACTGAACAATGTAAACTCAGGTCAAAGAAAGCCAACTTGCCAAACCACTATAAGGGCTGCAACTCTGCACAAACACAACTAAACCATGACCAGATTGATTGATGTCCCTTCTTTCCTTTCCCAACATGAAGAGAAAAAGCTGAAGAAATAGACAAAACACACCACAGGAAGAATAAAGTCAGCAAATATATATTTTATAATTCTATTTCTAACTTACTTCTATTCCACAAAGCCTAAATATCAAAATAAATATTATTAAACTCCTCAAGCAAATCTCGCCTGATAAACTGATGGACTGAACTGATTTTTGTTTATTTAGGGTGTTTTTTCTGAATCCATTTACTTTGTTCAAAAAGATTTGCCTTTCATTACTTATTTCTTTATTAGTCATCAAAGTATTTACCTTCATCATTTGTACCTATTCCATCTCTCTCTCTCTCTCTCTCTCTCTCTCTCTCTCTCTTTCAAATGACAGAAATAATCAGTGAGACTCATCCAAATAACATCACTTATTAATACCAACCATAGTAAACCACTACAGTTACTGCAGGATGCCCAACCTGATTAAACTAAACCATTCTTTTCTGCTGAAATCATTTATGGCACAACAATAAGCTGACTAGAACAGGAAATTCTAGGGAACAAATCTGGAAGAAAAAGACAGAAAAGCAGTAGCTGACACAGTGTGCGTACTGCAGCTCTAACAACCTGCATTCCCGCAAACAGACTTCTTAAGTTTGTCACTGATGTGAACTTACAAATGCAATCAGAAATTTTTTCTACCCAAAATTGAAAGATTAAACCTGAATCCAATTCAATAACATTATGTGATATGCAACACTAAAAAAATATATAAACATACATTCTTAAAGAATGCAGGATACTTGCTAAAAAAACAAATAAAAAACAAAACAAAACAAAAAAGAGGAGGAGAGATAAAAGCTCTGCAAGATAGGAATTTCGCCTATCTTCCCCTTTTCCATCACCTATCCCATAGTCTGGTCGACCACTTAAGATTTTGCAACCAGCTTCCTTTCACCTATACTGGGCAAACAAATTCAGTCCTTATGAATACAGAGTAGTATAACTAAGTCCATAATAATTTCATCCACTGCCAATTTTCCAGATAAACCGCAGATTACAAAAAAACATTAAGCAAAACGAAACAAGCAAAACAACAACAACAACAACAAACTTATGAGACAGAGATAAAAGATACTGACAGAAAAAACAAAATTTCTACGACAATGCCTTTTTCAGACCTGTGTATGATTCTCTAATTACCAAAGTGCACTCAGTACTCCCGCTGAAGGAAGGAGAAAAAAATGGGAGAAGAAAAGAAGATAGATCTGGGGGGAAAAAAGGGTCAATGACCGAGATGCACTTGATCTGTATGGTTGTCTTAGCTGTCCGAAGTTTTACAGGTGGATACATTTTTCCCCTCGTTTTGTAGTCTGTACATGTATATAGGGACAGGATAGCTCAGTGGTCGGAGCACTCGCTTTCCCCCAGCCAAGTTAAGCAGCGTCGAGTGTGGTTACCACTTGGATGGGTGACCGTTTGCGTGCCTTGGCTTCAGTACAGTTCCCCAGTTCACCCAGCTGTAAATGGGTACCTGCCCTCTTTAGGGTCAGGGACGGTAAAGCAGCGAGGGAGAGGAGATGGGCACCGCCCTCAATATGCTGGCCCTAGAAAAGTGAGGTCTCTGACGCCTCGCTCCCCTACGACCTTATAGGTTATGGGACTCTTTTACCTTTACCTTACATGTATATATGCAGTCAATAGTTCAGTTTTAGAATGCACCTTACACATGTTGGATATTATTTGCAGTCAAGTAATCTTTTATTCTTTTCAGTAAAAAAACAAAACAAAAACAACAGTAGTGAAGAATTCAATAGGGATGGTGGTGTGAGGGATGACTGCATATTGTTCTAGATATCGTCAGTAAAATCTCAATTTATCCTGCAAGTTTTCACTTGATAGTTCTGCATCATCAATTAAGGGCATACTTCATTTCCATTTCTTTCCGCTCCTTGGCTAGAGCTCCCAGGTTCACCAACGGAGTGACTGTGCATATTACATGCAGCCATTTTAACCCACCAGTACGGTAGCTGCATTCCAACTTTGGGGATGGTGTTTAAATGCAACACCTGTGTTTCTAAATGTTGTCATCTGTTCCTACCTGCACGAAATGGCCTACTTTTCCGAAACCCAGACCTGGTTTTTAACATGTGCGCAAGATGTTCTGCATGCATTTGCACATGGGGATGGAATATCAGGGTAGTGGAGTCAGTATTGATGTTAACTCCAGGGGAAAATTCCCTCAAACAGACACTTTGGTGGTGGCTTGATCCTGGGCCATCAGGCCACGAGTGCAAGGCTCCAACCACAAGGTTATTATTCCACCCCCACTTCCAAATTTTGAAACACGCATACTCCAACAGAAAACAACCCCTCCCCCCCCCCCCAAAAAAAAGCTCACTCTCACAAAATTTCTATCCCTCATAGTCCTAACCCACTTATGTCAGCACCCAATACCCAACAAACATCACATTTTCTTATTTTAAGTTTTCTGGTCAAAGAGCTTGCATAGCCTGGCTGGAACACACTTGATCGTACAGGTATTACTATTACTGTATTAGTCACTAAAGACTTCTGTCGGCAACATCATATATCTAGCAGTACTTACATAACATCTTCTGCTTTTGGTCAAGCAGCTCAATTCATCCAGTATGTACACACATGTATACACTTCATACCAAGTCTGTCACTCAAGACTTTGTTTGACAACACATCTCTAACAGTAACACTGCAGTAATGCACATCACATTTTCCGTTTTTGGTCAAGGAGCTCACACAACCTGGCCAGTACACACTTGATCATGTCAAAAGTGGTGAGGGCCGAATTCATGACGTTGACTCGCTGCTCGTGAGTCATGGAAGGCAAGGTCATTCCCGCCACACTGACGGCAGCCTCTATGTCCTGATCTGTCTTGGCACTGCCTTTACGATTGTGGGTGAGGCTGTTCAGTTCCAGCTGGTAATGACCTACTGACATGTCCAGCCCAGTCTGCAGTTTGGACAGGTAGTCCTTCTCCAGCCACGACCACATGTCCCAGATGCCCGTCTGGTTGCTGTGACGCGAGTCCCTTACTACCAGGTAGCGCAGCAAGTTCAAGGTGGCCATGATGAGGTCCGATTCCTCCAACAGGTCTGTGGCCGCTCCGTCTGACAACCGTGTGGCCAGAGTGAGCAGCTGCCGTAACTTCTCACGGAAGAAGCACTTGGACAGTTCCATTTCATCACTTGCCGTGACATTGTTTTTTGATTTCACATCGCCGATGGATTCCTGGGTGGGAGGACTACTGTTTTCTGCCCCAGTCTGGCTTTTCCGCAGGGCTGTGTCAATCTCGTCCTTTAGCATGCCCACCACAACAGCTTTCACTCCTGCATGTTCACAGGAGGCTAAAATAGAATTCATCAGCTGGTATCTTCCTGGACACACAAGGCTTGTGAAGAATGTTCTGAACACAGACAATGAAGAAAAGCGCAGTTCACGAATGGGGCAGGACCTCATAACGGTGATCAAGGCGTTGATGATAGGCATCACGTTCTCATCATCTAGAAAATCTGTGTCTAGGGAAAAGTGAGGAATACTGTCCAGATGGAAAGAAAGAAGAGAGAGACCTTTGTAGACAATGGTGTGAGCTGGGTTGGTGAGTAAAAGGTGTACATATGGCAGGGAGGCACAGAGGAGATGTTCAGCGCTGATCACAGCAGGCCAACACTGCTGTCCTTGACTCTCCACCTCTATCAGGTACAACATACATGCCGCTGACATTTTGGACAACTCCTCCTCCTTCCCCTCCTCACTCTCCTCCCCAACCCCTAAAACTCGACGCTCATTCTCTCGATTCTCTTCATCCATGTCTGCATCTTCAACGTCAGCAGTGCTTGGAGAACTTTCTTTGGTTTTGGGCACATCAGTGAAGGTTGTGTTTCCATCTCTAGGGTTTTGTACCAACAGTCGATAAAAGTTCTTTTCAACCATGGTAAGGCACTTGACCACATTCTCCCCAATCTCCCGACTGTACGTCTTGGGGGAGGGCTCTTTGGCATTGAATCTCAGGTCCAGGAATGCCAGAGGGTGCTTTAGCAGCTGAAGGAGATGTTTTTTCAGAACTCTAATTTCCCACTGCCGGCCGCTCCCAACTTCTTCACCGCTCCCTCCTCCTTCAAGGAAGGGCTGCATGAAGTCTAAGAAGGCAGGCACCACATTCAGAAAGCGGCTCACTGTTTCGTCCGTCTCCAGGAGCTTGACCTCCTCCCCCTCCAGGTCCCAGTTCTGGGGGGCAGGGATACCTTGAATGTGACAGCTGAGGGTGTCCAGGGCAAGCTCCAGCGATCGGCCGCGCTTCACCGGCAGCTGCAGCAGTGCGTTCTGCAAGCATGGCAGCAGGGTGATGAAGTGAGCATCGTCATGAAAACCTTCCAGCTGCTCCAGAAGAGCCAGCACCATCTCTTTGGGTTTGCCATGCCGGGAGAAATAGGTCAGACATCGCCGCACAGTGGTGAAGAACTGTGGCTTCTCTTCAAGGCTCTTTGTGGTCAGACAGGGAGCCATCAGTGTCGTCAGTTCCCAGAATTGCTCCGGATCAGGAAGGTGCTGTTCCAGAATGTGTGCCTGCAGAGTTCTCCAGTCATCTGCCGTGACACTTTCTGCGATGCGACCCATCAGTTCGTACTTGTCTGTGACTGGGGGTATAGCAAGGTCCGACTCTGTGTCTTCCACGGCACTGTTGATTTGTTGCAGAAGGGACATATTTGACGTCGATGAAGTTACACTTTACTGAAATAAAAGGGGATGGCAAAGTTTCTGGCAGTTGCTGTCTTGTCCAAAGTACAAGCTCAGGTCACGATGTGAGGATAGGGGTCAGTAATCACTCTGAAAGTCAACCAAGTAAGCCCCTTCCTCCGTTTACAGTAACAGGCAGGGCATCTGTTCAGGAATCTGTAACATAAAACACCACCTCTGTGTAAAAAGGTAACAGATGCATATAAGTAACTTACTAGGAATATCCTCAAAGTTTAAAAAGGAAAGGAAAACAAATGACATTATAACACAAAATCTAAATCAAATTACACACATCAGTACACACACACACATGCACTCCCCCCCCCCCCCCCCCCCCCCCCCCCCCCCCCCCCCCCCCCCCCCCCCCCCCCCCCCCCCCCAACACACACACAAACACAATCAGATTATTCTGAAGAAACTTTTCATATACTAAAGTCGGATCAGTTTATTTTGGTTGAAATTGCTCAATTCTTTGTACATACATACATGCTTATATATCCACATATCAGGTTTTATATGATGACTGCTTAGAACTTTTGTCTTTTTAAACTGATGACACTTTTTTTTTAACATGAACCTTGACATTTTTATATATAAATTTTTGTTTTTATTTTATCAGTATTTTTATAAACACGTGACACATTGACACACACACATACAGTGATACACACACATTTCCAAGCACACACATAGACACAAAGTAGTACTTAAGCAACAAAACATGAAATTTCAGTCACACACATCATTAGATCTGCTTTTCTCCTTTACTTCTCCCTATTACAGTATTAGTATTTGTCTAGAGTCTTCTTTCGTCTAACTTCACCAATAGTGTGACAGTGAAAAGACAAACTGAAGAACAGATGTAGTGTGCACGCGCGCGCGCACACACACACACACACAGAGTGTACATCTGTGTGTACACATAGGGGGACGGGATAGCCTAGTGGTCAGAACATTGCGCTCACAATCTGACGACCTGGGTTCGATTCCCGTTCAAGGGGATATTTTCCCCTGGAGTTAACATCAGTGCAGACTCCACTCTCCCCAAAAGTCTTTCGGATGAGACTATAAACCGAGGCCCCATGTGCGAACGCACGTAAAACATCTTGCGCACACGTTAAATCCTGTTCTGCTTTTCGTAAGAGTAGGCCATTGTGTGCCAGTGGGAACAGATGACAGAGTATGAGAATTTACAAAACCGCATACACACAGGGACTGGGTGTAAAAAAGCACACGAGAGCTTATTCCATTATCCTCGATATAAAAGAATAAATAAAATAAATAAAAATAAAATACATTGTTCTGAGCCAAACAGATTATTATAATTGATATTTGTTTTGTTTATCAAATCAGTCTACATGACTTAAACGGCAATAAAATATTCTGAATCTGAAATCTGAATCTCTCACACAAATCTGAATCTCACACACACACACACACACACACACACACCACACACACACACACACACACACTTACACACACACAGGGAAACAATTGGGGATGGGATAGCCTAGTTGTTAGAACATTGCGCTCATAATCTAATGACTTGGGTTCGAATCCTGTTCAAGAGGATTTTTCCTCTGGAGTTATCATCAGTGCAGACTCCACTCCCTCCAAAGTCCTTCGAATAAACTAAACCAAGGACCCTTGTGTGAACACATGCAGAACATCTTGCGCACATGTTAAAACCTGTTCTGCTATTCGGAAAAGTAGGCCATGGCATTGTGTGCCGTTGGGAACGGATGACAAATTTACAAAACTACATACACACAGGGACTGGATGTAAAAAAGCACATGGGTGCTTGTTCCATTATCCTCAAAATAAAAATAAACAAATAAATAAAATGGTGGATTAGTGGTCTGGAGATAACACGCCTGCCTAGAAAGTGAAAAGTCCAGGTTCAATCCGCGTCTAGATTCAATCCCCATTTGTGCCCCATCCACAAAACCATGAGTAGTGGTGTGGGTGCTAGTCTTTCAGATGAGACAATAAACCAAGGTTCTGAGTGCAAAACACATGCAGCGCACATGAAAGAACCCATGGCAACAAGGCAGTTGTCCATGGCAAAATTCTGTAGAAAAAAGCCTCTCCCAGTAATAAGGAAACAAACACTACATTACAAGTAAAATACTACATGCACTTTGTAGACAGAAAAAGAAATAAAAATGATAGGTGGTGCTGCTGCTCTTGTGTCACCATGCTACCCCTGGGGACAGCAGCTTTAATTTCATGTTGAAAAGATGCGACAACAAACTAAGTGGTATTTATACAAATCACACACACACACACACACACTGCTTTTATCAATACCTATTCTTTATACACACACACATTTTGTGACAAATTCTCTGTCTCCCCCTCACCATGTATATATGTACACATAAACCCCCTCCCGCCACACAAATGACGCACACATTATGAGTATTATGCACACAGTGACACACACACACAAAATCACTCAAACACAGAACACCTTTAAAAAAAAAAAAGTAAAGGTAAAGGTGTCCCATAACCTATAAGATCGTAGATGAAGCGAGGCATCAGACACCTCACTTCTCTAGGGCCCAGCATATTGATGGCGGCACCCATCTCCTCTCCCTCACTGCTTTACCTTCCCTGATCCTAAAGAGGCAGGTACCCATTTATGGCTGGGTGAACTGGGGGACAGTAGAGAAGCCAAGGCATGCAAATGGTCACCCATCCAACTGGTAACCACGCTTGATACTGCTTAACCTTGGCTGGGGGAAACTGGAAAGCAAGTGCTCCAACCACTGAGCTATCCCTTCCCCACACCTTTCACATATGTTAAAACATGTTCTGCCTTTTGGAAGAGTATTTTCATTTCATTTCATACCACTTTCAGTGTCACAGTAGATTTTTCTGCGTGAAATTTGAGCTGCTCTGCCCAGTGAGAACGTGTCGCCACAAGAGCGTGCACCTTTTTTTTTTCTTTTCCTGTCTGCAACTGTATTTGTTTTCCTATCACTCAGGGTGGCTTTTTTTTCTACAGAATTTTGCCAGAGACAACTCTCTTGTTGCCGTGGGTTCTTTTGTGTGCGCTTAATATGTGTAACACATGGGACCTCGGTTTATCATCTCATCAGAAAGACTAGCAGTAGCACCCTGATCACCACTAATGGTCTAATGGATCCTGGAGGTAAAGTTTCGGGCCCAAACATCTGAAACGGGATCGAACTACGGCACACTTCCAACCTGAACTTTTCGCTTTCTAGACAAGTGCCACCCAGTAGGCCATTTGTGTTGGTGGGAACACCGAACAGATGACAAAATTTACAAAGCAGCTTGCACATGAAGACTGGATATTAAAAAGCACATAGTATACTATAACAGTATAACTATAAGCGCTTCTTCCATTATCGTCGAAATAAAAGAATAAAATATGAACACACAAATCAGTGATCAATACACATCAACTGATAAGAACTGTGGTACTGATACAGTGACAGATCTATTTTACTTTTTTAGGGCCTAGTATTACTATTAGTACCTATCCACAGATCTAAACTAGACTATTATATATATATATATATATATATATATATATATATATATATATATATATATATATATATATGACAAAATGCGACTGAAATATGAAAGCAAACTTGAAATGTATTGGTTACATTGAATTAAAATCACAAATTATATATTAATTGTATAATTATTGCATTGGCAAATCCATAGTGTAGCAATTACTACCTTTTCGTACAAAAAAAACCCACGAGGCGATGGGGGAGGAAACTTGAATATCATCAACTCCTATCTAAAAATGACGGGCATACAAAGTAAGAACAAAAACAAACTGATGTAAAGATGCATCATGAAGCAGCCGGCTTCTTTCTATTCAGCATATTTTCGTTTCGGTGATGTTCCACGTCTCGGTTGCCCCAGCAGTAATCAACCGGAAACGAGGAGTGCTGGCCAAGCACGGTTTCACCTTTTTTTTTTTTAATCATCTGCCTGAAGATATTTGTATTTTATTAGTTTACTTTAGTTTCCACTCATAAGCTCTGTAATTCTCTTTCATTGTTGACCTTATTAGTTTTTTCCCCAACATGCTCTGAAAAAGTACTGGGTCTAATGAATGACACATCCGGTTCATGATTTCCTGTCATACTAGGTCCTAAGTTTAGCGTGGTGTGTGGGTCGTTTCATCGGGCAAGTAGGAATAATATTGTTTGTGCTTTAGTGATTAAAGGAGAACCGAGGAGGAAATTGTTGATTTTAACGTGTTCATTATGGCGGACATTCAGAATGGTTCAGAAGCAGTTCTTAATGAAACAAATCCTGCTGGGGACGTTTCAACAGAAGATAATGGCGTCGACGATCCGGTAATGTATAATTTTGAGTGTACTTTTCTTTGTTATCAAATTATAACGTTATTTAAAGGTTCACGTCATATTGATTGGCAACAAAATATTAACCAGAAAGTTAGTTGCACTCCCCCTTTTCAATCTGATTACTGTGATTCAGGTCATTGTGACCAAGGGCAGAGTTTCACTTGTGACTAAATCTGCGTAAAACTAGTGTTAAGTACTGTAGCGGGTACTTTTTTTTCCTTCTGTCAGATAACTTGGGTAGGCCTATTGTATTGCTATGGTGCTCACAGTTTCTTTTCATACCATTACATGCGGGTTGCATATTGGACATGTTTCATTGTTTGCATCACCAGTAAATGGCGAAATCAACTGGTACAGTGGTAGGCATACTCAGTGCCCGAACTCCTGTTTACTTTTATTTATTATTTATTTATTCTTTTATGTCGAGGATAATGGAATAAGCACTCGTGTGCTTTTTTTACATCCAGTACCCGTATGTATGGGGTTTTGTAAATGTTGTCATCTGTTTCCACCAGCACACAATGGCCTACTCTTAGGAAAAGCGGAACAGGATTTAACATGTGTGCAAGATGTTCTGCATGCATTCGAACACGGGGCCTCAGTTTATAGTCTCATCCGAAGGACTTTGACTGTGCTGGCCGAGTTTTCTCCTGCCCTGATGTGTAGCTAGGTGGGCATGAAAACACAAAGCAAGCATACTGAGAAAACAAGTGCTAATTTCTGAACTACTAAATGGCTTTTCAAGTTTAACACTAACAGTGGCCAATTCTTTTACTAACAATAATTATTGTTTGAAGTAAATAACATTGGTAAACATTAAAACAACCAAAATATGCAACATTTTGCAAATTGAATATGAAATAGAAATTTGAATGTGTTACCATGTCGAGGTAAAAAATAAAATTCAAATTTCTCACATACACAACATGCTTTCAAGTTAAAACCACCATGCTTGTATAGTTTGAAGTTTATGTCTACTGTTTGTGTAGTTTTTAATTTACAGGCAAAAAGCATTTTGTACTCAAGTTTAATTATTAATACATTCATGACCCTTTTCAATGTCACAAAATGGCGTGCTCTGAACAGTGCTTTTTACTTTCTTTTTTCTACATACATGTCAGACAGACAGGCTGAAGACTGTTCATGGTGTTTTTTCAATGTATGTTTGTGCCTGTGTTGTGAGAAATAATTAATTTTGCAGTTAAATGCATCAGCAATATTTGGAAGAAAAAAAAAGGTACCCCTCTGTTGAACCCCTTTCTGGAGACTGACCCCACTGTGCATGACAAGCTATCATTTCTAGTATCAAGCAGAAATTTTATCACAAGCTAGGTATGTCTTTGTACTAGCATTTAACTTTTAAGCGCAAGTTTATGTGTCTGGTCACCAGATGTCTCGTCATTGTCACCTTATTTACAGTATATACAATAAAACAGCAAAACCTGCAGCTGTTTTATTATGTAATGTTGGTAGTCTCTAATGTAGTCGTAGTGATGGCACAGGGTCACATCACATCACAAAAAGCACAGAATGGGGGGGGGGGGGTGTACCCATTGCTGTCACCTGTCGAACTTTGGCAGACCGGAGACCTGTTTTCTTTTCCTTCTTGCTATTTTCGTTATCGGCATATCTGTTCATTTCTGCCATTGCAGTTTCAAAGCAAAAGTGTGGTAATAATGAGAAAACAGTCAAAAGGCATCGTTTTCAGGCGTCTATGCCACGGACCGGCCGGGAGGTCAAATTTCTCCACAGTCCGTGTGTGTAGCACAGGTCAGAAGTGTACCCTGTAACACGTTATTTTCTGGCTCACTCTTCTCCCTAACTGCAGCATTTCCTTCCTCCTCTTCATCATAAGCGTTTAATATCAGACTCCTTAACAATTCTCGTTCAAATGTTTCTACTTCCAATACCAATACAATAACATTCAATTAATCGTCTCGCTAATTAGATTAATCGTCTGCTACCAAAGAAGACGCCATTTTTTTCGCCACTCTGCTACCATTGAAAAGCATGTGGGTGGTTAGCTTTTCTTTCTGCCATCCCTCCCTACTACACACATGTTAGTGGTCTAATTTTATCACTGGCACCCTCTCTAACATTCCCAGCATCACCCCACCAATTTTCAGACACATTGTGTGAAAACCATGAGGTGTGTGTGTGATGGAAAAGTACTGCTGTGGGGCAGGCGGCTGCTGTTACTGTTGGCTGTGGCTGTAACGGGGTCAAGACGGCTGATACTTCCCTCCTCTTCAAAGGATAGCAACTGATCTTTCTCTGTTGAAAGAAAGGGGCCATGTGTATCAATAATGGGTCACATGAAAGGGATGGTCTAGTAGCTCCAAGGTGTGAAGAGGGAAGGGGGGAGTGGGTGGAGGGCTTTGACTGACTGTTCCACTTTAGCCTGGGTGTCTTAGGTCACTGCTTACAAAAAACAATCAGCAGGCCTTCCAGCCTACCCTCTCTTTTTCATGGAGAGACCCTCTCTCTCTCTCTCTCTCTCTCTCTCTCTCTCTCTCTCTCTCTCTCTCTCTCTCTCTGTCGGTCTGTCTCAGTGTCTATCTGTCTGTCTAAAGCTCTCTTCCTTCCTCTATCTGTGTTACTAGTGCACATTTGTCTAGATATGTCCTTATTTTTGAAATGTGATTACTTGGGTGTAAAACCTCCTTTGGGTGAAGAAATGACTGATAAAAGAGAGCTGATTTTACTTTTTAGGGCAGAAATTGCTTGGTATGAAGAACTAAAATTAATTCAAGAAGCTTTTTTACAGGCTAGAATTGCTGAAAAACCTTAAGCTTCAGGGGGCATTGCCCCCTGACCCCTATAAGGGGCTCTGCCCCTTTACACCGTTAGGGGGCTCTGCCCCTTTACACCGTTAGGGGGCAATGCCCTCTAGACCCCCAAATCAGTATGCTGAAACTGTTACCACTGCAGAAAAAAAGAAAACAGAAGTATATACTGCAGAAAAACACAAACAGAAATATAAACAAAAGCAAAGACTACGCCTTGCAAACCATTTCAAAGCACATATTATGTAACATAGTCACATGGATGCTTTATGTGTAGCTTTATACTGATTCAGTGATGTAATTATTTTCTCTACCTTTGATTCAGTGATGTAATTATTATCTCTGCCTTTAACATATAACCAAGATACTTATTCATCTATTGCATTGATAACATTTGTTTGTAATAACTGTAGGAATTTACATTGAAATTTGCAAGATTTAAGGGGGGGAAATTGCTTTCTACTGAGTATCACTATTCTAGTATAAATTGATCAGTGATCATCAACAACGTCAGTGGGTGTGTGACTCTACTTCGTCCCATGTCTTTTTTTGGACAAAAGAATGCTGTACTACTATGTTATGTCAAGCATTGCAATCTTTCTGTTCTACTAAAACACTGTACAAGTGAGTAAGGGTGGGACTGAATCTTAAGGTTTTTCAGCAATTCTAGCCTGTAAAAAAGTACACCCACAAGTACAAGGCTACATCGATCGCTCTATACTATAGAGAGTTAGATAGATCTGCCAGTCTTCATCTTTTCCAATGTCATTCTAGGCCTTGTTGCTTAGTAATATATTATTATTGCATTATACTCAGCTGAATCCTGAGATTGTCATTCATGGCTATTGTAGTTCATGCCAAGAGTTCACAAACCCCCTGAGTGACGCTTTTTTTCTTCTTTTTTAAAGCTAAGAGTAAGAGTAACTGCTACTTAAGACTAAGAGTAATGTTAGATACTGTGCGAGCGTTTATTGATAATCATAATGGGATGTTAATTGACATCCCCCCTCATGTTGAAGAACTGACACAGTACAAATCTTGATGCAGTTGTCAAATCAGGCTGCAAGATACACTTATTTCCGACCTTGTAATGTATCCTCCCCAAAGCTTCACCTCATATCATATTTTATAAATTAATTACAAGGTCCTACTTTCAAGAGAGATCCCTGCCTAATGTTCAGCATTGTGTGTATGCTTATGTGTAAATTTAAAATCTGTTCATCTTTTGTGAATGGTCACATGTGTGTGAATGATTTGAATGCAAGAACTTTGATATGTTTGCTTTATAAGATTCAGCGCTCTAAAAATGTCATACCATTATTATAATATTAGTAGTAATATTACATCTCCAGATTGCTGCAGATTGTTTAAGTACAACTACTAGCTTGTCTGTTCACTTAGTCATTAGAAGTCTATGACTATAAATAATGGTTTGACTTTTTTTTTGAAATTTTGAATTTTGAGGGATTAAAATCACAGGAACTGGAAGCTATCAAGGCTAGAGTTCGAGAAATGGAGGCAGAAGCAGAGAAGTTGAAGGAGATGCAGACTGAAGTTGAAAAACAGATGAATCTCAGCTCACCGAAGGCAGCAACCACAACTAGTGAGTTTGTATAATTGATGTTGTTGTTAAATCAGTGGTATTTAATTTTACATGCTTGTGTATGCTTCTGTTTAATGTCCCCTCCCTCTTCTCTTAGCATGTTAAACTTGAAATGTTTTCTATGTCATGTGTGTTAATGCAAACTTGTGTGTGTGACCATGAGCATACACATGAAAATTTAAATATTATATGCAGGTAATATAACTAGATTATATTTAGTACTGTGTAGCCATGTTAGCTAAAGTAGTAAAGTACCAGATCTCAGTGTGACAGTTTGTCAGTTCATCATTTCATGCCTGTCAGTGTCACTAGTGTCAAAATTTGGTCTGAAGTAAATTGAAAGTTAATTTAAATACTTTTTCCTCTTTTTTTTTTAAATTTCAAGGATAATACTTAATACTATACTTCTATAGTCTATAGAATAAGCGCTCATGCTTTTTTTTTTTACATCCAGTCCCTGTGTGTATGCAGTTTTGTAGATTTTGTCATCCATTCCCACCAGCACAAAATCTTGAAAATGGCCTGCTCTTCTGAAAAGCAGAATATGTTTTAAACATGTGCACAAGATGTTATGTGTGCATTCACACACGGGACCACGGTTTATCGTCTCATTCGAAGGACTTTTGGGGGTAGTGGAGTCGGCACTAATATTAATAATAACTCTTGGGGAAAATATATCCCCTTGAACGAGATTCGAACCCAGGTCAGCAGAACACGAGCACAATGAGCAATGCTCCAACCAACCAGGCTATCCTACCCCCTACTTCATTAGTTTAGTTACATAGGATGATATGTCCCTGTGTCAATGAGTGTCCAGTTTTAGGCATGTCTGCAAAGACCTCGGGCTGGTAGATATTGATCAAAATTTACTTTATTTTTTGTTGTTTTTACTTTAAAGGAAATAAAGACTAAATATAGTAAATGGTTTATCCAGATTGGTGCAGCACTTGAGCTTCATTGTTTCACAAGAAGATAGGGTAATTAAATTTGAGAAAATTGTATTTAAACATCAAGTGTAATATACTAATATGATTGTGTGTGTGTAAAAATATTCCTTCCATTTTCTTTATAATGATTGCTTTGTAGTTTGTTTCTTCTTAAGTTAGAAAAAGTACTTGAAAATGTATCTAAAGTCATAAATTATAATTTGAAGAAAAAAAGGCTGTATGCATATTTTTTAAATTTCTTTACAGCAACATTCCCAAGTCAGGAAGAAAAGATTGAAGCTGATGCCAGATCAATTTATGTGGGAAATGTAAGTATTTTGATTTTTTTATGTGAACAACAAAGCTCATGTTTACTTGCCTCGGGGGGGGGGGGTTCTTTGTTGTTTTTGTTTTGTTTGAAATCTAAATCTTGAAGAAATGTTATTTCACTTTATTTGATTGGGTAGATAAAGGTTGGAAGGGTTTTTTGTTTATTTGTTTTAAAGATTATACCTGTCTAGAGATTGGGCATAAGTTTATGTTTTTGAATGAGAGCTGTGTAACCTCTCACTCTCACTCTCTCTACACACACACACACATAACAGATAATTTTTATGGTGTGTCGGTTATATTAGATATATATAATATGCATATTTTTCTTTTTTACTTTTGAACGAGGTGTAGTTACTATTGTTGCTACTTTTGGGGTTTATTTAAGGTTTGGTTTTGTGGCTTTCCATGACTATTTTTTAAATCATGCTATAAATTAATCCCTGATAAGGGCAGGAAATGAATGTATAAACAAAAACCCTGTTCTTATTCATTATTCAGAAAATAAAGAATTTGATTTGATTTCATAGGTAAAGGTTGATATTGTCAGTTGCTCAAGATCAGCAGCCTATCATAGATAGATCTACATAATACTCAAAACTGCATGTGTTTGACATAGTCAAGCTTCTCCCTTTCCAGCCAAACATATTCCAAAGATCTATGTAATAGACTTAAGCTAATACTGATAGCATGCATTTGACATTGCCAAGCTTACATCACACGTACACGTACACACACACACACACACACACACACACACGTACACACACACACAATATCACCTTGAGTGAACAGACGTTAAATTAAAGAAAGACACACATATGTACACACATACACACACACACAGAGATTGAATGTGCTTTGGTGTGACCGAGTATTAGTCATAAGTTAGCGTTCATGTGGAATTCATAGTATTCATGTATAATAAATCAAAAGTGGAACAAATTGAAAACAGAATGATTCAGTCCCACCCTTACTCACTTGTACAGTGTTTCAGTAGAACAGAAAGATTGCAATGCTTGACATAACATAGTAGTACAGCATTCTTTTGTCCAAAAAAAGACATGGTTTGCTGTTTATTTTCTTTTGTGTTTGTGAGAGATTTTTGGGGGGATGGGTTGTTAGGGAGAAGATTACGGTAATAACATGGACTGTACTTTTGTAAATTTATGCAAGTGTTATCTTGTTTGCCTGCAGGTTGATTATGGTGCTACAGCAGAAGAACTAGAGCAGCATTTTCATGGCTGTGGTTCTGTCAACAGAGTCACCATCTTGTGCGATAAATTCACAGGACATCCCAAAGGGTAAGTAATTCCATTGTTTTTCGAGCCCATTATATTTATAATGCATACAGTTGCAGTATTTTGATAGAGAAGTACATTATAATTGTAATTTCATTTTCTTACAGAAAACTGTACATGGCATAGTAGATTTATACGTCATGGAATGAATTTACTCAGGTGTGTGTTGTTTGTGAAGTTTTGAAAAATTGTGGGTACTTTTGCTTATCTAGTGTATACATCTGAAGAAGAGCTGATAAGAGGCACCTTCATACACATTCAGGTATAATCCTGACATGAGAAGGGGAAAAAACCTGCCAGTTTTCATACATGTGTACATTATATTTTGACACATCTCACTGTGTATGCTTTCAGGACTGTGTTTTGTCTAAGTTTTTTTGGTGGTTTTTTTTCTGATTAAGTGGCAATCTGTGTTTTGTTGGTAGTTTTTTGTTGTTGGTTTTTTTTTTGGGGGGGGGTTGTTTTGTTTGTTTTAAGATGAAAATGTTGAAATAGAGGCTTTATTTTTCATTGCTAATAGGTTGAATATTAAAATCAGTATCAAAGTCTCATTGGCTAACTTTTAATGATAAATTTTGAGTTGAGTGGTGTATTTTCTGAACTATTCATCAGATGGGTTTTCTGTGGTAAAAAGCTGGGGAGTAAATGTTTATACACTGTTTTAAAGTTGTTAAAATCTATTGTGCACTTCACCTATACTATGAATTTTTCAAACATGTTTGTTGTTCTCTTGATAGGTTTGCATATGTGGAGTTTGCTGACAAAGATTCAGTAGTAACAGCCATGGCATTGGATGACAGCCTGTTCAGGGGAAGACAGATCAAGGTTTGTGCAAAGTGGTTGTCGTAATTGAACTATCCTTATTAAGAAATTGAGCTGAAGAACTACCTGACTGGTAATGTAAATGTCTGAAAAATCTATGGATCAAGTCTTGTCATTCTTACCAGCTGTTAACTGTGTTATGGAGTCATAGACCAGTCGGTATGAAGAAAAGTCAATTCAAATTCTAGATTCTTATTGTAGCGGGCAGTATAAAAACTGAAGAAAATGAGAGCTGATAAGAATAATGATGAGATACTGCTGACAAGTAATTTGATCACACCCTTGTTGTTATTTGTTACAATACAGAATTTCAAAATTAATGTTTCAGTTAATCACAGTGGAACCGATTATAAATTGTAGAAAAAGTTGGGGTTTAATTTATTCCAAAATAGATATGTGATCACTCAGAAACCTTTGGAGTTAAAACATCATTGTACAGTATTGATTTTAGGCTGCATCATTGCAGGATGTCTGCATATTTTCTTTTCTTATTGCAAAGATTTTAACTGGTGCATGCCAGTAGGGACAAAAAATTCAACAGGCCGCATCACTGAAAGACCAGTGCACCATCATGGCTACCATGCTTATAACCTGTATTGAAGTAGATGTAAAACCAAGCACCATTTTCTGTTTGTGTTTCTGATTGGCCAGCCGCTTTAGTTCTGACCAACCACCATTTTCCTTTTACCACCATTGCACTCACTTTGAAAACAAGATGACAAGCAATGTGAATGATTGGGGATGTGATTCAAAGAACAATGAGCAAAAGAGCAGGACAGTTACAGAAACAGATAGCCAGAGTTTAAATCTGCTTGACGTTCTCTTCGTCATCTCATCAATTAGATGTAATGGCACTCTGTTTTTGTACATGACAGATGTACAAAGATTGGAAGACAGAATATTAATGGTATTGGAGATTGAGAACATGCAGAAGGTATTAGAAGGGATCACATGCCATTAATTACTTTATGAAATCCAACATATCTGTTGCATTTTCCATGAAGTCAGTCACAGCTGTTGATGTCAACACAACATTTCCAGAGATGTAGTTACGGTGAAGCTGGAGGTTGGCCAGCTCAGTGTGTATGCACTTAGGAGCGTGGTGGGGGGAAGGATAGATCATGGTAGCAGTGATGGGTCATAGGAATACATTGCCCCCACTTGTCTTCTTAAATCATAGTGGATAGATCTGTGCTCTCAATATTTTTTTCTTGTTTTTTAAAGTTAGTATCAATGAATCATGATATAAATCCACCATACAAAAAACATAAGGAACATTCAACTATTTCACACAATCACACACACACACACACACACGCGCACGCTCTGATGAAATTACATGAGGGATATCAACCTCATATTGATTCAGTTAAATCCCCCTCCTCCTTCCGTTAAACACACTCTCTCACTCAGAGGAGGGGGATGCATGAGCGTGTAGTCACTCACTACTAGAGTTGGCTGGTTTGAAAGGCTGAATGAGCCACAGCTAGGAGAGACAATATCTGTGCCTAGACTTACACAGTTAGTGCTGACAGTGTGCATCATGGTAAAGTAAATTGCTGTACATGCCTCAGATTGTCCCCCTTCTCTTTTGAACCTGTGGGGTGGGGGTGTAAATATCCCCTATTTTTCATTTTAGGGACCCTTTCTACCCGTTAAAAATTTTTAAAAATTGTAGAATCGACATTGATATGTACATGCTATTCCAAATTTTGCATTGAGTATGTAGCTTACTCATTCATTCAGTGTGTGTACTTGTCAGCATGACTAAATGTAATAAATGTCTCCCCTCATAGTTAGTCTTTGTGAAAGTAAAGAGATTATCATAGTGTCTCTTCATCGTGAGTATATCTTCCAAACTAGCTATGTCATGAAAGTGTCAGAAGAAAAACAACCCCTGCCCCAACCCCCACCCCCCCTTTTTTTTTTCAAACATACCATTTCATTTTAGGATCAGTCTAAGAGTTACACAAATTATTCTAACTGCAGGTGAATCCCAAGAGAACAAACAGACCAGGTATCAGCACAACCAACAGAAAACCAGGGCGTGGGCGATTCAGGGGGGCTCGGGGAGCAAGAGGGGGCAACAGCTATGGCAGTGCGTTTGCTGGTGGCTACGCTGGTGGCTTTACTGGGGGCTATGGAGGAGCCTTTGCTGGTGGTTATACTCCCAGACCTCGAGGAGCAGGATTTGGGTAAGTCTGCTGGTGTACAAATGTTTAGATAATGTCCTTAGGTACATCGTGTGTATGTTTAATCTCCTTCTTGAGGATATGGGCAAGATTTATTCATTGATTTGGTTAGAGGTTTTGCTGTGAATTGAGGTTGAGGTAACATTAAAATGGGACAAAAACTTTTTAGTCTTTAAGAGCCAAGGGCACACAACACTTTTCCAGTGATGATGACATTCTTCATGCAACAAGCATACATACAAATAGAAGATACCAGAGAACGGAAAGAGTGGATTGGTGGTCTAGCGGTGACATGCCTGCCTAGAAATAGGAAGTGTACAGTGGTTCAAACCCAGTTTGGGCCAAAATCTTTTCCCCCATCCATTAGACCATGAGTGGTGGTCTGGGTGCTAGTCTTGGGTGAAACAACAAACCAAGGTCCTGTGTGGTAAAATTATTTAGCACACATTAAAGAACCCATAGCAACAAGAGAGTTGTCCCTGGCAAAGTTCAGTAGAAAAAAGCCACTCTGATAGGGAAACAAGTTATACAGTTGCAGACAGAAAAAGAAAAATAACAATGGGTGGTGCTGCTTTTATGGCGATGCACTCTCCTCAGGGAGAGCAGGCCAAATTTCATGCAGAGAAATCTGCTGTGACTTAAAGTGGAATAAATATATAAATAAAGAAATTGATTAATTTCTGAAAAGGAAAAGTTTTAAATTGCTTTCATGCTTGCTGTGAAAGATTATTCATGAAATAATTATGAAAAATTGGTTCAACTGGTTTTCAGTTAGTCATAAAAGCAACAACAAAGCTAGAAGCATTTCTAAAATTATGATACTGTACAATGAAAGATTGTTTCTATACTTGCTGTGAAAGAGAGTATACCCTGGTTCCTTGCAAGTTTTTTGCTGATGCATGAGCAAAGTTGAGATAATCAGATGCACCAGAGAAAATGGAAAAGGGACTCTTTACAAATAGAATTGTTTAGTACTAGTAAATGACTAGATGGGAAAGACAGAAAGAAAACAGAAGATGATGTATGACTGAAGTTATCAGATTTACCAGAGAAAATAGAAAAGGCCTATATCTTTTTTTTTCTTTTATAGCTCTGTATTAGTAAAGACTAGAATGGTGAAATGGAAAGAAAATAAAGGGGAAACAACTACCTGTTTTCATTGAGACAAAGATGGTTTTTAAGATCTATTCTTTTATTTTATTTTATGTCTTTTATTTTATTTTATGTTTTTGTTTGTTTGTTTTGTGATTGAAAAGAGCAAGCTGTTAAACTATTCTTTTTGTTCTTATTGTTTTTGGGGAAGAAGGGTGGTTGCTTTTGGTGGGGTTTTTTTTGTCTTGGGGGGTTGTGGTGGGGGTTTTTTAGGGTGTAGGGGAAATCATCCATGTTCCTGAAAGGATGGCTGGGGAAAAAGAAAAAAACAAACTTGGAACTTTAGTAAATCTAATGTACAGACCTATCGTTTCCAACTCGTGAAATTTTAATCCATTGCCAGCAGCTGTGCTACACTCGTTTTCCTTTTCAGTTTGAAATCTGCATTGCAGTAAGTAAGTATGTGCGGTAACACAGCAGACTTTTGCTGCCCAGTCCAGCATGTGTGCCTATAGAGGTGAGAAAGTATTTTGTCTCCAGTTTATTTATTCAAAAGTGCGTAGTAATATTTGCATTTTATTCTTTTGCAGACGGTTTCGTGCCAGAGGAAACTACTACAGTCCTTATTAAAAGAAAATGCAGCTGAAAAAAAGAGAAGGTAGAAATCATCAGCTACAAAGAACATGTTGGGTTATTTTCTGAGACAGATTTAGGCATGGGCTGTGCACAGGGGGAAAAATCTAGTTGGGTGTTCTTTTAACAGTTTTAGATCCACTCTTAGTTGACAGGAGTGACACTGCCCCAAAACATACCAGACAACATAGGTCATTTAAACATACAACATACCTGATCACAGTTTTCTAATTCCAGCTGTAAAGGGGGGAAAAGTTTAGATGTTGAATTTTAAGCATGGATGTCCGTCACTTAAGTGTGAAGTTGATTTAAACAAATATTTAATTTCATTTTGTTCTTCATATTGTTCTTTTGAGTATTGTTTGTTGCTGTTTGTCATTGATACTGGTGGAGTGTGTTGTCTGATAATGTGAACTTGGAGATCCTGTCTTTGAAAAAGATGTTACAATTGCACTTAAAAGAAATAAAATTTTAAAAATCTAACAAACATAAAAAGGAAAGGAATTGCGTTCTGTTGAAAAGTTACTCTTTATTTTTTGGTTTCACTCACATTTAAATGAAGTGAGTCCATTTTAATGATTCAGAGTAACGTGTGTCTGTGTGTGTGAGCAAGAGAGAAACATCCATTCTGTAAAAGTAACCTGCTTACCTTTCAACCTTCTATGGGTGAGCACAATTAAAGAGAGAAACACAGACTTGGATTTTTTCCATAGTCGTTGTCATTTTCACTGTGTAATTCACCTTTTGTTAAAAATAATCTAATGGAAGAAAATAAACCCATCGACTACCAAGGGATATGGAGCTTGAATCAAGATTTTGGTCTCTACCTAAAGCGACATTTTGTGTCGGTCACAGTTTTCGGATAAAAATTAATTTCTGTATTGCTCTGGTACATTTGTACTTAAATGAAAGTTTAAGACAACTGCCAGAAAAGAAGTACATGGCATGTATTACTGACAAAATACGTCACAGATTAACCCAAAGATGAATAACGTTCCATTGAAAGTGGCCTGATGATGGCTGTAAGTGTAAGAAAATGTTTTATCATACAAAACGAAAAATGTATTATCATACAAAACAAACAGGAACATACACAGAACAAAACCCACCTCCCCCGAAGCAAAAAAGACGAAAGAAAAAAACAAAACAATAAAACCCCACTCAAACTAAATGAAAAAAGAAAAGCTAGGCAAACCTCAGGAAATTTGAAATGAACATATCTAACTAAACAGGGATTTGAAACAAAACCCTCCCGTTTGTGGAAAAAAAATAATAATAAAACTAGATTGTACTTGGTTTTAAAGAGAAATGGAGGTATTATTTGGATTTTTAATTTTGCAGGGCTTTCTTTTGGTAACAAAGTGACAAAAGGATAGTATATTTCATTTTTCAATGTCAATGAGGAAATGAGTATCATGCACTGAAAATGTAATAAAATACAATTTTAAATAAGAGAGAAAAGAAAACATGATCAGTGGCTTACAAACATCTTTTTCCTGAATATACCCTTCCTGACTGCAACATTTCATGACAGTGTGTAAGGGCAGTTGCAGAGTTGTTGTTTTTCCTCCACAGATCCAGGTGAAGGAGGGAAAGCCATGTTGTCTTTCTAAGATGTAAAGAAAAAGAAGAAAGATTGTATTTGTAGTGTCTGAGAATGTACCTTTTAAAGTTTCATCCAGCTTCTATGACTGGAAAAAACAAACAGCAAGAGCAAAATGTAGATTTATATTTTTGGCCAGATTATCACTGAATGTTGTCAACACACAAGTAGTGCCAGTTGATTGACATTCATGTACAACACTTTTTTTCCTTTTATATTTTAACATTGTAATTTTCCCCACAGTAGGTTTTTCACAGTTACTGTACATAGCTTGATGTGTTCAGTCGTGTTGTCCATACCACACCCATTAACTCCTCAGTAATAAAATAACCATCAAAAAAAGAGAGAGGTAAAAGAAAACAAAACAGAAAGAAAAAGGACCACCCTACCCCCACTTGTCTCTCCCCCCCAAACAAAAAAAAAGATACTGAAGAAAAAATACAAAGGAACGAGAGAAAAAAATGGAGCAGACTACCAGACCCGCTTTCAACTCGCTCACTCTCTCTTTACTCCTCTCTCTGATGTATTTCAACTTGGCTGGAATCTTCAGCTTGTAAGTCTTTAATGGCTGTGCGCCGCTGTCATACTGCCTGTACTGTGATGGTTAGCAGGTGCATTGGCATTGTTGTCTCTGCTGTGCATTTCTAATCACTCTCTTCTCTTTTGCAGCAGTTTGGCCGAAGGTGGGAAGGGCTTGCAGGTAACTGCGGTATGAAGGGCAGAAAAAGGGGAAGAATTGGGGATGAAAAGATGTTTATCTTATTAAAACAAAAATATCCCCCCAAAAAAGGAGGGGGGAAATGAGAACAAAATTGTAGTTTTGAAATGATGGGGTTTGCCCTTTGAAGAAAAATCAAACCGTAATTTGCAGAAAGACTTTTTTTTTTTTTTTTAAGGAAAAATTTGGGGGGAAATGTTAAGTAAAAAAGAATGAAAGAAGACGTACAATTTGGGAAGAAGAAAAAAATTCAAAGATGGGGACAAGTTTGAAAAGTGAAGGAAAAAAATGGGGAAAAAACGAGCGGAAAAAAAAATCAGGGGGAGAAAAAAAGAAACAAAAAAATAAACAAACTTTTAAAAATGGAAAAAAAAAAGCAAACCAGAAACAAAAAAATGACATTACTGATGGAAGAAACAACCCCCAAAAAAACACCAAAAAAAACTCCAGAGAAATTACAACCAAAAAAAAATAAACACCAAAATGAAACAAAAACAAGGGGGGAAAAAATGATAGAAAAGAAATAAGAAAAAAATGTCTCTTTAAAAAAAAAACACCAAAAGAAAAAAAAAATTCAGACTTCTGTAATCAAATCTTCAACTTTGTATGATGTTGTTTAAAAAAAAAAAAAAAAAAAGGAAATAAAAATGAACAAGAAAACTGCTGTGTCGGTTGTTGATCTGCATTGTGCGAGTGGGTTATTTTTTTATGAAGGAGATTGTTTTTGGGCAGTTACAGCAGTCCTAGCTTTCAGTTGATCCCAGAGTGCTTCCCTATGAGAGTAGAAACATTTGTGGCCTGTGCTGCTCTGTGTGCGTGTACATAGCACTCATGAAAAAAGAAACTAGTAATGTTTCATGGGTAGTGCAGTATTGAAGCCTGAGATTGGATAGTGGTTTTGAAGGGAGACAAGAAAAGGTTAAGCTTGTGTTAACAGCATCACACCGTCTTGGAATTCACTAGGATATGCACGTTTGTCTCTTGCATGCTCATCAACAAGAACAACAGAAACAAAGAAGAACAGTATTGTTAATGATTTCTTTTCTACAGCACAGAGACACGATTTGGACAGAGATCATTGAGAGACAGCAGAGGAGGCTGTGTCCCAGCAGGGTTCGGAACTGGTATACAAAACTTCTAGATGGTTTTCAGATCTGGCTAGACAAGTGGCCCTGGCTTGAGAACAGTGGTGATGGCATGCGGTATTGGCATCAAAAGAACAAAGCCTCCACCAAAGAAGGATACACTAATTACAGAACAGCACTTTTCAGCATCACAAATAATGCTGCCGATCACCAGGAGGCAGTAAAGTCTTCAGAAAGACTTCCACCAGTTAGGCTCACTCTCTCTCTTTCTCCTTTGTCAGAGTGCATCCCACAGATTAAACACAACAGATAAGATTATATTATTAATTCTGTCGGCATACGTTCCTGCCTGTTTGTTTTTCTTTTTTGGAAAATAGCAGAAACTAGAGTGCTAAGCCTACTATAAGCAAGCACTATTTGTCGCCCTTTTTTTATAAGGGGAGGGGGGCAAATGGCCCCCTTTTTTTTTCATTTTAGGGGGCCCAAGGCCTTCTTTATTGAAATCCTAGAATCAACATCATCATCATCATCAGACCCGTGACCTTGGCGGTCGTGGAGGAGATACGAAAGACGATGCCGTGGTAAGCCTCCTCCATCCATCTCGGTCCTCGGCTCTGCGCAGTAGTGCCGAGTCATTCATCCTAGTCCATTCTCTGATGTCCATCCATGACTTGTTCTGTCTTCCCCTCTTTCTGCCACCTTCGAGTGTTCCCTGCAGTACTGTTTTTGGCAGAGTGTTGTGGCGGGTGACGTGGCTGAACCATGTCAGCTTTTTCTTCTTGATGATGGTGAGAAGGGGTTCCTGTGGACCTGCCAGCCGTGTTATTTGACTTGACAAATTCATTGGTCTTTCGTTCTCTCCAGGATATGCCCAGCAGTTTTCTATGGCATTTTGTTTCAAATGACTGGATTCGCTTTGCTGTTTCAGCAGTCAATGTCCAGGTTTCACTTCCGTACAGCAGGATAGTCTGAATTAGGGCTTTGTAGAGCTTTAGTTTGATTGGGAAACTGATCTCTTCACTTTTCCATATGGTGGTGAGTTTTTTCATGGAAGATGTTGCCATGACTATTCTGACTTTGATTTCTATTGTCGATCGCCCATCCTTTGTGAGTGTAGCGCCAAGGTATTTAAAAGCGTCTACCTCCTCCAGTTGCTGGCCGTTCATGTAAATTTTAGCAGTGGCGTTGCTCGTGGTGTTCACAAGTACTTTACTTTTCTCCGAGCTCACCTCCATCCCATATGCTCCAGCTCTGTTCTCAAGTCTGGTCGTAAGATCTTGCAGCTCTGTGTTACTTCCGCCCATGAGGTCAATGTCATCGGCAAACCGCAAGTAGTATATTGCCAAAATACAGACCTGTTCACCCCCATACTACTAATTTAGGTATGTTCATGGCGATTTTCAGTGTTAAAAGTATTTCAAATGTTTGACAATGGCTAAACAGGAACACAGATATATGCAATTTCAGTGCATGGCAATCCTTGTCTGTGTCTTTTGACAGTTATCTTTTCTTCAACATTTATCCTTATCATGGCATTTTTTATTTTCCTTGCTTTCAAAGAAAAATTCAGGATATTCTTTGCTTTCAATTTCTGAACAAGTAATCCATTTAATGCTTGCATTTACATCAAGGCATTCTTCTATAATAAAACTACAAATACATATATACTTAAAACAAATTACCCATCATTAAAATTTCAACAATATTACCTCTATTCTCCAAACACATATTTGTTTAAAAGTTGTTACTTTCAATCAGATGTCAAACAAAGCATTTGCACTCACACACGAGCACACTTACACACACACACACCCTCTGAAAAATGTCCCAAGCTGTCTGCACTCACAAAGTTAAAAAAATCTTTATGGTAACACTTGAATCAATACATAATCTCAGCTCTATATAACTTGCATTATGTTCCTGCAACTGGAAGTTAAAAATCATGCTTAGACACCTTGTCTCTTTTGAATCAATACATAATCTCAGCTCTATATAACTTGCATTATGTTCCTGCAACTGGAAGTTAAAAATCATGCTTAGACACCTTGTCTCTTTTGAATCAATACATAATCTCAGCTCTATATAACTTGCATATGTTCCTGCAACTGGAAGTTAAAAATCATGCTTAGACACCTTGTCTCACTCCATAGCTGAATAGATGCAACAATTTATAAAATATAAACTAAAACAGCATTACTTTACACAACAGGCTCTGGTTATTGAACAAGCATCAAGCAGTAAGTACCCTATCCCATAGCAAAAAGTATGAAAAAGAAGTTTTAAAAGAGCCAACATAATCCAGCAGCACCAGTCAAAACAATGAATAACTCATTCTTAAAGATGCAATGTAGCACATGTGACATAATTCCGATAGACCAGCAGCAATGGTGCTGTGCTCAGCATGTTAGAATTATGATAAAATGATTAGTTTCAAAGCTGGTACATTTTCATTGCAGCAATGTTAAATCGTTGCCATCAATCATCGTACAATAAGAGGTGCATGTGCACAAGTCAAAAGGTGACTTGAGTTTCGGGCTCCTGTACACTTCTGTGGCAAGTTGGTATCGAAGCCTTCAATGCCTACAAATGAATGGGAGATGGTCATTGGAGGGAAGCTGCAATATCCACTAGAGGTGATCTCACTTGGTCCGATGTCGCAATCATGCAATTATTGTCATTAGTAAGTAGCTTACTAGGTGGTGCTGGATTTTTTTGTTGTTGATTTTTTTAAAGCCACTGAACACCACCAAACAGCAGTGCAGGGCCTTTCTGGTAGGTGGCCCTTGTCAGCCTACCATTCATAAGTTTCCTGTGGACTCCTGGTCCTAAGGACATTTACTTTATTTTATTCTTTTATATCGAGGATAATGGAATTGTTTTACATCCAGTCCCCATGTGTATGCGGTTTTGTAAATTCTGTCATCTGTTCCCACAGCCACACAATGGCCTACTCTAAAGAAAAGCGGAACAGGATTTAACGTGTGCGCAAGATGTTCTGCGTGCGTTCGCACACGGCCTCGGTTTATAGTCTCATCCGAAGGACATGACATGAAGAGCCTGAGTATGGCTGGTGTAGTCAGATCAGAATGAGCGGTGTAGGAATAGCAGACAGGTACATCACAGATGAAAGAATTTGAGATGCAGGACGACACCACAGGAAACGCTGGACTGAACACTGCAGGACGACAAAGCAAAGCAGTCTGGATCAGTGGTTTAGAGGTAACGCACCTGCCTAGAAAGCGAAAAGTCTGAGTCAGATGTGTGTGGTGGTTTGGTCCCAAAACTTTCCCCCATCCATTTGAACGCAAGAGGTGCTAGTCTTTCGGATCAGACAAACCAAGGTCCCATGTGTTACACATGATTTAGTGCACATAAAAAGGACCCACAGCAACAAGGGAGTTGTCCCTGGCAAAATTCTGTAGAAAAAAGCCACTCAGATAGGGAAACAAATACAGTTGCAAAGACGCAGGGAAAAAATGGCGCTGCTCTTGAGGCAGAGCGCTGTCCCCGGGGAGAGCAACCCAGATTTCACGCAGAGAAATCTGCCATGACTTAAAGTGGATTCAAATCAGATATTAAAATAAAGTCCATCCCAATACAACTGATAAAATCTTCACAATTAAAAATCACTGTACCATGCAAAACATGTTGCAAAAACATCAAAGATTCAAACCATCCGTCTGTATACCAAGATCTGCTAAAATGGCATGCCCCATTTTGTGCTATCCACTAAGCTGCTGAAGTTTATGCCCAAGAAAGAAAAAAGTTCACAGTAGGCCTGCTTGCCATGTCCTATGTTCACACATCCACCAGGAAAGGTGTGTCAAGGACAGCAAATCCCACTGCTATGCCTCCTTCGTTTGTTCCCTGAGTCTTGGTTCGTAGCATGTGGCCGCACACATTGTTGGCAATTTCTTTCTCTCCTTCCCTGAAATCACAACATGGAGATCGATCGAAAGAAACGCACACACTCACAAACTATTCGTATTCATCAAACTTGGCTCAATTTAAAACGGAAATAATAATAAAAATGAATGGAATTTATATAGCACTGAATCTTGTAAAGCAACAAATCAAAGCGCTTTTTTTTTAAAAATCCAGGACAATGGAATAAGCACTCATGTGCTTTATTTTTTACATCCAGTCCCCGTGTGTATGCGGTTTCGTAAATTTTGTCATCCGTTTCCACCGGCACACATTTTATTCTCTTTCAAAAAGCGGAACAGGATTTAACGTGTTCGCAAGATGTTCTGCATGCGTTCGCACACAGGGCCTCAGTTTATAGTCTCATCCGAAGGATATGCAACCTAAGCCTTGTGAGAGAAAAAAAACAACAACAAAAAACAAGCCAAGGTGGTGCAAGATAACTCCGCAATTAGACTCGAGACAAAACTGCCAACTAGTCGAAACAAAAACATCCCCCAAACCAAAATGTGGCTATTTTAAATGGTGGGTAAACAGTTGAATGTGCAAAATCTCGCCATCGATCAATCTTGGAGCCCTAGCAAGGAACAAAAACAAATGATTTATAACCAAAAAAAAAATTTTTTAAAAGACCTTTTTCTTAACCCTTTACCATTTGCATTTCTTACAGAGAAACTCTCTGTAGTATTCAGCAATTTACGCTGTTTTTTTCAGAGAATAAGGTACCTCAAGTACACATAGTCCTGTACAGTTACTATTGTTCGCAGAGCAGTCATATTTGGCCAAAGTATTCATATGATGTCATACTTTGTTCTGCACCCCAAGATGTGTGTCCTACCTACATGTGTCGTGCTGCTGCCCCTCTTTGTCACCAAATACAGGTAACATTGCAGTGACATCATGCTGTTAGTCTACAACTACCCTCTAACATGCGCAATATACATATGTGATTAAAAAAAATAATATGTGTGGTCCTGCCTGAATGTGTCCTCCATCGCATCCACTGTCATGGTAATCCAATCAAACATTCACACGTCACAAAATTACTGTCACCAAGTCTACACTTTCTCAGTGGAAAGTATTCATATTGAAAACAACGTTGACTAATGCGCGTATATACATTATTTACAAATATATGCTGACGCCTAGTATTTACAAAGACACTAGTGTGTCCTTCACCAATAGCCAGTTACATGGCTGTCATAATACAGGTGTCACAGCCCAGTGTCGCGTCCAGGTGTGTTGGCGTGTTTCTCAGGTGAAAATACTGATTAATTTTGAGAAATCTGGTTTTCGTCATAATATTACCGATCCGTGACTCAGAAAAGAGGCACCGTGGTCGAGTGGTTTAGGCGGTCAACTCGTGATCCAGAGGTCGCGGGTTCGATCCCCGCTCGGCTCGGTGTTGTGTCCTTGGGAAAGACACTTTACTCCTATTTTCCTCACTCCACCCAGGTGTACAAGTGGGTACCAGCTCTGCTGGGGAAGTATCTGGCGACAGACTAGCGTCCTGTCACAGGGGTGGTGAAAAACCATCAGTTCGCTTAACGCTACAGAAACCGGGATAAGCTCCGGCTCTATGGGCCTTCTGGCTCGAAAGAACATACTTTACATACTGTGACTCAGAAAATGTCAAATCAGTAGA
The DNA here is from genome assembly GCA_028751875.1 of Rapana venosa. Lineage (NCBI taxonomy): Eukaryota > Metazoa > Mollusca > Gastropoda > Neogastropoda > Muricidae > Rapana > Rapana venosa. The sequence continues at coordinate 4,972,191 of CM054149.1, forward strand.
CCAGTAGAGATGAAGCCTTGGCAAACGCTTGATCCCCATCATGATCAAAACTGACAGGTAAGCCCTAATTTCATCAGGTGTTGTTTCTGTCCGTAATGGATCTATGACTAAGCCTTTCACAGTGATCTTTTGCCTGGCATAATTGTTAGTTTCATCTGCTACAATTTGAAAAAAATGTTGGGGCACAAACAAAACAAAGTAATCTAAGAGCTTGGCATTCAGTGGGAGAGTTTGTGCCGGCCCAGTGGGCAAAGTGAAGTCTTGCACTGTGCAAGGCACTTGTGCGCTGCGCCATGTCGTCTGCTATGAAGCCAACGGAATGTTATCCTCAGCATCACTTTCCGACTCGCTACCTTCTCCTATTTTATCTCTTTCTTCTACATCTACTTCAACATCTACTTCAACATTTTATTCTCTTTCGAACTGTTCCACTTGAGCCAAAATAGCTTCAATTTCCACATCAGTATATTCCTCCCAAATCGTATGCTCAATCTTTGCTGCCATTTTTAGCTACAAGAAAGCGTGGGAAAGACAAAGCCAGTCACTGGCCAATTTCTTGTGAACGGGAGGCTGTGTAGCACTGAATTTGGTGCCTATTCCTTCCTTAGTTTATGCTGACCTCAGTGGAATGTTCATTCATAGTGTGGGTGTACTAGGTAGAGCTTAGTGCATGAGGGAAATTCCCCACTAGGCTGAAATGACGTCAGGCGGGCTGCGGCGGGCATAAATATATGCGGGCGAGCAGGCAGCGGCGGGCTACGGCGGGTAAAAATGGGAAAGGGTTAAAGCAGGTGGGAATCTTAGATTCACATTTCAGTGAAAACAAACACACACACACCCCACCCCCCAAAAACCCTCTTTTTTTACCCTATAAGCCAACCATAAATTTACATTTAAATTATATTTTAAAAAAGCACACACAAAAAAGAATAAAACTCTTTCTTACCCTATGTGGGAGCCATAAATTCCCATTTCATTGACAACTTCTGATAAGACCACAGGCTGTCCGGCCTTGATCAGGAAGTTCATCTGTGGCAGGGGAAATATTCTCTCCATCAGAATGTAGGCCTCCCTCTCCTCAGTGCTGCCAATTTTCTCCAGCAGACTTTTCATCTCATCCCCATAGAGGTTGTGGCCTGCAAGACGGATCACGGCAGAAGAAACCATTTCAATGATTTATTAATTTTATTCTTTTACTTGGAGAATAATGGAATAAGCTCTCATGTGCTTTTTTACATCCAGTCCCCATGTTTATGTAGTTTTGTAAATTGTGTCATCCATTCCCACTGGCACACAATGGCCTACTCTTACAAATAGCAGAACGGGTTTTAACGTGTGCCCAAGGTGTTCTGCGTGTTTGCACATGGGACCTCAATTTATAGTCTCATCCAAAGAACTAAAAATAAATGCCCCCATAACAAAAAAATGATTGATATAATATTAGATTTTATATGATTAATATGATAGGACTGTCACAAGTATACCTGTTGTCCTGTCAAGGCATGCTTGTATTTTTGTAACATTTTTCTGAATTATATTTCAAGAGTGTTTATGATGCCTTGGACTGTTGTAAATAAATCAAACCCTGTGATTTAGCAACAACACACAGACAGAAATTCCACTTTGATTTTAAAACTATGCCATGTTTCCCTTGATTTTTAGATATAAATTAAAGAAGGAAGGTGGTAGGACAGTTCAGATGTTCACCTGCCCAACAAGCTAACCATGAGGTTCTGGGTTCAATTCCCTGCCTTGCCCTTCCCAGTTTGAAGGGAAAATTGAAGTGAATGTCAAGTCTTTTGGAAGAGACTCTAAACCAGGCAGACCCGTGTGCTTACGGACTTGTGCACGTCAAAAGAACCCACGAAAATTGAAAAGAGCAGGGAAGTACCTCCCGACTGTCTTCACAACTAAAAAAAAGGTCAGATCACTTCCCAACTGTATCCTCGTAGGTAGAATGCAGCTACCAGTATTTTTGAAAATGCATGCACACAAGTGTCATGTTTAGACACCATCTCCAAAGTTGGAATACGGCTACCTTACTGGTGGGGAAAAAATGGCCACTTCCGCAAAAATCTCAGCACTGATGAACCTCTGAGCTCAAGTCGAAGAACGAACACACAAATAATTGGTTAATTCTCTAAGACTTAATGAAAGGTGTAAGTATGCATACAATTTTGAATTAACACACAATCATGGGTATGCTCACCTCCTCCCTCCCTTTGTGGTTTCAAGACAAACTTGCCAGGTGAGGCGATGGCCATTTTCACTGCTTCGTCTCCATCTGCACCCTGTTTGTAACAAAGCATACATAGTCACAAGGGTTTTCGAATCAACACACTTTCTGCACATTAATACTCACAAATTACAACTATAATTCTGAGAAAGTGAGCCATATTTTGACAAAGATGTGTTAAATGGCTTATTTGCTTAAAACCAAAAAGAATAGCCAAGTCTCTCCCTTCTCCCTTCATTCCCTGAGGAGTCTTTGGGGCACTGCACCAAATTTTTCAGACCGTGTCTCTTGGGAAAGTTGAACCTGGTGGAGCTCATCCCTCTCCAGGTACAGGATGCATGCCGGGTATGTTTATGTTGTTGAAACCTATCAAACACTGACTCACTCACTCACTCATCCCTTGGTCGGGACGACCGTTGGGGTACCCGCACGGACGCTGCAAGTGGACCGCCAAATGGTTCTGTCTTGGGCTGTTTTCAGGAGGTTTGGTACAGTGAGGCCGGTCCACTCCTTGATGTTGGATATCCAGCTTTTGCGTGGTCGTCCCTGCCTCCTTGCTCCTTCCACCATTCCCTGCAGGACTGTCTTTGATAGGCTGTTATGCCTTGTTGTGTGGCCAAACCACTTCAGTTTCCTCCGTTTGACTGTATCTAGCAATGGTTCTTGTGTGCCAGCCAGTGCCTCGATCTGCTGCCAGACGTAGTCATTGGTTTTGCGGTCTCTGTAGGTGATGTTCAGGATCCGCCTGAGGCACTTCATCTCAAAGGCTTGAATGCGACGTTCTAAATCGGCAGTAAGTGTCCATGCTTCACAGCTGTACAAGGCAATGGATGTGACGAGTGCCTTGTAGAGTCTGACCTTAGTGTGGGTTCTGATGTGGTTTCTCCACACTTTCGCCAGCTTAGTCATGGAGGAGAGTGCCACAGCAAGTCTGATCTTCACCTCTTGTGTGCTCGTGCCTTCTTTGGTGATGACTGCTCCAAGGTACTTGAAAGTTTCCACCTCCTCTAGTGTCTCGCCACTCATCTTGATGCTGGTGGGAGTGGTCGGTGTGGTACTGTTCACTAGGATCTTGCTCTTTTCCGTGCTGATCTCCATACCGTGGGCATTGGCTGATGTTTCCAGTCTGGTGGTGAGATCCTGGAGTTCTTCTTCACTGCGGCCCATGAGATCAATATCGTCTGCGAATCGAAGATTGCAGACTGGCCTTCCTCCTATTGTGATTGTGGTCTTGAAGTCAAGGAGGGCCTCCTGCATGATGTTCTCCAGGAACACGTTGAAAAGAACGGGGATAGCGGGCAGCCTTGTCGAACTCCAACTGAAGTCCGGAAGAACTCCCCGATTTCTCCACCCATGAGGACTGCACTGTGGGAGCTGTCATACAGCGCCTGGATGACTTGAATCAGGTCCTCGTCGAAGCTATAGTCTCTCATGACTTGCCACAGAGCTTCTTGCCACACTCGGTCGAAGGCCTTCTTGAAGTCAATGAAGTTGTTGTAGAGCTGTAGCTGATGTTGGAGATGCTTCTCTATGAGCATTCTGATGTTGAAGATCTGCTCGACAGTGCTTCGACCTGGTCTGAATCCTGCCTGTTCTTCTGATAGGATTTCTTCTGCTTGTGGTTTCAGTCTGTTCAAGGCAATGCGTAGCATAACTTTGCTTGGATGGCTTATCAGACTGATTGTTCTGTAATTTTGGCACTTCTTCAGGTCTCCCTTCTTTGGAAGTGGAACTATGATGGATTGGGTCCACTGTTCAGGCCACTCTTTGCTGGTCCAGATGCGTTGGCAGATGATTGTTAATGCCTTGATCATCTCTGGGCCTCCGTTCTTGATGAGCTCAGCCGGGATGTTGTCAATCCCTGGTGACTTGCCTCCTTTCAGGGATCTTACTGCTTCTTCTACCTCTTCCTCCAGCACCTGTGTGCTTTCAGGATCTGATGGTCTGGGATCTTGCTCGTGAAGTTTGTTCGGATCAGCCTTCAGCTTGTAGTTGTACAGGTCTCTGCAATATTCTGTCCATCTCTTCATGATAGTGGCGCTCTCTGTAAGGACTGACCCCTCTTTGTCTTCAATAACGGAGGTCTTTGGCTGCTGGGACTTGGTTAGTACCTTGATGGTCTGGTACGCCTCTTTGCTGTCTCCTTTCGCCATTGCTTTCTCAACCTTGGAGCATTGTTCTGACATCCAGTTCCCCATGGCCTCAGTCATCTTCTTCTTGATTGACCTGTTGACTGTTCTATACTCTTCGGCCGTTTCTGGGTTTTTGTTCTTCACTGGCTTTAGCTCCCTACGTTGGTCGCACAGGTCCAGGATATCGTTGGTAACCCACGGTTGGTTCTTTTTCCTCTCTTTCCCAAGGATCTCCAGCGCTGTCTCCTGAATGGTCTTGCTGAAGGTCTCAGTGAGGTTGTTGATGTCATCTTGGAGGAAATTCAATGCTGCAAATCTGCCCCCTATCTCAGCTTTAAAGATTTCAGCGACTTCGGGGTCCTTCAGCTTCTCCATGTTGAACCGCAAACGGGGATTTCTCTTCTGGTTCTTGGTCTTCAGTTTGATCTGTAGGGTCATGAGTACCATGTCGTGGTGACTGCCAATATCAGCGCCAGGGAAACTTCTTGTCTGGGCTTTGTTGATGCTCGACTTAAATCGTTTGGGGGCCAGGATGTAGTCAATCTGGTTATGTGTCTTTCCATTTGGTGAGTGCCACGTCGTTCTTCTTGATGTCTTGTGGGGATATAAGGTGTTGGCGACAGTAAGATTGTGGCTGCTTGCGAATTCCAAAAGTCTGAGACCTCTATCATTAGTTTCGTCCACGCCAAAACGGCCTACTGTCCCTGGCCATTGGTCATAAGCGTCAGGTCCGATCTTGGCATTCCAGTCGCCCTGGATCACGAGAAAGTCCTTCTTTGGAGTTGATTTGATGGCGCTCTCCAAATCTTCGTAGAAACACTCGATTGCTTCATCATCGTAGTCTGTTGGTGCATAGACTTGTATGATGGTCATGTTGTGTGGTTTTGCTGCGACACGCATGGAGATCAGTCTGCTTGAGATTGGGGTACAGCTGATGACACTGTTAGTCCTCTTCTTGTTGACAAGAAATCCTACTCCGTGTTGGTGTTTGGAGTCGTCGCCACTATACCATAGTTTGTGATCTTCTTCTGTAGTTGTTTCGCCGAATCCGACCCAACGGACTTTGGCCAGTCCAAGTATGTCCCATTCGTATCTTCGAAGTTCATGGGTTAGCTCTTGGAGCTTCCCACATGCGTGCAAGGTACGGATGTTCCATGTACCAATGATGGTCCTTTCAGCCTGGAGTTTGATCGTTGTTGTTTGCGTCCCAGTCGCATATTTTCCACCTCCATCCTGGAACGCTCCAATGGAAGGCGCGGTTGTTGGTATTCCGGGCCTCAACCGATCCGGCATGTCTTTCCTTGCAGTGTTGTCCATGTAGGTATTTCTGTGGGCGTGGATTGCTTGGCGGCGCCCATCTCCTCTCCAAGCTGCTATTTGCCCATAGCTGGGGATTTTTGGGTCGGGTTATCTCCCCACTGAGACAGGTAGTACTGGGCTACAGGTTACCAGTAGCAGAGGAACACCTCTGACTCTGACTCCCACCAAACACTGACATGAATTATGAATCCTTTAATGTGAATATCTGGTCTCCTGCATGCATATATATACACGAAGGTAACTAACGCTCTGTTGGTTCTGCACTTTGAATTGGCTAAGGAGATTATAAACAATCCCAACCTTATTCACCAGATGTCACTGACGAGATTCGAACCAACAAGTTCATGGGGCTACAGAATTGAAGTCAAAGGTTCTTTCTTAACCACTCGCCTATAGTGTCCCCCATAACCAAAAAGACTAGGTGATAGTCTCCTTGAAGTGGCAGGAGGACAACAACTTTGGAAGTAGTTGTGTGACGTAGTTGTTGGCAGATACTGCTGAAGCTCCAAGGTTCAACACTGGTGACATCTTGCACATGTGACCATTTGCCCACCATTAGGGCAGCCACACTCTGACTTCGGGAATGATGTCTGAACATAACGCCAGTGTGCATGCGTGTTGTTGTTTTTAAATGTCATCCATTCCCACCAGCATGCAATGGCCTACTCTTCCAAAAGAAGGAACTTGTTTTAAACATGTATGCAAGATGTTCTGCTTGTGTTCATGCACAAGGCCTTGGTTTACAGTCTCATCCCAAAGACTTTTGGGAATATGGGGTTGGTACTGCCGTTAACCTCTTAACTGCCCAGTGCAAGTGCGCCCTATATGCCGGGGAATAAAATTCTTATGTACCACTGCTATGTTCATATCCCTCTTACTCAGAAACTACTACATGAATATTCCTGATAGTCTACCCAATGACAGTATATATATATCGTAGACTACTTCGAGGCAAGCTCAAATTAGTTAGCGTTAACTCCAGGGTAAAAATCCCCTCCAGCAGGTGTGGCTCAGACCCATGCCATCAGACTGCAAGCTCAACGCTCTTACCACCAGGCTGTCCTGCCTGCCTGACTGACCCCCGTAACACTCTGACCTTTTCTTATGTTTCTCAGCTAGACCTCCGAGGTTCACCACTGGTGAGATGTTGCTTATGCATCCGTTCTTACCCACCATTAACCACTAGACCGCCTTACCCCGGAAATTCTCCGGGGCTAAACGTGCACCCTATACGCCAACAACCCGGAAAATTTCCAGGGTGTCGAACCGAAGTAAACAAGCCTGCTTCCTTGACTACAGTTAAAGGGAAACAACTCCAAAATTAATGGAGGTCACTCTCCTGTTGCTTGGCAACATCCAGCTGCAAAAACCGTGGCAAAAACGATTGTTTTTTCGCTCGTATTTTATGTTTTTATGCATGACTGCTTGGGAAGTTCTTGTTCAAAATTGCTGACACTTCTTGTTGAAGGCATAAATACCTTTACACAGCTGTAAAAGTGGCAAATAAAACTCTAGATTTACTTAACATTGATGAAAACGATCGCGTATGATTCAGGAGATCGTGTATTTAAAAAACAATGAATGAGATTTGGCCTAGACATATGTTTGACATTATTGAGATGGGGGGTACTCGAATGACAGTGTTGATGAAGAAATCGTATTTATGGTCGATGTTTTACATTTTAAATATATTTTCGCAGTGAAATATCATGCTAACTAATTTGAGCTTGCCTTGAAGTAGTCTACGATATATATACTGTCATTGGGTAGACTATCAGGAATATTCATGTAGTAGTTTCTGAGTAAGAGGGATATGAACATAGCAGTGGTACATAAGAATTTTATTCCCCGGCATATAGCGTGCACTTGCACTGGGCAGTTAAGAGGTTAAGGTAGCCACATTCCGACTTCGGAGATACTAACTCAGATACGTCAGAGTGGCTTTCTTCACGACATGCAGCAGACCGACCTTGTCCAGGCTGTACAGGCCAGCGAAGGTGCGGCGAATCCTCTGCCCGGTGGCGGTGTCCTGGGTGAAGCGCTCCACGCCCCCCGGCCTGGCCAGCTCCTGCTGCACTTTCTTGCAGCCGCTCAGCTGCGACCGGACCGTCGGACACTTGATGGCCCGAGACCGCTCCACCAGCAGTCTGGCTGCCCACTCCTGGCCACAGACCACAACAATACAACTGTGAATGTTGCCGTTGTTATTGTCGTCGTTGTTGTTGAGCATTTCCCAGCTTAGCATCCCCTGTGTGTCAACCAGAACATGCAGTCTGTCTCATTCATCCCACCTGGGAATCACTGTGAGAATGTCAGTACACAATGGATGAGAAGTTTGCATGTATCACAGCTGTCAGTTCCCCCCACTTTCAGCAGCTATCCATCCATCCCAGCCCAGCTGGTGCTAGTTATAGCAGGAACTGACCACACTAGGACTAGGTAAAAGGAAGAGGTGGACAAATCTTAACACTGGGCTATAGACCCTTGACTGAGTGATGGTGTATTTGCGCACTGTGGTCTGGCTGTTAGGTAGCCATTCTGTGGCTTCAGAGAATATTTCTTTCTTCTTTGATAGAGAATACAATTTGTTATGCTAAGAGCTTGTCATCACGACATAACATTTCAAAGCATATCAAACAGTTTGATTAATGTCTGTCTCATCACTTCGCTTACATCAATAATCAACAAAGCTTTTCATCACAGCAAAAAAATCACAAATAAACAAGATCAAAGGTAGATTTAGGATTTGACAGAAAGTTTCAGTAGTTTTAGAATGTTAGAGCTTCATCTGTAATAAAGCAAAAACCACAGAGAAACAAGAGATGCTAACTGCCCCTGTCTGTACTTCTGCAGTGAAGAGGAATAAATGAGCAACAGAGGCTCCCTGCCTTCACTTCCAATTGGCAAAAATCAAGGAGAGACACAGGAAAGGAAAAACATGAACAAGGAGAACAGAGAAATTCCTTTCTTCAAAACCGTTTCTGTAGAGAAAAACATCAAGAAGAAACAAAAATAGACACCCCCCCCCCCCCCCCCCACACACACACACACACATTTCCCCAAATTCTTGGACACTCATGGCTTTATGTGGCTTTACACCACCACAATTTTGTGTTATCTCTTCATTTTCTTTCTTATCATCACTGAAGGTGACTCTGCTGCCATTCTTGTTCCAGCTATTGATTTGTTGTTTGTAATTGCTATCTTACTCAAGATTTGTTTCAGTCTAAGATATTCTTAAAACATTTTCATCATCAGATGAATGAATATGTCATGCTCTCTTCTCATTTACTGCACTCAGATTCTACTTTGATAGAGTCCACAACAGACACAAATTCTCTATCTCATCTGTTCTGCTTGAAAACCACTTCTGTACTGAAGGATTACTAATACAGGAAAATGTTTCATTACTTTCTGCACTGATGACATTCCACTTTGTTTTTTTCACTCCTCAGCTCGAGATTCACCAATGTGTAGATTTTGCGTACCTGACCGTTTTTCCCACCACTGAAATAGCCGCATTCCAACTTCAGGGACTATGTCTACACATGACACCAGTGTGCGTGTGTGTGGTTTTCTTCAAATATCCATTCCTACCAGCATGCAATGGCCTACTCTCCCACACGGTGGAACAGAGTTTAATATGTGCACAAGGTATTCTGCATGTGTTTGCACACGACACCTTGGTTTACAGTTTCATCCAAAGGATTTTCAGGGGAATGGCATTAATATTCATGGGGAAAAAAATCCCCTTTAATGGGTACCTTGGTAGTGGCTGGAATCCAGGCCGTCAGTTCACAAGTGCTACACTCTGACCACTACACAAGTGCTACACTCTGACCACTACACAAGTGCTACACTCTACCACTACACAAGTGCTACACTTTAACCACTACACAAGTGCTACACTCTGACCACTACACAAGTGCTACACTCTAACCACTACACAAGTGCTACACTCTACTCTGACCACTACACAAGTGCTACACTTTAACCACTACACAAGTGCTACACTCTGACCACTACACAAGTGCTACACTCTAACCACTACACAAGTGCTACACTCTGACCACTACACAAGTGCTACACTCTGACCACTACACAAGTGCTACACTCTAACCACTACACAAGTGCTACACAACTACTACTCTGACCACTACACAAGTGCTACACTCTGACCACTACACAAGTGCTACACTCTGACCACTACACAAGTGCTACACTCTGACCACTACACAAGTGCTACACTCTAACCACTACACAAGTGCTACACTCTGACCACTACACAAGTGCTACACTCTGACCACTACACAAGTGCTACACTCTACCACTACACAAGTGCTACACTCTGACCACTACACAAGTGACTACAACTATCTAACCACTACACAAGTGACACTCTACCACTCCTCTACTCTGACCACTACACAAGTGCTACACTCTACCACTACACAAGTGCTACACTCTACCACTACACAAGTGCTACACTCTAACCACTACACAAGTGCTACACTCTGACCACTACACAAGTGCTACACTCTAACCACTACACAAGTGCTACACTCTGACCAAAACTACACCACAAGTGCTCACTCTAACCACTACACAAGTGCTACACTCTAACCACTACACAAGTGCTACACTCTGACCACTACACAAGTGCTACACTCTAACCACTACACAAGTGCTACACTCTGAACCACTACACAAGTGCTACACTCTAACCACTACACAAGTGCTACACTCTAACCACTACACAAGTGCTACACTCTAACCACTACACAAGTGCTACACTCTACTCTAACCACTACACAAGTGCTACACTCTAACCACTACACAAGTGCTACACTCTAACCACTACACAAGTGCTACACTCTAACCACTACACAAGTGCTACACTCTAACCACTACACAAGTGCTACACTCTGACCACTACACAAGTGCTACACTCTGACCACTACACAAGTGCTACACTCTAACCACTACACAAGTGCTACACTCTGACCACTACACAAGTGCTACACTCTGACCACTACACAAGTGCTACACTCTACTCTAACCACTACACAAGTGCTACACTCTAATCACTAGGCTATGCCTCCCCCAACACTGCACGTAATTTTCACTCATGCTGCATAACATGGCTGTTTGGTCTTTTCAGGCCTGGATGGGACACTGCTGACCTTTTCAGAGGTGTACGATTCTTCTCCATAGCCGGCTCTGAAATACACCACAGCCACCTCTTCTTTGTCCCTGAAATGAAACAGATATTTTTGTTCATAATTATCACAAACAGTAGATTACCATCTCATTCATATTTTGGCTTGTTTTAATTTAATTTAGTTTTCCTCACCAGAGTCAGAATGCAGCTACCTTCATGGTGGGCAAAAACAGTCGCATATGCGAAATCTCGCCATAAGTATAAACCTTGGAGTTCTAGCCAAGGAAAAAAGTTCCATTTAGGGGAAGAGGAAAGCCTAATGGTTAGAGCATTGTGCTCATGATTTGATGGCCCAGGATCAAGCCTGGGTTGGAGACACCTTCAAGACACCCGATCAAGTGGATATTTCCCTTGAGTTAACATTAATATTGATTCTACTTTCCCAAAAGTTCTTCAGCATTTTGTCATTGTTGTTCTGTTTTTGTTTCTTGCTTTTGTTTGTTTTTTGTTGTTGTTATTGTTGTTTTTAGTCAATTTTTGTTTGGTGGTTTGTTTTTTCTATCATGATGTTATCCCTGATAAGAGCAGGGACTGGATGTAAAAACCCAAAAAAAGCACATGAGCACTTATTCATTATCCTCAAAATAACAGAATTTTGATTTGATTGATTTAATTTGATTTGGTCTCTCTCTCTCTCTCTCTCTCTCTCTCTCTCTCTCTCTCTCTCTTCTCCTCTCTCTCTCTCTCTCTCTCTCTCTCTCCTCTCAGAACCAAAAGTTAAAAAGGAGGAAACAAAGAGGCAGTGAAAAACAGATTTACATCCAAACAAAAATGATATCCTACAAAACTCACAGAATCAACTTCTTGTCTTGCGAAAGAGAACCCTTCTCGTGGACATCAAGCAAAGTGGCACGGGTGACCCTGACCTTCTTGTTCAGTTGGTGAACTTTGAACTCCAGCCAGCGCTGATCCACAACATTACTTTCCTTATCAGAAACCACGAACATAATGATGGCGCTGAAACAAAGGTCCAACCAAGAGAGTTAGCTTCTGCTTATTTAATACAGTTCTTTATTGGGGGGACGGGATAGCCTAGTGGTTAGAACATTGCGCTTGCAATCTAACGACCCGGGTTTGATTCCTGTTCAAGGGGATATTTTCTCCTGGAGTTAATATCAGTGCAGACTCCACTCTCCCCCAAAGTCCTTCGGATGAGACTATAAACAGAGGTCCCGTGTGCAAATGCATGCAGAACATCTTGCGCACATGTTAAAATCCTGTTCCGATTTTCGTAAGACTAGGCCATTGTGTGCTGGTGGGAACAGATGACAATTTACAAAACCACATACAAACAGGGACTGGATGTATAAAAGCACATAAGTGCTTATTCCATTATCCTCAATATAAAAGAATAAAATTTTAAAAATAAATAAATACAAAGAAAACAGAGCTCAATGCAACAAACAAATATAAAAAATACAAATCACATACAGTCCTTCGAATGAGACGTTAAACCAAGGCCCCATTTGCAAATGCACACCGAACATTTTGTGCACACATAAAAACCTGTTCTGCCTTTTGGAAGAGTAGGCCATTGCATCCCTGTAATAATCTCCTTGGCAAAGACAAAAACGCATGCACACTGATGTCATGTTTAGACATCATTCCCCAAAGTCAAAATGGCGGGCAAAAACAGTCGCATACACAAAAATCTCATCACTGGTGAACCTCAGCAACCAAAAAATAAAAAAAGCTCGACATGTATGGAATGATTCAACAAAAACATATTCAGCAGTCTTGTGACTATTGCTATCAGGTAATGAGCTATCACCTCCATACCTCATGGAATCGTTTCAGTTGGTCAGTCTTCCCTGTCCTTCTCAAGCAATATCTATTTTACTACTTCAAGATATTGGTCATGAATAGTCTCTTCAAATAGTATGTTTAGTGTAGATGACTTATCATCATCATCATCACCATCACCAGCATCACCATAATCATCATCATCATCATCATTATTATTATTATTATTATTATTATTATTGATACAATTATTGCAGCAGCAGCAGCAGCAGTAGTAGTAGTAACAGTAGTAGTAGTAGTAGTAGTAGTAGCAGTGTTGTTGTTGCTGCTGCTGGGTTTGTTGCTTTTATCATCATCATCATCATCATCATCATCATAAGTATTATCATTGTCATTATAATTACCATCATCACCATCATTACTATTATTATGGTTGCTGTTGCTATTTTTGTTTGTCTCAACCAACAACCAATGTCATATCTCAGTGTTCACCATGTAAATTGAACACCCCATCCCCACCCCTCACAAAAAAGCGCGCACACACACACCACACACACACACACACACAAAAGAAAGCAAGAAAAACATTGTGCCATCATGTTACCAAGCAATCAAGTCCTCCATCAGAATTTGTAATTTCCTCTCACATCTCTTTCTGCTCTGACCTGTATGCCACATGAAGTGAAATATGGCACAAGTGTGTTAAAGATCATCTCCACTTACTCTGGATTGCCATAAAGTTCCCAAGCTTTCACAAATCCTCTGGCCATTTCCAGAGCGGGATCATTGTCACGCATCTGCACACAGCCACAGCGAATTGATAGTAGTGTTTTCATTTATTGCCGTAATAAGTATCAGATTATGTACTCAGCTTGGTTTGGTTATTTGTCTCCTTGTGTGTGTGTGTGTGGGGGGGGGGGGGGGGGGTGGTGGGGGGGGGGGGGTGCGTGGGGGGGGGGGGGGGGGGGGGCGGTAGGGGGTAGGTAGGTAGGTAGCATACAGCTGTAAGAGAAAGAGCGAGAGAGAGAGAGAGAGAGAGAGAGAGAGAGAGAGAGAGAGAGAGAGAACAGAGACAGAGACAGAGACAGAGAGAGAAGAAACATCCAAATAAAAATAAACTTCTA
>CM054149.1:4988466-5093466 GCA_028751875.1 Rapana venosa
AGATAGATAGATAGATAGATAGATAGATATAGATATAAATATATACCCAAAAAAGGCAGGAGAATGGACCAAGATGGCAGAAAATAGACAAGAAGGAGGAGACAGGAAGTAAAGGAACAAGGAAGAAACAAAGAGAGGGATAGAAATGAGGGAAGACTATTTGTGCTGACAGGCCCCGGCATCCCAACAGGGGAACATCCTGGATGATCCCCAGGTATGAAAATAAGGAACAAGCCAACAATGATCCATATCCCCTTTCATCCCTCATCCTCAATCCTTCCTTCCATCCTTTATTTCTTCCTTCCTGCCTCCTACTCACTCACCTATGCAGGTGAGTTGTGACCCCCACCAAACCAGCAAAACTGGCAGCGATGGTGTTGAACTCAATCTGTTTCAGCTGCAAGGCACTAGAGGGCGGGATGCCAGCAGATGAAACTGCTTTCGTATTCATCACGTCCATCATGAAATCATTGCGAAACAAATCCAAACTGATGGGCTGAAAAGTGAAACAAGATGTATCATGAAAACAAAGATGCTGCCGACAGCTTTATCTGTGGCTATACATATCTCATCAGCTTCAAGAGAGAGAGAGAGAGAGAGGAGAGGAGAGGAGAAGAGAGAGAGAGAGAGAGAGAGAGAGAGGAGAGAGAGAGAGAGAGAGAGAGAGAGAGAGAGAGAGAGAGAGAGAGAGAGAAGGGTGGGGAGGAGACAAGGAGAAAGAGGAGACAGATTAAAATAATAATAATAATAATAAAAAGAAATACATACAATGCATACAACCCTATCAGCATACAGAGAGGACGGCAAAAACTGAAAAGGATCATCTGTAATCAGTCAGATTCCCTTACCAATATAGGCTACTGATATTTTTATTCATAATGCAATAATAAGTGACTATGACATGAAAACATGACACACCAAAAAAATACCCACCCACCCCCCACCACCACCACCAACTTAGACTATACATCCATGAGTAAGATCACATGTTTCTTGTTCAGAGACCACTGAAAACTCTCACGTACATTCGTGTACACTGCACACAAAGATGTGTGTAAATTAAATTGCACATCGTTCACTTACCTGAGCCAATCCTTCTGCTTGAACTTTGGTGTGGATGTCCCAGAGTCCTCGCATGAACGGATCCACTCTGATGACACTGCCACAACAGTCATTAGCCCACTTCATAATGAGGCGACTGAATACACGCCAGATCAAGTGCATCAAACAATTATATATATATACTTATATGTACGCATCACATACAAACAATAACAACAGGAGAACCACTACCACCACCACCACCACCACTACAACCAACATCACATTATCATTATCATCACCATTACAGCAAAGAAGAAGAAGAAAAAGGGAGGGAGGGAGGGAGGGAGAGAGAGAGAGAGAGAGAGAGAGAGAGAGAGAGAGAGAGAGAGAGAGAGAGATGCACACACACACACACGCAGAATATCTTGCGCACATTTAAAACCCATTCCGCTTTTCAGAAGAGTAGGCCATTGTGTGCCGGTGGGAACGGATGACAAAAGTTACAAAACTACATACACACAGGGACTGGATGAAAAAAGCATATGAGTGCTTATTCCATTATCCTCGAAATAAAAGAATAAAACAAACACACACACTGTCTCTCTGATAAATAAAAGAAGAGAAACACACACACACAAATGCGCATGCACGCACACACACACACCATGTCTCTGATACATTAAAAAAAAGAGAAACACACACACACACACACACAAACACACACACACAGTTTGAACAGACAAAAACAGCAACATGACAACGAGTGAAACATGCCTGCACTTGTTCAAATTACAAAACAAACAAAATCCTGGGACACAACAGCACAACAGCAACAGGAGAAGGACTAGACACCTCTTCAGGGCCTGCTCCAAGAACTGGTGATCCTGAGCCACCCTGTACATCAGGCTGTTGAAGTCCTTCATGCAGTCCACTGCCTGCTGCAAGACCGGCCTGGGTATGACACTGGGGAAGAGGGTGAAGGGAGCACACTGCCCCCAACTCCGCCCCTCTGCCGTCTGGTTGGGCTTGACCACCAGCCCTGAAAGACCACCACTGGACACTATAATGTAGCGGGTGGGTAAGAGTGGGTCACTTCAATCCTCAGGGTCTGTGGGTTTGAACCTCGGCAGCAGCTGGTGAATTCAAATCTTGGCTGTGAATTGTGGCATCTCTCGTTCTTTCACGTCTGGCCTATAGCAATTCTCTTTTGGTTGGTCTGCCAGCATCATCTATCCACTCCCTTCAACGTATTCAAAACTCTGCAGCTCGACTAGTTCTCAGAAAGAAAAAATCTGAGCACATTACCCCTCTCTTGCGATCTCTTCACTGGCTGCCTGTGCCTGTGGTCCCTTCGCTCTGCTGCAGATTCCTTGTGCCTACTAATACCTAGATTCAGCCAGTCCACCGTGGGCTGTCGCTCTTTCTCTGTTTCTGGTCCATCGATTTGGAATGGCCTCCTTCTCTCTCTTCGCCAAAGGCCTTCTTGTGACACTTTTAAATCCGGCCTCAAGACATATTTGTTTCAAACCTAAGATTTTCCTCTCCTGTCAGTG
The DNA here is from genome assembly GCA_028751875.1 of Rapana venosa. Lineage (NCBI taxonomy): Eukaryota > Metazoa > Mollusca > Gastropoda > Neogastropoda > Muricidae > Rapana > Rapana venosa. The sequence continues at coordinate 4,991,064 of CM054149.1, forward strand.
TTTCATTTCATAGCTATCCTTGCTTTTCAACAGCCAAAAATTCCATCACCCTACCAAAGTGTATAACCTCTGTGTGTGTGTGTGTGTGGTTGTGTGTGTGTGTGTGTGTGTGTGTGTGTGTGTGTGTGTGTGTGTGTGTGTGTGTGTGTGCATTTGGACTTGTTAGAACTATTACTTGCCATTGGTTGCATGACTGTGTAAGAATGAGTTGCGTGCAAGCGCTTTGATTTGTCTGTGCAAGGTACAGTGCTATAGGTAAAGGTAAAGGAGTCCCATAACCTATAAGGTCGTAGGGGGGCGAGGCGTCAGAGACCTCACTTCTCTAGGGCCAGCATATTGAGGGCGGCACCCATCTCCTCTCCCTCGCTGCTTTACCTTCCCTGACCCTAAAGAGGGCAGGTACCCATTTACAGCTGGGTGAACTGGGGGAACTGTACTGAAGCCAAGGCGTGCAAACGGTCACCCATCCAACTGGTAACCACGCTCGACACTGCTTAACTTGGCTGGGGGAAAGTGAGTGCTCCAACCACTGAGCTATCAATTTATTATTTTTTTTATTATTATTAATTGAGGGTTGGAATTTTGTTTTATGATCTACCTGGGTCAACTGAAAGTGCATAGTTGCCAGTGTTTTAATTCTTTTCATGTATACATGAGATATATAGCTTATTATCCAAAGGAGCACTTTTCAGACAGACCTTTATTCACTGTTCTTGTTTTAAGGGATATTGATCACTCTGAGACCTATACAAGTTTTGTCATGGCAAGGAAGGCTAGGGCTTTATTTTGGGGGATAAAACTAAATACATTTATCACCATTAGCAATTACATAAAATGTGAGGTGAAAAAATTACAAGCATTCATATAATTTTTTAGTGTAAGAGTCTAATAATAATAAATGGAATTTATATAGCGCTATATCTCGCAAAAAAACAAATCAAACCATTCTTACCCTCTTTTTCTGAGAAATCCTTGGATAAGATATTTAAAAATTTGAATTTGGCATTTCGTATAACAAAATCATTAATGAACAGGCCTATAGGACATTAATTGTTATAGTTATAAATCACATTAACATTTCTTATGTATTTATTTGTTATTATCATGTTTAGCCCTTTTCTGCATACTGTCTATGTTATAAAGCTGTAGATACCCATTTTACTGCACAATTCCATCAACTGAAGTGCCCCCTCCCCTCCCCTCCCTTTCCCATCATCTAATATTACTTTGAGTGAACAGGTGTAAAATTGAAACAACAACAAGCACACACCCACATTCTATATAATGCACTAAATTATAAAATCAAGTGAATCCTGTAAAAAAAAAACAACTGGGGCAAGGCACACACACCTGCTGTAGCGCTCCCTGTTTGCTTACTTAGGTATGTACCTCTTGGCTCTGAGCCAGAACAAAATCTTTTTTGCCAACTTGACAAAGGCCACACTGTCACCTGCTGTGCTCATATTCATGGTAACTTGAAGAAGCAAAGCAGTGTTAGCAGGCTGGCAGGACTGAAAAGTGGATACAGCATTGAATTTGCCCACTCGAGTCCATGAAGTCATGGGTTTCAGTTCTGAGTACGGGAAAGTAAGGGTGGGGATTTTTAAGATCACCTGGATCAACTTTAAAGTGCAAACATGCCAGTGCCTTAATAATTCCTCCTGTATGTATATATACATGGAGATAACCAGAGAGACACAGTAATGATCCTGTATTGCATGTCAGCATTTTTTGGTGGATTACAGTTCTAAACACAAACATACGTGGCGTGAGCCCTGAAACTGGAATGGGATAATACATTATAATGATGGGTCACAGGGTTCTACCCGCCCTTGAGACATGGCCTAAATATTTCTCACATTTTTCATATATTTTATCTACTTCTACTCAATGTACTGTCAACAGCGATGGAGATAGATGACAGATGATTCAAGAGCTCAGCTGAAAGTAGAATTCTCCTTCAGCATTTACTGACTGACTGACTGTACCACTGTTTTCCCTTACATTTTTTTTTTAAAACACACACAAAATCCCATGTTGACTCTTACACCAGATTTCAATTTTAAAAGAGGGGGGAGGGGGTATAGCCTAGTGGCTAAACAGTTGTGCTCGTAATCTGACAGCCAGGGATCGAGCCACCCCAGAGGCACCCATATTAGGGAATGTTACGGGGAATACCACTTTACCCTAGAGTTAACAGCAGCACTGACTCCACTCCCCCAAAAGTTCTTCGGATAAGACAATAACTGACCAAGACCTGTGTGCAAATACATGAAGAACATCTAGCACACATGTTAAAAACCTGTTCTGCATTCTGAAAGAGTAGACCATTTCATGCCAGAAGGAACAGACGACTTTTTTTTTTTAAATGCATGCACACAGGTGTATTTAGACGCCATCCCCAAAGTCGGAATGTGGCAACCTTAATGGTGGGTAAAAGCAGTCGCACACACACATTTCACCACTGGTGAACCTGGGAGCTGTAGCTGAGGAACAAAAAGCAAACCAAACACAGGATACAACGTGTAACACTCAAATAGACATACTCCTGACTATTCTCACCAACAAAGTCCAAATTTATCTAAGAAAGGTGGGTCAGGGGTCAAGTGCACTCATCTAGAAAATGGGATATTCTAGGGTCAAGTCCCATCCAAAACTTGACTTCCCTCCATCTACTACAGTACTAGACTAAGTGTGGTGGTGTGGGTTCAGGTCTTAGCACAGGTAAAAGAACCCCCAGCAATGAGAGTTGCCCTTAGCAAAATTTGGTAAGAAAAAATTAGCAATCTCAAAAGAAAAAAAAATACATCCAGATAATAGCCTTTTATGGATGACACTGTACGGTAGTGATGAACTGGAAGAGTAACTCAAATTTCAGTGTCACACAGAAAAATTTCACATGACCGCAATGTTATAGATGATGACTACAGAATAGATAGTTTAATTTAAAGGAGCTCCACTGAAATCCTGGCAGTCTGCATGCACAAAAACACATCACATAAACAGTAAGCATTTTTGAAAACTCACCATTGCATAATGCCCAGTCTGTAGCCTTGTCAAGAATCTTTCTGATCTGATCATCACTTAGTGAAACACTGTTCATGCAAGTTGCCATGGCTCAAATGTATTGACTTCAGACCACAACTTCTGAATCTGAAACCACAAACAAACATAGTTATGTATTAAAATGAGTCATGTTCAGATACTGTGTTGTGGTATTTTTCACTGATAAATGTGTTTCTGTTTATACTGTTTTTATGCATGGCTTGTAACCCACACAAATTTCTCTGTGAGATAACAAAGTATTTGAATTGAATTAAATTGAACTGAACAGATGCATTGACATGCACATGTAACTTTAGACGCATACACACATGTGACATAGACATATATAATTATATATATCTGTTTCTTCTTCTTCATGTTTCTCCCAGGGGAGGTTTGACATTGATGAGCCTTCTCCATCTCTGTTTTTAGCTTCCTCCTTATTTATGACCCTTTCTCTAAGGTCATCTGCAATACAGGCAGCCCAGGTTTTGCTAGGTCTTCCCTTTGGTCTCTTTCCATCCACTACGAAGTTCATAGCTCTTTTCATGATGTGGTGGTCTGCTTTCTTTGAACGTGCCCAAACCAACGCAGTCTATTGCTACTAGCTACAGACCATCAACTTTGCACATTCTCCATAGTTCTTCATTTGTGATCCTGTCTTCCCATTTCATCTTTGTCATGTAGCTTAGCATTCGGTTTTCACAGCTCTTCAACAAACGTTCGACGGTTTTTGTGAAAACCCACGTCTCTGAACCATACAGGAAAACAGGTCTGATCCAGGCCTTATATATCAGACAGCGTCTCTCCAGTGGGATTTTCTGATTTCCGAGGGAAAAATAATGATGAGTCAAATTCAATATATATATATATATATATATATATATATATATATATATATATATATATATATATATATATATATATATGTAGACAGACAGACACATCCACACACAGAGTTGCAGATGAAAGCTCTGTAATGCTTTTTGAGTGTTTTTCCCTCCCCCACAAATAATAGGCACTGGTCTCCCAGAATAATAACCGAAAATTAGTTAATAAGAGAAAACTGATACAAACTGTATTCTTCACATGGACAGAGATACTTTGGCCCATTTCAGTATTATTATATTCCATACGCTCTCAGTTTCAACAGCAATCATCTGTGCGACACAGACAAAAGCTTTTATTAACTTCTAGATGATCATCATGATGACATATGAAATACTGTCATCTAAAAAGTCTAGTAAAATCTTCCACAACTTCTATGTGGCTTATAATTATATCTCAAATTATACCTGGAACCATGTTGGCATGAAATTAGTCCATACATTACACGGGAAACAAAGTTCTGCATTTCACAATACTACTTGTCAATAGATGAACTACTAGAGTCTGTAACACCCCATGTATGTATGTTTGCTGATGGCTGCCTACTCTACAGGGAAATTCAAATATATTCCAGGACATTACCACAGAGAAGGACCTCAATGAACTTGAGAAATAGGCAAGAGATTTAAGTATATCATGAATCATGAATGTGATTCAACACCAAGAATTGTTGCATCATGCCTAAAAAAAAAAGCCAACTGTTTTTAAAGTTTCTTTAGGGAAATTTTCAAACATGTAGACCAAAATCCCTAAGACTGTAAGAGGGAATCAAGCTATCAAGCTATCATCCAATCTGAAGTTTATGGCACATACATACAGGTACACATTATAAAGTGAGCACTACATCAACACTCAGCTTCCCCAGAAGAAACTTTAGAAACAGCATCCAGGAATACTGCGACCTCATTCAAGTCATTGCCTTTTGTTTGATCTGCTCTGGAGTGTTGGGCACTCCTACAAGTATGGGACCCCTGCCTCAAAACAGATTCATGAAGAACAACTGGAATGCATCCAACGACAAGCTGCTCACTTCATCAAATGCAGTACAATACAAAACCACAGTTCTAAGCGAGCCTGCAGGATATGCTGAAATAGGCTTCAGGCCTTCAGCTTCCTCCACTGAAAGCGAAAGACTGCAGACAGCAACAAAGACTGCCAGTGATGACTGTTTGCACCCCCCCCCCCCCCTGCAAAAAACCCAAAACAACAACAACAACAAGAAAAAAGGGGCAGGGCAAATACTGGCACTACTGCTAGATAACTCCTGACACCCGTAAGCCAGACCTGCAGACAAATGACAAATTCTTTTCTTTCGAGGATAATGAATAAGCACTCATGTGCTTTTTTACATCCAGTCCCCGAAAACTGGCTAGTATCTCCCACCACCATGAACAATTGTAAAAGCTCCAACATCATTGTCATATAAACCATGAACAATACCTGGGGCTACATGATACCAGACAGCACAACACATCAACACATCAACTGTGCAGATGCTCTTTCTTAGTTTCCCCATCATTATATAATGCATCATACAATCTGAGAGGAACCAACTGGAAGGGGAAAAATCGTTCTTGAAAATTTAATCTGCCACCACCTTTGCATTGATCAGCTTCTAGAGCACTAATCGCCCCCCCCCCCCCCCCCCCCCTTCCCACCCTCCTACACAGATCTGTCTCCCCTACTAAGTACTATCCTACCTCTCCAAAAAAAGCACATGGGTGCTTATTCATTATCCTTGAAATAAAAGAATTTGTCATTGTCATTGTCTCTCTTTATTATCATATATATCCCTAAGGGCGGGGACTGGATGTAAAAAAGCACATGGGTGCTTATTCATTATCTCGAAATAAAAGAATTTGTCATTGTCATTGTCTGTGTGTGTGTCTGTGTGTGTGTGTGTGTCTGTCTGTGTGTGTGTGTGTGTGTGTGTGTGCATGTGCTTGCTTGCTCCCATTCACTTGACTATAGAGGATGCTGGATCCTCTCACCTAACTCTCTCCCCCTTTTAAAATGTGTGTGGAATGAGGAAGAACTGCTCTTCTGCACCCCCTCCCTTCCCGCCTCCACTGCACCTTAGGCTTCTCTCTTTTTTCTGTTCAAAGGCAGTGCCAATAGCAGTGTCACTGCAACGAATCCAACTGAAACAACACAGTCTGCACAACTAAGGCACAACACTACATTTTTGATTGTGCAGAACACACACACACACACACACACACACACACACACACACACACACACACACACACACTGTCTTGATTTTCTTTATCATGTTTTGTTAGTCTGGATATATATTTAAAAAAACGTCTCCATAGATTTTGTCTTCAACATGTGTGAACATTGTATTTTGATTGCTTTTTATATGTCAATTTTCTTGATTTTCTTTTTTTTGTGTGAGGGCAGGATGAAAAGCAGTTGTATAAACTTGATCTTTTACCCTCAATAAAGATCAGTTTGACTTGACTCCACCCCTCCCCACCCACCCCCCTCTAACCACCCTACCCTACAACCTACTCACCACACCCCATTTGTTGCCCAAACAAAACGCTGGGCTACCCTACTTCCACAGTATAACAATCAGTCTTTTGGGTTTCTTCAAAGAACAAATTAATCCAGATCTACTCTGTAGTGTATTGATGAATGATCACTTACCGGCTGAACACTCTGCAACACGCCTGACAAGATAAATCATGAAATGATTAAATCTTTACAAATTATTTAACCAAGCTGCAACAACAAAGAATAATCATCTGACATGAACCACGATACTGATAGAATGTTACACAACAGATGGTTCTAAGTGTTTGCTGTCTTCAAACTAAACACCTGCCGCCCGAACAGTCGAATAGGTCTAAGAGGAACAAACAAGCACGAGTGGTAACCTACTTTCGATTTTGCTGAGTCATACTTCCGCCATGAAATGAGTATATATGGGAAACACACATTATGAGAATGCCACTTTCGTTTAGACATCTTCCGTTAAAGCTGTGAAAATGGCGGCATCCGTGGAAGCGATTTTGGCGGGCCTTCTTGTCCCTGATAACAGTGTAATTCAAGAGGTAATTGTTTAAAGTTGATAGGGAATTATGTACTTGATATATCAGCTTAAAAAATATTACATGATTAAGCCGTTGTCTAATGTGATCCACTTTTGTTTAACGTTTAATTTATGGATGGCTGATGTCGACACGTGGTGTCTCGATCAAGATTTAGTGTAAATTTCATTGTTCAAAGTCTAGTTTTGTTAGTGAGTAAGTAAGAGAGAGCTTACTACTTTGCTTTCTGATCAGTAAACTGAAGAGAAAGTTTTAGTGTTCTCGAAAGTCTCACAAGTAGGTGTTCTCTGATATATGCACTAACTGCTGGCGTTTCGACTGCTCTAGCTTTGTTTTGACTGCTCTAGCTTTCGACACACATGCCATACGCCCATAGCCAGGCCAAGTGTCAGTGACATAGTCAAGTCAGAAATATTTTAACCATCCCATGAAGAGAAATTACAACACTGACAGGCACATAGTTTAGTCGGAATCATAATCTAGCAGAAACATGAAAATCTGTGTGATTGATAAGTTTTCAATTTGATAATAAAATTTTCAACTAATTCAAGATCACTTCAGTTCAAATATTGAAATAAACATAGTTCACACACACACACACACACAGTTTTTTAAGGCTGATGGGGGGGAAAAGAGAAGTCATGCAATGCAAACACACTTGGTACACTCCTTATGATGAGTTATACTTATAATTTAGCATTAACTAGTGCCAGTAGTGGTAAAGGCAGTTCTGAGCTCACATAAGTGACAAAGTCCACATCCACTTAGTGGTATATCAACATTGTGACATACTGTGTTATGACAGCAGTGTATTTTTCATTGGAGCTAATTACTTCTAATACTAGTAATTAGAATGTACCATTTAATTTTTATAAAAAGTGTCATCTTAAATCTCACCTGCCTTATTTACTCTAAAAGATGTAGGTTTTTTGTGATTGAACTGTACTGTGAAAGTGTGCATTTGTGTGGTTTTTATTGTGGTATGTACTAATTACTATTCGAGATCTATTCTAAGTCATTGATCACTCTCACTGTTTATGAGTTTTAAAATGTCATGGTTTGTTTGGTAGAATACAGCAAAGCTTCGGGAAGCTTTTAAAGATCCTGGCACCCTACCAACTCTGTGCCAAATTCTGGGAACATCAGAAAATGCTCAGGTAAGTTATCACAAGTGCTTTTATGGCCTTTGCTGAAAAGTTTATGAGAGGTTTTTTTTTCTCCTTGCGTTCTCAGGTTCTGTATCAATATAAAAATAAAGTAGTGTTTACACTTTACTGCTTTGTTTTGTCACTGTTAGTTTTACACTTACTCAGAATTAACATGGAAATGAGTCATGAATTGACAGATGCTATATCAGTATATAAACTGTGACATTTTATTAAGAATATTCGACTTCAATTCCACGGGTCCATGAAGCTGTGGGTTCAAGTTTTAGCTACGACTGGTGAAGTGAAGGTGGGGATTTTTATTATCAGATCTCCCAGGTCAACTTCAAGTGCAGACCTGCCATTGCCTTAATTCCCTTCGTGTATGCAGAAGATGAAATATTTATGTTAAAGATCCTGTAATTCTTTATAACTGAAACATGAACATACCCAGCTTATATCCCAAAGTCAGAATGCAGCTACATTTTGTTGGTAGGCCAAAACAGTTACATACATAAAATCTCAACCATTGGTGAATCTTGGAGCTCTAGCAGAGGGGGAAAAAATCTTGAATGATCTCTGTGGCTAACAGTACACCAACCATACTCTATACAGTGATGTTTTATCTTAAATCTTTATTTGAAAAAAGGTTTATGATGCAATTCTAGCTCACAAACTGTGACAAAGGCCTCTTTCAAAAAGTTTGGAATGAGATTTCATCTGCTTGTGAGATTGTCACTAAATCTAACCTTGAGGTCCCTAATACTGTTAACAGCCTGAATCTAAGCATCATGGCATGTGCTGACCGTGCTGTGCGTACAGTGTACTTACTCAGGACCTGAGTTTAGTCTTCCACACGACTTATAGGTGATTGGAGTGTACACAGATCATAGTGGCTCCAGTTCAATCTCTCCAAGTTTGGCAGTCACTTGTAGTTTTGTTGTTGTTTTTTATCCAGTCTTTCACAACAGAATGTAAATTAATACTTGGAGTTGGATCAAGGACCAGACATCCTTCCCATGCTATCAACCTATAAAACATGCTCCCCATCTATCACATCTAATCATAGTCAGACAGAACTTAAACTTGACTTATGGTATATACTGGTACTCATGTACACCACTAAAACATGTATGTTGTTACACAGATTATATAGAAATTTATGTATACATTTGTAATGGATTGCTTGAGAAATATACATCAAACTCAACTGTCTCCATCACCGCTGTTGTTGGTAGGACTAGGAGCCCTATGGCTATGCAATGCGGCCAGTGTTAAGCATCTCTCTCTCTGTCCTTGCTGAGTTCTATGATCTCCTGTAGCCCTCCTCCCAGACCACTGATCTCAGTGATTGTTGGCAATGTAGGACATTGGTGATTTGCCTCTTTTCCTTCTGACCTCAACCTTACTGTGGAGAACTATTGTCATCAGACTTGTCTACAGGTGTCTTTCTGTTTACATGACCAATGTATCTAATTCTCAGTCTGCACTTATCGATTTTGCTAAAGAAAATTATGGCTCCTGTCTCCAAGACGTCAAGGATTGAATCAGTAATGGCCAAGCAAAAGATGATTCAGTTTTAAAACATTTGGAAAGACAGAGGCATACCTAAATATATATCTCTCAAAATTAGAATTGTCAAAACACAAATACGGCCTGTGTTGCTGTATCATGTAAAGGTCAAATGCCAGGACACTCCGAAAATTGGAAAGAGACAAACTAATGCAGCTGAAATTATGTGGTTCTACAGGCAACTTCTCAGAGTCAAATGGTCAGACAGAAGAACAAATGAAAACATTCTTGATGAACTCTCAGCGTAAGGACAAATGTTGCCTGAAAATACTTAAATTGATAAGCGCAGACTGAGATATGTTGGTCATGCAAACAGAAATCTATAACAGTTGAAAATTAGGTCATTCAGCAAAACCACATCAATAATTTATCATTTTGAATGTTATCGGCATGCAGGTACGACAGTTAGCGGCTGTGCTGATTCGTCGCAAAGTTCAGAAAACAAGGCAGTGGAATGCTCTAGGGCAGGACGTTAGACAGGGGTAAGTAAGAAGAGAGATTCAAGCATGAATATGTGTTCAAGATGTGGAGTGAAAATGGTTGTTTTAGAAGCAGCAGTTGACAGATACTCCAGAACACTAGTGCCAGTCTTAGAACCCTGGAGCAAAATCCATTTTAGACTTGAAACAAACTTTCGACGAAGCATCTTCAGTTTGTGAGTAATGAGGGGTTTTTTTTTTTGGTTTTTTTTTAATCTTATTTTGATACTGTTGAGTCTTGTATTTAGTGTAAAACATTTTTATTTTGTTGATTTATGCTCTGCTGTGACATATATGTGTTGTTTTATGTTTGTGCTTATTTTTATTTTTCAACTTTGGTTGAAAAGCTATCAACTTTTTACTAGGTCTGATTAAAATTGTATTATCTATTGTTTTTGATTTTTAAAACAATCTTTAAAATTGTTTGTTGTTTTATAATGTAAGGGTGATTAGTTATGTGTACTTTGAGCTGATTTTATTTATTTTTCATTTATCAATGATTCTGTATATTTATTGACGACTGTTTGTATCCATTTCGCAGTATCCGAGACAACATTCTGCAGCTTCTGCTTCGTGAGCCTGAGTAAGTGTTTTGCTATCATTTGTCAATTGTGCAAGATACCTTAATAAGGGGGAAAGTTGATGTACATACAATGGTGGATCGGTGGTCTAGAGGTAACGCGCCTGTCTAGAAAGCGAAAAGTCCGGGTCTGAAGTGTGCGGCGGTTCGTACCCCGTTTGGACCGGAAATTTTTCCCCCATCCATTAGACCATGAGTGGTGGTCTGGGCGCTAGTCTTTCGGATGAGACGATAAACCGAAGTCCCGTGTGTTACACATAATTATTTAGCGCACGTAAAAAAAACCCACGGCAACAAGAGAGTTGTCCCTGGCAAAATTCTTAGAAAAAAGCCACTCTGATAGGGAAACAAATACAGCTGCAGAAAAAAAAAAAAAAAAAAAAAAAGGGTGAAAGGGTGGCGCAGCGCTAAGTGGCGACGCGTTCTCCCGCTCTCCCCGGGGAGAGCAGCCCGAATTTCACGGAGAGAAATCTGCCGTGACTTAAAGTGGTATGAAATAAAATCTGAGCGCTTTGATTTGTTGCTTTACAAGATTCAGCGCTATATAAATTCCATACATTATTATTATTATTATACAAAAATAAAGACTGATTCGTCCAGTGAAATTGGCTGTATGATCAGTGTGAGATGTAATGTTTTCATTACTGCAAAGGTTTCATTTTATGACAGTGAAAAGTGACCAATTGCTTAAATCTGGGATGAAACATGAGACTACTTAATTTTATAAATGTAAATTGTATGGCAGTTGTGAATGAGAAGAAATGAGTGTATTCACTTTCCAGCTCACCAAAAGGGTTTGCCATTATGTACTGTAGAATTATGATAAAGCACTATGATGCAAAGTTCTGGAACAAAAATGGGGACATAACACTAGTGTTAAAATTTTACGAATATTCGTTCACATAGCGGTTGGGGGGTTTTCGTGTTGTTCTTTTTACATGAAGTAAGTGGGGTTTTCTTTTGTATAGGTTGAGGTGAGCAAAGATGTCAGAAGAAAAATGTGTGCAAAAATGTCTCAAATGTGTGCAAAAATATCTCAAGTGTATTTTAAAAGAAGGGAAAAAAATCTTGGAAATGAGTGTGACTGTTTTCAACACTTGTTTCAGACGCAGTGTTCGAATCTCCATTGCATCGTTGGTTGGCACAGCAGGCAAGCATGATTTACCCAGCAACGCTTGGCCACAACTCTTCGAGTTCATTCTGACCTACACCAAGAGCCCAGACCCTGCTCAGTGTGAAGTGAGTGGCCCCTCCCCCCTCCTATATACATAAATTTGTTTCAGTCTCTTTTTTTTGGTTTTTTTACCACTTAGAGAAGAAGAAGACAACAAAGTAGAAGAGGAAGAAGTGGAAAAATGGGGGGGGGGGGGGGGAGTAATAGTATATACATAGAAGACTTTTTTTTTCTTTTTTTTTAAATCATCAGTGATGACACAGGGTTCGTACAAATCTTAAAAAGCCCTAAAAGGCCCTGATTTTTGAAGATCCAAAATAAGGCCCCTAAAAAGCCCTAAAAATGAGACCTATGGCCCTGGAGGCCCTAAAAAGCCCTAAAAATGTGAATCATGAGTGAGAGTTTCTCTTGAAATGTAAATTAAACAAATACACAAAATAAAACTTATGAGAAATGAAAGCATGAAAGGTGTCCAAAGATAGTATTATTGATGAGTATTATTGACGATAGAGCCTATCGACTGCTATTCATGTGGCGCCACCTATTTTGGCAAGGGAGGTAATTTGCCTCCATTGGAAGTGCATATTTGCTTTTCTTTCATCAGTTATTTTTTACATGCCGAAAACTACCTACCCCTATGGTATGTCCGTAATTTGTTTGGAAAATGATGTTTAACTATGAAACTGCAATCATGAGTCAAAAACATACCAGTTTTCTGTTTACTGCACTACAGTCCTTCCCTATGAGATTTTTCCATTTTTAGCACAGCTGTGCTGTGAATAGCAAGGCCTATTGTTTCTCCTGTGCGCATTTTACAAAATGGCAGTCAATGATACAGTTGTGTGTCAGAATGGGAATACAATAAAACCTGTAGCCAGATCTATTCTTTATTTGAGGAGATTATCCCACAGATTTCCTGCAGAACGCATACAGACACGAATCCAGTTCATAAGGCAAGTCACAAATGCCAGAATATTTACAAATGTACAGGAAAAATACAAATATTTGAATATTTTCCACCGCTCAGTGTGGTTGATTCAGTTGACTTTACTTAAAAATTCGCAGATTATTCAGTTATTGGCCGACTTGATCTGAAGATTCTTGCTTAAAAAAAAAAAACCTATGGGGAGAGGGTGTTGGCATCCTTTTCAAGCCATTGTTAGGCCCACCTCTTTGTCTGCATTGACGATACGGGACTTATACATGTATTCATAGTGAAGAGAACTTGTGTCCAGCAGCCTCTCTCTCTGTCTTTCTGTCTCTGTCTCTCTCTTTTGTGCATGCATGTGTGTGCATGCACGCACGTGCGTGTGTGTGTGTGAATGCCTGCATGTACGCATGTGTGAGATTGAAATCAAGGAGCAGAATTTGGAAGAGGCATTGTGACTGTGTGAGGGTATTGTTATTACCAGTTCTAGTAACGGGCAACCATCTGCATCTTTGGTAAGGCAAGGAGACTAGTTCACATCAGATGAAGTTTGAGGGATAGTGTCTTTTAAGTTCACTTTGCTAGCTGTTTGTGAAAAACATCTTAGAATCAGAGACACTTATTTCAGTTTTCACTTTACTTCGTATTTCAAGACATGGACACTTCCATCACACCATGGATGTTTTACTGTGTGAGGATTTTCAATCATTGTAGTATCTATGAGTGAAAGACATTTTATTCTAGAACTTCACTTGAATTTGTGTCAATAATCAATGTCCAACATGTAGTTGTAGACAAGAAGACTTTGCTTACATGAGTTTGAGATTAGTTTATCAGTGTAAACGTGTACACAGGTTGATAAAATATACTTTGACACCCCGCGGCTAGGCCCTAAATTTGGAAATAATGGCCCCTAAAAAGCCCTAAAAAGGCCCTAAATTTTTTCCAACCAAGTCTGTATGAACCCTGTGACAGCAGTACACAAATGTTATCATGGTGACTTAGATCAGGGTTGAAATTCAGTTCTTCAGGATGGGAGAGGAGTGTGTTTAGCCCCAAAGAAAAATCTCTTGATTAACACATATTAGTACTTAAACATTCCTTCATACGTGTTTTCATTAAAATAATTATGTTCTTTTTGTTTCTCATTACAGTTATTGACTGTGATGGTCATAATGTTGTGTTATTTGGTATTAGTCTGAAATTTATTTCTTTTAAAAGAAGAAAAAAAGTTATATTTTGGTTGGTGTTAATATTGGATTTTTTTTCCATACAAATTTTTTGGACGAAAAGTAATATTTTGTATATTTATAGAAATGCTGGGTTTAGTTTGTTTGGGGGGTGGGGGTTTGTTGTTGACGTAAGTTTTCTTGAATAATGTCAACAGTGAAACACGCATGTGCATACACATACACAGGCATGCATACACCCACTCACACATGCATGCACCCACATACACTTAAACACTCACACACATACATGTGCATGCATGCACACACACCAACAAACGCACACACTCAAGCATACATGCATGTACACACAAAATCACGCACAAATCTTCATGATTTTATCATACAGCTCTTGGGGAGGGTATTATTTTTCTTTTCTTTTCCCTAATTGTAACTAAATATATATATTTTGTGTTTTGCTTTCAGCTTGGCATGTTTGTGCTGTACACCGTTTCCCAGATGGCCACAGAGCAGCTGAAGCCTCACTTTGTTTCCTTGCTGCAGTTGTTGGTTGAGAAACTGAATGACACACAAAACTACATGGTGCCCTACTATGCCATTAGGTGTGTAACTTGTTCATACATGTATGAAGGGTTGATGTTTTGACTGGCTGTGTGCATGTGCACGTGTATATGGCTCTGTGTGTGTGTGTGTGTAGCAATGTAAGTGATTTTGGTTTCCATGCTTTCAAATCAAACAAAATAGGAGTTCAGAATTGTTTCATACACAGGGTTGCCTACCCCTGTGATTTTTTCCATAGTTTTTATGGAAAGTGAAGTTAAACCTCGGAACTACAATCGCAAGTTGAAAACTATGATTTTCGCCACATCAAAAAATACAGTTTTTCTGTTTGCTGTGCCACAGTCATTCTCTACTAGATTGCTCATTGTATGTGTGTGTGTGCATACACTTGCTCTGGGGGGAAAAGGAGGGAGATATATTATACTCCTTCAACGGTGTTTTAAAAAATCAAAACAAAAAAAGATAGTTTAAAACTACTAAAGACATCCTAAAACTACTAGAAATTGTAAAAAAAATTTAAAAATTTTAATTTAAAAAGTCTATATATATACATATATATATATATATATTTAGGATAGATCTATAGCTGCTGAAGAGCATTTTAAGGGGTAGGCAGGTATGTAAACAGTTCTTGATGGACCTATACCTTTAGAGGGTATTTATAATCATTTCTTATCCATATCATTGATAGAAAGCGTTATGTATACTGTATTGATGTGAAATTTGCCCACGTGTTGAATCTAAACTGTTCTGTTTGATCTTTGTGTTATACAGAACCATTTCTGAGCTGGTTTTCTTTGCTGGAGATGCTGAAGGGGTAAGTGAGATATCGAGAGGTGATGATGATGGTGGTTGTGTTGGATCATTTTGTGTTTGAAGTGAGGCGTGAGAAATGATGGAAATATTTGATTTCATAATTAAATTTGATGGGGAATTGTACAGAAGTGCCAGGAATCTTAGTCTTTGTGGTGATATAGAGCAGTTGGCTGTAGTAAAATTACTGATAAATGTTGTTACTATGAGAATGTTAATCTTATTATGTTGGTCTCATAGAAGATTTGTGTGTTGTAAAATGTTGGGCTTCAGGTACAAGTGAAAGCATTGCAAAACTAGACATTTTGTATGACAGTGTAAAGCATTTGCTATGCTTGGTAAACCATAAGTTTCTGTTAATATTTTTTGAGTGGTATAAGTTGTTTCATTAATCAGGTGATTACCAACGTGTATATTTTATATTTCAGAAACTGATTCAGGGCGCCATTGGACAAGTCATGGTTGTGATTCAACAGCTCACAGGCGTAGATGAGGTTTGAACACTTTGTGTGCGTATGCGAGTGCATGTGAGTGTGTGTGTGATGTGCTTGGATAGGTGTGTGAGCAAGTGAAAGGGAAACCTTGCCAAAGTGGGGGATGTTCGAGTGGCATGTGCCATGATTGTGAAGATGTGTGGTTGTATTGTACATGAGAACAACGTATGACATTCTTTTCAATGATTTTTGATAGTGTGAACATTGTTACATCTTACAGTATTGAACGCCCCTCTTGACAAGTAGTGTGAAGAAAAGCTTGTGTTGATGTCAGTCACAAATTACATACTGTCACTGACAGTTTTAAAAAAAAGTGGAACAAAACAAAATCATAGGTTGTTGTTTTTTTCTTTAGCATTGTTTGGTGAAATAATAATTTAAAAGAAAAACAAATGAACAAATGTTTTTGATTTAGGGAAGAATTGTCTGATTTTTTTAAATATCACAAGAAAGAGGTGTCTGATACATAATTTATTATAATTGTATAAAAACATGAACTTTTATCTTTTTGTGATACAGTGTGTGTTGTGAAAGGTGTCGATTGAAAAAAAGAAAGAAAAAAAGACAGATTGAGAGTAATCTCTGGAGACATTGTGTGTGTACATTTAGGAAAAAGCGTCAGAGGCATTGGAACTGTTTGACGAGTTGCTGGAGACTGAGGTGGCCATCATTGCACCACACCTGAAACCCTTCCTCCAGTTCTGCCTTGAGGTGAGACATGTATACTACATTTTTGTTATGTTGCTTGTGTGTCTCAGAGTGCCTTTTGTGCTGCATGTAAACTTTGGGAATTAAAAATTTTTTTCAAGCAAACAGACAAAAGCAAGAAACAGTGAAAAAAATATTGTTGCTTTGTGAATGTCATATCTCAGTGTCGATGTTTTTTTCTCCTGTTTTTGTTTTAACTTCATATACAGTATTATGCAGTTTGCCAATACAAATATAAAATTGGCCAAACCATAACACACATACACACACATTTAAAAAAAAAATCTTATTACATCACAAGTCTTACCAAAAAAAACAAGCCAAAGGGAAAACTCTTTTAATGTAATAGAAATACCTGTAGCAAATTTAGACACATTCCTCGTGAACTTATCAGGAGAATGAAATTGTTTATAAGAAGAAGAAAAAACTTCAGCAGTTGTGATTGGTTGGTTTTCAGTAGATGGAGTGAGTGACATGCGTTTGTGATGTGCCTCCATTGTTCGTAATTTCTGAAGTATCCACATTGAAGTGACCCTGCAGAAATCACAGCAGTTCACAGAAAGGGAAGGTTTGGCTGACAATGCGCTTAGCCATGATTGTACTGTTTGTAATGAAAATCCCTAATGATTTTTAAAAAACTTTTTGGCACCCTTTAAGTGATGACTGTGCTGTTATACTCATATGTGAAGCTATTTTTTCATCATGTATTCTCTCTGAATGTGCTGTTAATCCTGGACTTAAATATGAAGTTATTGATGAATGTTTATGGGTGTTGGCTGTGCAGGTGGCTGCCAAATCAGAATTCACAGATGAGCTGAGGGTGAAAGCCATGTCCTTCATCGCATCACTCACTCGCTTGAAGAAGAAGGTAGGTGTATATATTGTGCACATTGGGTTTACGAAAATGAACATAGGAGTGTGACCTTTTTGAAACTAACCCCTCAAATATGGTGTCCATTTTTACCAAGGGTTTTTGGAAAACTGGCTTTCTGTTTAGTCTTTCAGAAACTACTAGAGTTGTTAAAAATGATAATGAGAAAAAGGATTTCACACATGTACCTTTATTTTGGATAAAAGAATTGTCATGTTGTAAGATTTTAAAATACTAGGACGCATAGACATAATCTTTGAAAAGAGGTAGAGATTTCTATTTCAAGAGAGGTAGAGATGTCATTTTCAAGAGAGGTAGAGATGTCCACATTTGCTGTGTTTGTGATGATAGCAGCTTTTGCTATTCAGTGGCTCGGGTTGTTCCTTTCACTTCTGACCCTGTGCTACCTGCTTGCATTACATTTTTACTTGGAACCTTTGCCCCAGTTGCCTGCTAAGAGTTTTTGGTTATTATTGTGGTTTGTTCCTCTTGGTAGTAATCAGTTTTCCTTTATTGTGGTACTGAATCCACTAATTGGAAGAGGTACTATAGGGGAGAAAAAAGCTGACTCAAAACCACATGATAGAAGTAAACATAAGTTGTGTTTGGGGGTAGGGATTGCGACATGGTTAGAGCATTGCGCTGGTGATTTGACAGCCAGGTTAGAGGCACCAGTGAGATGCTCGCTCAAGGTGAATTGTTTCCCCATGCAGTCAACATCAGGACTGATTCCATCCATTACCCTGAAAGACCTTTAGATGAGACTGTAAACCAAGGTCTCATGTGTGAACGCATGCAAAACATTTGTGCCGGTGAGAATGAAGACAAACCATATATTTAAAAAACTGCAAGCACACTGGTATCACGTTTAGACCTCGTCTCTGCTGTCCAGCACTCCCTCCATGCAGTTTGTTGTGCACTGTGCTGTGTGCAGGCGGTGATGAAGAACCACCTGGTGGAGCCTATACTGCATGTGCTGCTGCCTGTCCTCTGTTCGGAGGAGGAGGATACAGAGGAGGAGGAGCCGGAACCAGATGCCGAATCTCACACCCCTCCACAATACGCTCTGCAGGTCTGTCTAAAATGTCTGTCTGTGTACTTGTCTTTCTCTTTGGTGGAGGTGGTGGTTGTGCCTGTGTGCTCAAAACCTTTTGTGACATTGTAGATCCTATTGAGCGTTTGCCAATTTTGTGCAAACATGTAAGGTCATTGCATACGTGTGTGTGTGTTTTGATAAATAAAAATGGAATAAGGTGATAAATATTAATATTTATTGTGGATTTTTTTCACCCCTGCATTTTGTTGGAAGTATTTCTTATGGTTTTGTTTCAGAGTGATGTTGCTTTGATTTCCTAGGTTGTGCTGGTAACGGTGTTTTGTTTTTTGTTTTTTCCCTTACAGGTTCTTGACACAATGGCTCTTCATCTACCGCCGGAAAAATTCATTCCAAAGCTGGTGAGTTGAGATGCTAATACCTGTGTTTGTCTCTGCATTATATATATGAAAATCAAAGGTGGAAAATGCTTTCCTAAAACCTGGATATGTCCCCTCCTCCTGATAAAAGTATCTTTATGATTGATCAAGCTGCTTTCTGAACATTCATAAGAGTAGGCCATTGTGTGCTGGTGGGAAGAGACGACAGAATTCACAAAACCGCATACACATGGGTACTGGATGTAAAAAAAAAAGCACATAAGTGCTTATTCCATTATCCTCAATATAAAAGAATAAAATAAAATAAATAAAACATTCAATCCCTGATAGGCCCCAAGATGGGCAGGGCAAAATACACTATGAACAAAGGATTCTGTGTGCATGTGTCAAGTTAATCTCTTTCAATTGACCTGCAGGAAGCTGAACAGTTTTGGGGTGAAAGTTTTTGTCCATTCATGTCTTTGTATTCTTTGTGAAGTAACTGTTTGCATGTGCCACTAAAAGAGTTTTACTAGTTCAGCGTATGCATCAGTATTATCATTTTTCATTCAACATTGACATCGTTTTGTATCGTACACTGCTTTCGTTCACAGCAGATTTCTCTGAGTGAAATTCAGGCTGCTTTCCATGGGGAGAGAGCATCAGCACAGGAGTAGTAGCATAGATTTCACTGGAGTGTTTAATCTTATCTCTTTGCACAGAGAAAGCTGATATGACTGTAAATGTGATGCATTACAAAAGTGGATACTGTATATTTCTGTTTTTCTCTGTGCTGTGGCACTGCAGATGCCGATGGTGGATAAGTGCCTGAACAGTGACAAGGCAAAGGAACGCAGAGCAGGCTACCTCTCCATGGCCGTGGTGGTGGAGGGATGTGCTGACTACGTCATGAGCAAGTGAGCAGGCTGTTTTTGTGTGTGTGTGTGTACACACACTCATCCATGTCACATGGGATGATGTGTGGGTTATTTTAACCTGTGTACTTCTGTTGGTTTTTTTAATGTCTGTTCTCTGCTTATGCTAGCAGGTGGATGTATAAAATCTTTGCTGTACATTGTGTTTTTGGTAGAAAGATCAGAACAAGAGAGGCACAGTTATGATGTTGGAAAGACATCAGTTTCAGGGATGACACAGAAAGAGACCGTGTACTAAAGTGTGAATAGGGTTGATGATAAGGTCACAGTGAATTTTGCAATACAGCCAGTATAGACAAGAAACACTAATGTCTATGTTTGCCACTCTTGGCATGGAAGTCAGTCGGGTCATTTTATAATTTGTCCAGTGATGTGTAATCTTTTGAGAAAATCCGACTAAGAATCTTAAATGAGTGAACTGGTTGATGACAGCATTTGTAGTGACTGAGATTGCATTGTTTTATAAATGAAGGGTGGTGTTTGGTTTGATACTGTGGCTAATGTGCTGTGTCTGTGTGGTGTGCAGGCTGATAAAGGTGATGCTGCACAGGGTGTGTCAAGGACTGAACGATGCAGAACCTGTCGTGCGTAACTCTGCACTGTTTGCTCTGGGACAGTTTTCGGAACATTTACAGGTAGAGAGAGTGTTTTCTTTTTCTTTCATTAAAAGTATATTTATTTATTTATTTATTTTTATTGTTGTTGTTGTCTTTCCTCTTATTCCTTTTATCATGATTGACAGAAACTGTGGATGCCTATTTACACAAAAAATTGAGGATCTTCTGATATTTACACCTTTTTTCCTTGTTTGATATCAACTTTTTAACAGTCAAAAGAAATAAACTTGTGCGCTGCTGAAAAAAGTTGGGAAGCGTGTCTATGGGTAGAAATTCAAAGGTTTGGTAAACATAAGCTGAGGAACAACTATGTTTCTCTCAGTGTGTTTGGACTTATGAAGTGGACAGATTTGATGGTAAAAACTTACAATGTAGGACCTTTCCATGAGTTTTCCCTTACCCACAACCAAATCAATCAAAGTAAGGGAACCTTCAAGGACTAAAAAAAAGAAAAAAAAAGGAAGATGGAGAACATGAGTCAAGAGACTAAAGTCACTGATGGCTGTGACTGGACTTACCAAGATCCAGAGTCTGCAATGAATAGTGTGAACTAGACAGAAGGAATTGCTCTGGAGAACATTAGTGGCAAAGGTTCTGAAAGTTTCCAGAACAGCTGGTGATGGTGTTCATCTTCTAACTGGACTGGAAAGCCTTCCAAGAGCTGACTGTCCCATTGTTTCAGAGAATCCACTTCAATTTTTGCTCCAAGTAGAAATAGCTTGATTCCACATCTTTTCCTGGCAGGAAACACAAGAACATAAAATATTGGTAGTTTTCGTGTGCAACAGTTAACATAATAAAGAGGAGGTAACACTTCACTCATACACATGTTACTCACCTGTTTCAGGTTTGACTCGCAGGCCTGTATTGTGTGTGACACTAATAAGCAGTATACACACTGATTTCTAATGTTTTGGCAGTGTAGTCAAGCAAATGTTCTTAGGATTAAAAAAATGGAAAGAACCAATTTTACATATAAATATTCATTCTCTTCCCCTCATTTAAAAACAAATTTTTTTTTTTTTTGGACACAGCCGGACATCACCAAGTTCGCTTCAGAGCTGCTGCCTCTTCTGTTCCAATACTTGGGCAAGGCTACCCAGGAAGCGCACAAGAACCCCCGCGGTCTCACAAAAAGTTATTACGCCTTGGAAACTTTCATCGAGAATCTGGGTGAGTTTTCAGTAGAAACTGGCTTGCATTGTATTGTATATTATAAGTATGTAACTGCCAAAGTCTAAAGAAAAAGTGGGGAATTTTCTTGAGCAAGACATTCTTGTGAACTGAGTGTCATGGTATGGGCCACCTTTGTTGTAAGTTACTGAAAAGGTGTTGTAAGTAAAATCCTCATATCCATTTACACCTGTTTGGGTGGCAGTGAATCTCTTTTGAAAGACATCCCTGGTGACCCCCATAGTGGTATGCATGGTACATACATAAACAGCATCATGTTGATCAGTGTTAAGGAAGATAGTTTAGTTTTTACACCGTTCATTGTCAGAAATTCTCAGCAGTGTGTGATTACTTTTGAGCTGGAGTACGCAGTGTCATAATATAATTATTTAAAGTAAGATTGCTTTCATGTCTTTCCAATACTTACTGTTGAAAACTATTCAATGTTATTGCTGATGGCTACCTTTGAAACCTTGCTGAAAAGTCAGTGTGATGGTGATTGTGGATCGGTGGTCTAGAGGTAACGCGCCTGCCTAGAAATTGAAAAGTCCAGGTCAGAAATGTGCGGTGGTTCGAATCCCATTTGAACCCAAAACTTTCCCCCCATCCATTAGATCATGAGTGGTGATCTGGGTGCTAGTCTTTCAGATGAGACAATAAACCAAAGTCCCGTGTGTTACACATAATTATTTAGCACACGTAAAAGAACCCACAGCAACAAGAGAGTTGTCCCTGGCAAATTCTGTAGAAAAAAGCCACTCTGATAGGGAAACAATTACAGTTGCAGACAGAAAAAGAAAAAAAAATATAATGGGTGGCGCTGCTCTTGTGGCAATGCGCTTTCCCCGGGAAGAGCAGCCTGAATTTCACGGAGAGAAATCTGCCATGACTTAAAGTGGTATAAATAAACAGATTGGTCTGATGTGAGGTGGTTGTGATGCAGGCCAGGAGATCATGCCCTACCTGCCAGAACTGATGAACCATCTCCTGTCTGTGCTGAAGACGTCCACGGAAGTACGGCCTCGAGAACTGGCCATCAGTGCCATTGGAGCAGCAGGTTTGTTATCTTCCTAACCCTCCTCTTTTTTTTTCTTCCCTTTTTTAAATATTTGTTGCAGTGAATATAAAGAATTTGACAGTGCTGTCTGCACACATGCACAGATCATGTATGCACGCACACACACTGCACACATACACGCTCATGCGCGTGCACGCATACACACACACTTGCACACACACACACACACACACTTGCACACACACACACACACACACACACACACACACACACACACACAGAGAATAATTGGTGTTTTGGGTTGGGAGGGGATGGTTGTGTGTGTATGCTCTTTTTGTTTGGTTTGTTGGGGGGTTTTTACAGAGTGTTGTAAAGTTTCAAAAAACTGTTGGAACTGTGGATGTCTGTGTTTGGTTTTCAGCTACTGCAGCTTGTGAAGGCATGACTCCCTACTTCCAAGAGATCATCGGACACTTCCGCGGCTACCTTGTGTCGGCCACTGACGAAGACACCAAGAAGCTGCAAGTGACGGCCATTGGTGAGTGGCTGTTAGTCAGGAAACAGCGTTGTCTTTATACATTCATTTTGCCCATTGCCCAGCCTTCCCTGTGTCCTTTTGTTTTCAGCCTCTTTCATGAAGAAGTGGGCTTTCATGATTGAAAAAGAATTTGCTGGAGGGTTTTGAAGCCAGTCAGGTTGATGATTCTTTTCATGTGATAGAAGTAAAGAGCATGTGTACATTTTTACAGATATTTCAGTCATGGCTCCAGAATGATTTCGTTTTTTAAATTATTTTTTTAAAGGATATAATGTTCAGATCTGTCTACTGGGCTGTATTTTCCCATAATAGTGTGTAATTTTGGTTAGTTTGGTACACAGATTATTTTTTGGTGAACACACAGTGACCAAACTCCAAACTGTGTGATTTGCAATGTGAAACGGACAATATTTGTGGAGTTCAGATACCTGCTGAGCCAAGGAGCCTATGATGTTAACTTAGTATGTCCAAAACAGCTGCCATGGTGTCAGTGGTTAGCGCCTTGAGTTGCGGACTGGAAGGTCATGGGTTCAACTCCCATGAGTCGGCGATTTTTTGGACTCCGCCTGCTCCTACCCAGAGTGAGTGGGCTTGTTGGGAAGACTGTAGCGGGAAGATTGAAATGAGCGGTGTGGAAACAGCAGGACAGGAACGACACAGAAGATGAGGCAGCATTAAAAAAAAATCCAAACATTTTGAGTGTCCAAAATTGTATCAACCAAGCTATTATTTTTATATCAACAGATTAGAAGCACATTCCTGAAACAGATGATGAGTTTTAGTACAAGTCTGCAGAAAAGCTGTAGAAAGTGGGGAGTGATGGGGTGGAAGGAACGAACAGAGGTGAACATAGGAATCTGATCCAAATTTGCAACATCTAATTACAGGGCTGATATGAAAACTTACCTGAGCTTCAGTTCAGCGGGCCTAGAGTTTGCATGTGTTTATTTCATTTGGTGGATTTTTTTTTTTTTAATCCAGAAAGTGTATCATTACTTGCATATAGTTTGGTTGTTGGCTGGCTTCAGAAAGAGTTGTTCTAACCACGTGGGAAAAATCTGATGCTTATTTTGAATAAAGAGTGTCACCTCTCTAAAGCGCTAAGTGTGTGTCACCTCTCTAAAATGCTAAGTGTGAATTTGTGAGCATACCTGTAGTAACCTTACTGAATGCTGATTTGCAGATACCCTTGGAGTGCTGGCTCGCAATATCGGCAAAGAAACCTTCATGCCTCTGGCCACTGAGTGTGTGCAGCTTGGCTTAGGGTTGCTGGAGAGTGCTAATGATCCTGACCTTCGCAGATGTGTGTAAGTGTCCTGTTGAAACTATGTTGGTTGTTATGGGGTTGTTTTTTTGGGGGGAAGGGGGGTGGGGGTTGTGAGTGGAACTAGGACCAAGAGACATTGTGTGGATAAAGCACACACAAAAAAAACAAACTTAGAACTCATTTTGTCTGGTTCCTCCATTGGGATGCCGAGGGACCTGTCAGTAGAAACAGCTTCCCCACCTGGAAATATCTGTGCTTGGAATTCCCCAATTTTCATCCCTCTCTTTGTTTCTGCCTTGTTCCTTTTGTTTTTTCCTGTCGCCGCCTTGTCTGTTTTCTGCCTTCTAGATCCATTCCCCTGCCTTTTTTTCCCATAAAGACTTAACAGATAACAGTTCCCTCTCACGTTGTGTCTGGCCATTTGACAAGAATTTTATGTGGTTTGTATTGTGTTAGCATGTGACATTAAAATACATCAATTGTCAGTAATAATTAAATCATATTGAAACTGGAAGCTGCTAAATGAGATTTACATGTTGGCATTTTTTTTATGCATATACATGACTTTACAAACGCATGCAGAAAGACACACACTGCGCACATGTACATATTCATGGTTTCACAGATGAGTCGACGTGCATGCACACACTCACACGCACACACATACTACCATACATATTGTGCTATACTTGTGTATGTGCACACACACACACACACTCACATTGAGGGTTATGATTTCCTTGTAGAGGAGGCATCTGCTTGAAAATGAAAAAAATATTGTGAGGTTTGGGTGGCATGTGCAATTAAAATTTTTCCTCCCTTGTTCTAAGCATAATGAAATGAAAGTGGTGTGGGTGCGTGCGCGTGTGTGTGTTTGATTTTACTCCCTCTCTGTTAACCCTGAACACAAATTACCCCTAGATTTCACATTCTTTCTATTGCTTTGGGCCTAAAATCGTGTGGGTGTAAACTGTAATCCATTTCAACAGTGTTTGAATGTTTACAAGAACAAAACTTGGCAGGTGGCTTTATAAGACAATGTACTATAACTTGTACTATGTTTTTTGTGTCTGGGAGGGGACGGAAAACTACTGTGTGTAAATCCTGGCTGATCCCGGGTCGGGTTTGGGGGGTGGGGTGTAATTTAATCCCGGGCTGGGACTAAGAGGATTAAAATGATGTTTGCTGTTGTTGACTAAGAATGGTGGGGTTGCCTTGCTGATGGGTGGCACTGGCAGTAAGGTGAAGTTGCTGGGTGTGCAGGTATGGCCTGTTCGCCGCCCTCTCCAGCTTGCTGATGCAGGAGCTGAAGCCGTACATGGAAAAAATTGTCCACTATCTGCTTCTCAGCCTCAAGTCCACAGAGGGGGTCACAGTGAGTTGCGGCTTTTTACTTGCAGTATAGACCTGTCTGCCTCTGTTTTTATTTGTTGGTTTGTCTGGAAGTGGTGGTATTCCGCTGTTTTGGGTTGGTTGGGGAGGGGGGGTCATGATTCTTTAAAAAAAAAAAATTTAAATAAAAAACTTTATGGCTTGTTTTGCTTTGGTGGGGTGGAGGTGGGATGTTTTTTCTGTTGTCACAGTTTTGTTGTAAATGAGCATTGTCTTTGTTTTTGTTTTTGAATGCATGTTTGCTTTTAGGTGATCGATCATATTTAAGGAAGAAAATAAGTTTAGTTCTATGCTGATGTACTTCTTTGGAAGAACACTGCTGCATACTGGTCAGCATGTGTATAGGCAGCATATGGTAGGAGTTTTCATGCCAAGGTTTTCAGGTCTTGTCAACTCTCTGCTCAGAATACCTGTCTGAACAGAATAGACTGAACATTTGAAGGTACAGAAAGAGTTTTGTTTTTGTTAAAGCTAAAAAGATAGTGGATGAAGTGCAAGTTGGTAGACAGGGAAGGGAACTGCAACGGAAAAGTTCAGTGGGACTTTCTTGAGAGCTGGGTTTGAGAGAGGTTGTGTCAGTCAGTCTTAATGACAAGAGTTTGTGCTTAGCAAAGATTATAGGCATTTTCAGATTTATGTCAGAGTGTACCAGTTTGAATACAAGTTTCACTTTTTCCCCTAGGGGAAGGAAATCTTTGGACAAGATTGAGGAGACGGTAACTTATGATAGAGATGTGCTTTATATGTCCAGACCTATCATTTGGTAAATTTAAGTCTAATGATGTACTTGTAGTTTATATCTAAATAGGTTTCATTTTCTGAAAGACAGAGTTGATGTTTTCTGATTTTTCATGGTCATTAGGAATATACATAGTTTCTGATTGACACATACTTAACATTTGTAGGCTCCCTAACATACCTATTGATTTACACATATTTTTCATGTTCAGTGACACTACAAGGAAGATAGTTTCTGATCAACACATACTTGACATTTGTTGGTTCACTACAGTCAACACCTGATGATTCACACATCATTTCCGTTTCTAAGCTTACTGAAAAGATTATTTATGATCGGCTCATTCTTCATCTTCCACGTCTTCATTGATTTTAAGAAGGCCTTCGATAGAGAATGGCATGACGCTCTGTGGACCACCATGAACAAATTCAACATGGGCCAGAAGCTGATCCACACCATCAAGGAACTCTACTGAAAGGCCACCAGTGCAGTACTTGTACAGGGCACGGTAGGGGAATGGTTCCGTACCTCAGTTGGGGTCCGACAGGGATGTCTGCTGTCGCCGACACTGTTTAACATTTTCCTTGAACGCATCATGACTGACGCCTTGGAAGACCACACAGGCACAGTCAGCATTGGAGGGCGAACAATCACCAACCTCAAGTTTGCCGATGACACTGATGGTCTGGCAGGAAATGAAGAGGAACTGGCCAACCTAGTGAAGCAACTGGACGAAATATCCTCACGATATGGCATGGAAATCAGCGCCGAGAAAACCAAGCTCATGTCAAACAGTGCCCAGCCAATCACCACCAAGATCACGCTCAGCGGAAAAGAACTGGAGACAGTTGACCATTTCAAGTACCTTGGAGCCATCATAAGTGAGGAAGGATCGAAGACCAAAATCCTAGCAAGAGCGGCACAAACAGCAGCAGCAATGGCAAGACTGAAGACCATATGGAGAGACAGAAACATCCCTCTCGGAACCAAGGTAAAGTTACTAAACGCGCTAGTCATCTCAATCATGCTTTACGCATGTGAGGCATGGACACTGAAGGCTCAGAAGGCTCCTTGGCATCTCATACAAGGACCATGTCACCAACAATGAAGTCCGCAGAAAGATAACTCAACAAGTGCGGGACTATGAAGACCTACTGACCACGGTGAAAAAGAGGAAACTCAGATGGTATGGGCACGTAACACGCTCAGAAGGACTTGCAAAGACCATCCTGCAAGGAACAGTCCAGGGGAAGAGAAGACGGGGCAGACAGAGGAGAAAGTGGGCCGACGACATCCGTGGTTGGACAGGGAAGGACTTCAATGTCACCCAGGCACTCGCCCACGACGACGCTAAGTGGAGCCAGCTGGTCCACCGTTCATCCACCATGCAGCGCCCCTACGACCCTGGCGGGTTACGGGAGCAGTAACAGTAGCATTCTTCATATTTGTAAGCTAAAAAGAATTGTAAAATTGTAAATTCTAACAATTGACACATTGTCCATTTCCAGGCCCACTACAAAGAAGACGCAGAGCCGGTGGCCATCTTCAACGAAGAAGCGTTAGATGAAGAAGACGACATCCAGGACAGTGATGGGGAAGAGGACGGTGATGTCATGAAGTTGGAAGGGTAATTATCAACTTGGTGTCTCCTAGTCTTCAGTGTGCCCTTAGTGCAAAGTGTGTGTGCTTTTGCACACTGCTTTGTTCCATTCTCAGTTATTGCATTTTGTGTGGGTTTTCACTCTTTCAGCTTACAATGATAAGTGAGTTCATTCAGGAAAAAAATTTCAAGGGTTAAATAGATAAATCAGTGCATGAATAAATGAATAATGAATAGATGAATAAAACACAAATGATTAAATAAGTAAGTGATAAACACATAAGTTTGGAGCATTTTGTGCCTACACTATCTCAGCACAGAACTTCACGATAGATATTTTTTACTTTAAATAACATTGGTTGTTCTTTTTTTTCCCCAACAGATATTGTGGAATTTATGTAACCGTGTCTGTTCAAGCCTGATGTTTTGCTCCTTTGAATTGGAAGTAGTTGCAGAAGAAATGTTGGGAAGAGTCGGGATTGTGACCTGTGCTTTGAAGTGGTAGGAATAATTCCAGAATCAGTGTGGAGAACGCCTACCTGGAGGAGAAGGAGGACGCCTGTGTCGCCCTGGGAGAGCTGGCGCAGAACACTACGTAAGGGCGCTGTGCTTTGGGGGGGGGGGGGGGGGGGGGGTGAAAGCTAGCCAGTCCACCATACACCACACTTACACACACACATACCCTACATCACACATACATGCATACTTTATACACACACACACCCTACAGAACACATATGTACTTACACACACACCCTACACAATACATACATGCATACTTATATGCACACACACCCTACACCACACATGTAAACATACATACACACACACAAATACACACACACATACACACACCCTACACCATATATACTTATACACACGCATGCACACATTCATGAGCGCTTACACACATCTGTTCAACAGATTGTACGTAGTATTGTATTGCCTGTTGCCATACTGGCCCTGAGTAGTGCTGACAAGCGCTTTGATTTGTTTTTTACAAGATATAGCACTTTATAAATTCCATATTTTATTATTATTAGAAAGGTAGAAGTGTATCAAGTTGGACAGGTCAGACTTGCATAGTATCATATCCTTCATGTGCTGCAGTTATGCGTTTCCTGCAGATAAGTATGGTCTTAAGCCACATTTGCAACTTCCTTCTTGGAAATGGCAAGGAATCTTCTCAGTATGAAATCCTCTTTTCTGTTACTCTCTGGTTTCTGTGTGGGGTGGGGGGGGGGGGTATCTTTTCTGCTCACTATTGCATGTGTATAAATAGTAATACAGTTTTATATTATTAACAGGTGTAATTGACCAATTAATCCATATAGCTCTCAAAGAAAAAAAGTGAAAGTATTTTTCTAATGTAGAATCCTCCCGAGTTTTTAATTTGAGATAGGAAACCCTTTGATAATGGTAGAGGGAAAGAAGGAGGTTAGATGTTTAAAAAAAAAAAAAGGGGATGCTGTGCAACCTTGTGATGTGTGTGTGTGTGGCCATGTGTTGTCCTTGTGGTCAGCTCTGCCTTCCTGCCCTACCTGGAGACAATCTATGCCGAGGTGCTGGAGCTGGCGGACTACCCCGCCATAGGCATCAAGAAAGCCGCCATCGCCACGCTGGGCCAGCTGTGCTTCTGCGTCCACGAAACCTGCTCCAACACCCCGGGGGGCGACGCTGAAAACGGTAAGCTGCAGTCTGCTTGGTGCTTGTTGCCTCTGCCCCTCTGGTCACTCACTGCCTTTGTCTGAATGTTGTCTTATCAAATTCTAAACCTTTGTTGAATTTCAAGAAAGTGAGGTGTGTACTTCTTCGTCGAACGCTTGGACAGCAAGTGGGATTTCTGTCATATGAGTGAAAATGCGTTGCATTGCTGTTAAGCGCCTGACAATTTGGAGCCTGGTACATCCAACTTGGGTGTTGGAGATAATTGTTAACCCTAGTAGCGCTAAATAAACAGCAACAAGCCTCACTTCTATTGGCTGAATTAACATTGGCTAGCATTGTTTTGGAGCAGGGTGGGCTCAAACAACCCTTGATATTGATATATAAAACTGAATTAAATGTGTTAAGCTATAGATCACTGGAAAGAAGAGATAATATGCTTTTAAATGAGTATAATTTTATAATAGTGTGTAGTGTTTATGATTATGTAAAAAAAAAATCCAAAAAAAAAATCATGTTCGCACTACCGATCACTGTTCCACTGTCAGGGCCCCGGATCGATTTTAACACGATAAGCAAAGTTCTTGCGGTGCATAAATGTCATGATTAGGTAAACACTATTTCTTGACATTAGTTTTCAAAAAATAAGGAGTTTGTATCGCTTTATCGGTCACCAAATACTCGGAAAAGTTCAGCGACAGGATCGACGCCATCGCGACCGTCATGGCGGAATGTGCGAAGTGGTGGCTTTCTATGACAAAAATACAAAGATCGCTTGATTTCATGTGATGCAAAGTACTCAGCAGCATAGCGATTTGACTCAACAACAGTTATTTCGAAGCCTCGTTGCGTCAAAATAAAGTAAAACAATCTGTGACATCGAAATCGCTGAGTAGCGAAAAAGTCCATCCAGCAAAACTAGCACCGCTCGATTCAGTCCGATCGCGATCGATTTTTACCAAGTTTTTCAAAAATATTCCACAATCCTTACCTCATCGTCTCTCATTGTTTATTTCAACCAAATCCAGCCTCTAAAACTCCTCCTCGCTGTCAATTTTGTAAAAAAGCTCGAAAAACGCTTGAAGAAATTCTAGTGCAAACGCTGGCCGCCATTTTTGTTGAAGACGATCTCGGCTGGTCCGAAAAAAAATTAAAATACACTCTTAACCAGTCAGATTCTTCGTTGCTTGTGTGTGTCAAACGACCTTCACCCCTTTCTGCGGGCCTACAACGGCCTTAACATTCATTGGCTGACCTTTGAAAGCGAAAGTAAGCTTTCAACTATGACCACCCACGTCATCCCGGAATATTCCGGGATCCGCCACACAGCCTAGACCCGCCTTTACCGGAATATTCCGGGAACCGCGCCACTAGGGTTAAATTTGAAGTCTTTCTGGAAAAAGGCAGAGAATAGACAAAGAAGGTAGAGAAGAGGCCAGAACGAGGTGACAGGAAGAAAAGGAACAAGGTAGAAAGAAAGAGGGATAGAAAAGAGGGAACTATTCGTAAAGGATTTCCAGAAGATGGGGATGCCATGTCTGGATAAAACATCATGTTTTAATTGTATGTTTTTCCACGTCAGGGGTGAAACATGTGGCTTACTTCTTGCTGCTCACCTTCTAAATGCCACAATCTCCCAAATGGTCTTCTTCCCTGACCATGCAACCCTTCTTTAGTCTTTCGCCTGCCAAACGGACCAGATAATTCTCTGAGTTGTTCGTGACAGTGAGGAAGTATGTGTGACTTGCTAAGGTCAGTATATAATGCTGTTTTTCAAGACCACGTAGGATTTCTATGGCAAAGGGGATTGTGCCCACCCATGACCACATAGGATTTCTGTGGCAATGGGGATTGTGCCCACCCATGTCCACATAGGATTTCTATGGCAATGGGGATTGTGCCCACCCATGTCCACATAGGATTTCTATGGCAATGGGGATTGTGCCCACCCATGGCCACATAGGATTTCTATGGCAATGGGGATTGTGCCCACCCATGGCCACATAGGATTTCTATGGCAATGGGGATTGTGCTTACATGCTCTCTCACCTATCAGCTGAAGGAAATCTCAGGTGCAGAATGCTCACCATGGCGGGGAGTCAGTACAACTGTAGTCCGGGATATTTGGGACAGGAGTGTATTTCTCTGTAAGGATCTGACCAACCATGACGTAGATTTTAAAAATTTTATTTATTCTTTTATTTTGAGGATAATGGAATAAGCACCCAGTCCTCATGTGTATGCTGTTTTGTAAATGTTGTCATCCATTCCCACTGGCATGCAGTGGCCTACTCTTCGAAAAAGCGGAAGGGGTTTTAATGTGTGCGCAAGATGTTTTGCGTGCTTTCAAACATGGAATCTCGGTTTATAGAGCTCCCCTTTGTGGCAAGGTTTGTGTAAAAACGGGGAGTGGACAGTCCAGGCTGTAAACAAGAAAGAGGGCAGAGTGAGAAGAGAAGAAAAGGCTGAAAGATTGTCAGGGAAGATTCAGTTTTGTCTCCAGAAAGGTGGGGGTACTATTTAGTCTGATGGAAGACCTCCCCCCCCAGGCATCTCTACCTAGGTGTAGCATTAGACTCGTACACTGTAGGGTCTGCAAAGTGCGTTCAACTATCAATTCACAGCAAAGGCAGATTGCTGGATGGATAGGCTGACACTGAACAAATCCTGTTGTTTTGTTGGTGGTGGCTTGACTGTTTGATACCGTTGCAGCATTCACTATGAAAATATGGGGGTGAAAGTAAAAACAAACATTGGAAATAGCTGGAAATGTCTTTCTTGCACTGGTAACAGCCAGGTTTGCTGTTGCTCTTTGCAGCCTTGAAAACGATGCTGTGTACGGTGGTGCCCAAGTTGCTGGAGGTGGCCAAGCAGGACCCCGACCGCACGGTGGTGATGGGGGCTGTGGACGCCCTGCACGAGCTGCTGCAGAAGCTGGGGGTGGCCGTGCTGCAGGTGACCAACACCACCGACCTCATTCTGCAGACCATGAAGGACATCTTCACCCACAAGGTAGCCAAGGGGGTACCAGCCACTTTATCCCTCCCATAATTATCTCCTTGAGGAGCTGTTGAAAAAAATAACTGCTTTGAATCTTTCTTTATTATTGATTTATTTTATTTATTCTTTTATTTCAAGGATGAATAAACAAGCACTCATGTGCTTTTTTACATCCAGTCCTCGTGTGTATGCAGTTGTGTAAGTTTTGTCATCCGTTCCCACCAGCACACAATGACCTACTCTTCTTTCTGGCACTGTGGCTTGTCCCAAGTTGAACCTGAAGGAGCCCATCCCTCAGGATGCATGCTGGGTTGTTTTGTGTCATCCACGCTACTGTCCCTAGCTGGCCTACTTTGAAAGATGGATTGATTTGTAAAAATTACCCTAGAAGAGACTTCAAAACACAACTTAGAAAACATCAGATCACAATGTTGACGTTCTAACCACAAGAATATCCCCAAACGGTAGGCTACACTGTGCCTGTAAATGATAAGAGGTGTTATTGTTCATTTGTTAAAATTCTGTCAGAAATGGGGATTTTTGTTAATCATTTTTTATTCGTTTTTTTCCTAAATGCTCATTATAGATCAGAAAGTTAATTTCCATTTAGTGTCCATCAGTATTCAAAATGTTTGATTCTACACCCCCTACCCACCCCCTTTTTTTGTGTCTCATATCCATTTTGAGAAGAGATGTAGAATGAAATACAATACACCACAGCTGTCAGTTTCTCCCACTCTCAGCTGCTATCCATCCCATCCCAGCTGGAGCTGATTACAGCAACAACTGACCCCACTGGAACTTGGTGAAAGAGAGGGCTAATTTTAACACTGAGCCCTAGACTCTTGACTGAGTTATGCTGGATTTGTGCGCTGACACGAGCACACACACACACACTAATCACTAAAAGTGAACAGACGTAAAATTGAAGTCAACAACAACACACTATTCACAAGCATTTGTTTTCCCTGATGTTGTGGTGCAGGTGGCGTGTCAGGACGATGAGGAGGATGAGGACGAGCAGCAGGCAGAGTACGACGGGATGCTGATCGAGTCGGCAGGGGACGTGCTGCCTGTCATGGCCAGGCTGATGGGGGGACCCACCTTCTCCCCTTTCTTCGCCTCCTTCCTCACCGACCTGCTCAAACGATTGGTGAGTGGCGGGAGCTTGCCTTGCCTTGCCTTGCCTTGCCTTGGCTTGCCTTGCCTTGCCTTGCCTTGCCTTGCCTTGGCTTGGCTTGGCTTGCCTTGGCTTGAGCTTGCCAGCTGGTGTGTTTTTGAGTGGGGTTTTTTTCTTTTTCATTTTGAGGATAATGGATTAAGCACTCATGTGCTTTTTTTCATCCAGCCCCTATGTGTATGTAGTTTTGTCATCCATTCCCACCAGCACACAATGGCCTACTCTTCTGAAAAGCAGAACAGGTTTTAACGTGTGCGCAAGATGTTCTGCATGTGTTCGCACACAGGACCTCGGTTTACAGTCTCATCCGAAGGACTTTTGGGGAGAATGGAGTGGGCACTGTAGCATGCTGTATTGGGTGTCTGGAGTGCTTTGTTGGCAGTGACATTGCTTGGCTGATGTGGCAAAAATGTGGTGGTTGTGGGTATCTTAAAGAGGGGAAGGGGGGAGCTCTGCTAATGAAGCAATCTGAAGAAGAGTAACACACCAGCCTAGAATGACTAGATCATTATTTTTGAGTTTTTGTTTCTTTGTTAATGTTTTTCATAAAACACTGCACTCTTCCATATGCACATATTTTTCTGTACTCTGTTGTGATAGCAACAATATGTAATGAAAGAGAAATGTTTATTTCACATCTTATAAGAAATATATGTTGTCTTGAAAGCATTTGTCATTCTTGTTTGGTTGCGACATTTAATTTGGGTTTTTTATTATCAAAATGTGGGCTGTGTATTACTATTTAAACACACTAACATGAATGATTTGAAGACACTGATATGTATTTGACACACTGAATTCCCATAGGAACTAACATGCAGGATGTTTGTGATTTTTCATGTAAGAAAGCAGCTCCACACGAATTGTGTAAAGGTACTGTTTAGAGAGAGACCCTGATATGTGGTATGTATACGACACTCCAGTGGGTACTATCATGCAGGGTTTGTTTGTTTATTTATTCTTTTATATCGAGCACTCCCATGCTTTTTTACATCCAGTCCCTGTGTGCATGCGATTTTGTCATCTGTTCCCACCGGCACACAACAGCCTACTCTTTGGAAAAGCGGAATGGGATTTAACGTGTGCGCAAGGTGTTCTGCATGCATTTGCACACGGGGCCTCGGTTTATAGTCTCATCAGTAGGACTTTTGGGGAGAGTGGAGTCTGTACTGATGTTAACTCCAGGGGGAAAAATTCCCTTGAATGGGATTTGAACCTGGGTCATCAGATTGCGAGCACAATGTTCTAACCACTAGGCTATCCCATCTACCCTGGGTTTGATTTTGTGTGTGTGTGCAGAAAGAAACCAGCTCCACAGCAGAGAAGTCCTTCGCCGTGGGCACGTTGGCTGAAGTGATTGAGTCGATAGGGGAAACCACAGTGAAGTTTGTGGACACGCTGTTCCCCGTCTTTCTGCGCATGGTGAAAGAAGAGGACGATGAAGTGCGCAGCAACGCTGTCTTTGCCCTGGGTATGCTGGCCGCCAACGGAGGTGACGCCATGAAAGCGTGAGTGGAGATTTCTTGCCGTGTTTCTGTTTCGTGTGAGACAAGTCTGACATGATAATGGCAGTTTTCAACAAGACTGTTTCAAAATGAAATTGTCTCAGTCAGTATGTATTATACACTTCTGGAGGGGAAATGGAAAGACAAAGAACAGGTTGTGTGGCTTTTGAAATAAATGTTTTGGGTGTTTATGGCAGTATAGTCTTTTGTGAAGTCTGTTAGTCTTTGATTGCTTGCCACCTCCCTCTAAGGGGACGGGATAGCTCAGTGGTCGGAGCACTCGCTTTCCCACAGCCAAGGTTAAGCAGCATCGAGCGTGGTGGATCGGTGGTCTAGAGGTAACGCGCCTGTCTAGAAAGCGAAAAGTCCGGGTCTGAAGTGTGCGGCGGTTCGTACCCCGTTTGGACCGGAAATTTTTCCCCCATCCATTAGACCATGAGTGGTGGTCTGGGCGCTAGTCTTTCGGATGAGACGATAAACCGAGGTCCCGTGTGTTACACGTAATTATTTAGCGCACGTAAAAAAACCCACGGCAACAAGAGAGTTGTCCCTGGCAAAATTCTTAGAAAAAAGCCACTCTGATAGGGAAACAAATACAGCTGCAGCAAAAAAAAATTAAAAAATATAAAAAAAATAAAAGGGTGAAAGGGTGGCGCAGCGCTAAGTGGCGACGCGTTCTCCCGCTCTCCCCGGGGAGAGCAGCCCGAATTTCACGGAGAGAAATCTGCCGTGACTTAAAGTGGTATGAAATAAAATCTGAGCGCTTTGATTTGTTGCTTTACAAGATTCAGCGCTATATAAATTCCATACATTATTATTATTATTATTGTTACCAGTTGGATGGGTGACTGTTTGCGTGCCTTGGCTTCAGTACAGTTCCCCAGTTCACCCAGCTGTAAATAAGTACCTGCCTATTTAGGGTCAAGGAAGGTAAAGCAGCAAGGGAGAGGAGATGGGCGCCGCCCACAATATGCTGGTCCCTTGAGAAGTTGAGGTCTCTGATTCCTCGCTCCCCTACGACCACATAGGTTATGGGACACCTTTACCTTTTACCTCCCTCTGTGTGGTTTCAACCTGCTGCTGTGAAGAATATAGTGCTGTCATTACTCTTGTTTTTTGTCTGACTATCATGGAAGATCAACATAGAAGCTGAATTATTTTTAAGTTGTGTCATTGTCAAAGAAGAAAAAAACATACAAACACCACAGCTAGTTTGAGTTCAAGTTACTTTTTTTGTGGTTTGTTTCTCATCTCAAATGATGGGCTGAAAGAAATCAGGGAGAGTTGACAGTTAATGCCTGAAGGAAGCTTCTTGGTTTTCTTCTTTCTGTCTTCCTCTTAGTTTCAGTAAGGGTTTTGGGAATTGTTTTTCAAAACAGAAAACAAGCAAGGTACACTGTGACCATGTTTGGTCAGCGCACATGTTTTATGGACTGTAGTATTTTTATCTGTAAACTGTTGCCAATGTGTTGTAACGTACAGTGCACCTGTTATATGGTTAAATGTTGTCACGAAGAATTTGAGGGGAATGTACTCATCTGAGTGCAAACTACAGCAGTTGTTCCTTTCAACTGTGATGCTGAATGAAATTTTCTATGATAATGGTTGTGAAGATTTCTTCCAGTGATGTTTATTTAGAATGTTCAGTTAAAGGTCTGGTCAGATTTAGACGTGCCTTGCAATCAGAAGCTAGATTAATGCATAGAATAAGGTGTTTTAAATCTGGCTGATGCATGTTTGTGGTGTGCAGTCGTCATGGTGACATTCTCAAGATGCTGCTGGAAATGATGGCGAAGGAGGAGAATGGCCGTGTGATGGACAACATGTGTGCTGCTATCTGCAGAATACTCTGGGTCAACAGCGAAAACCTCCCTCTGGAATATGTAAGCTTGTGTTGCTTGTAACTTTCTCAGTCCACCCTTTCCATAAAGGTTGAACTAAAATGTCACACACACGCGCGCGCAACTGTTGAACATGTTAGATTGTCGGTCATGGTTCCCAGTCATGGTTGTCCTTTACAAAACTCCTTGATTTTGTGGTGAAAAGTTCCTATTGATTCAAGTTTGCACTTGTAATTTATCATATGCAAAGGAGTTTACATAGATTTGACTCAAATTTGGTGAATATGTAAGTTCATTTACAGACATTGTTAGGGAAAAGTTCAATGATAGGGTAAACTGTCAATTGTTAATTTTGTTTTTTCACCAAGATATACTTTGCATGTAAGGATGTGGATTTGTAAGAATTGTTCTGTTAAGGATGTCAGTGTTTCTCATTGCTATTGTTGTGGCACTATCAATAAATTGGCTGGGCGGAAGTCATCTTCAGGATTCGGGGGAAAAGAAATCTACCTAACACTTTTTCAGAATGAACCCTGAAGCAATTTGAAGACTGTAAACACACTGAGTTTTGAGGATTTTACATATTTCTTTTAGATTTTGTTAAAACATTTTCATTTAGATATGTGTAAAAACTGTGTGTGTTTATATTTTTTCTGTTGTATTTTTTTCAGATTGTCCCCACAGTTATTCAGTGTTTGCCACTGAAAGAGGACTACGAGGAGAACACAACAGTGTTTACCTGCCTCCTCAAATTGTACCAGGAAAACAATGCTCAGGTAACTAGGAGACTGCCCCTTGTGAAATGATTACTATGGGAGTTTGTCGTAACTGTATTACATATTAAACTGTGGAATTTTTTTCATTCCAAAAACTGCACAAAATCAAACAGCTCTGCAGTTTTGCTCTTTGTTTAAGATGATACTGCATTATGTTAGGGTAGGTGTTTTTCTTATTGCTTTGCTTTGAAATGAAATAGGTCCTGAGTGGAGGAGTTTCTTGGGGAGAGGACTGTGAGAAATGACTGAAAATGATTGTGTGTGTACACAATTTTTGTTGCTGGTTTTGTGAATGTATTCTCAGCGGCTATAACCACCAAGCGTTTTAACGAGATGTGTCATTTTGGATGTTTCAGGTAATCAGTCAGCTGCCTACAATACTGCAAGTGGCCACTTCCATTCTGGGGACTCCTCAGGCAAAGCCAGGTATTGATTTATTCATTTACTGATTCCTAGCATGTCGGGGGGGGGGGGGGGGGGGGGGGGGGTGCAACTCTTCCAGCATTTTGAGAGAAATCCGTCTTTTGGAATTGAGCCATGACTGAATTTCAGTGAATTGTTTTTGTCCTATTGAAATGGTCATAATTTCCTTGAAAATACCATACGTTTCAGTGTCATGTTCTCTCCTCTTCCTCTCCCCCTCCCCTGTATTTTCTCAGTGTTCTTAACCCTAGCTTTGAACAGGTTTTTTTTTTTCTCTGAAGTATTACCTACATTTTTCTTTCCTTTTTTTGTTGATAGCAGTATTCACAAGAACAACCCCTTCCTCCCCCCCCCCCCCCCCCCCCCCCTCCCCCCCCCCTTCCAAAAAAAAATCAAGTTGTAACAACATTTTTTTAGGATTTTGAAAAAGGACTGAGAATGATTGTGTGAACACACTTTTAGTTGCTGCTGGTTTCACAATTCATGACAACAGCAACAACCCCCCCCAAAAAAAAAAAAACACCAGCAAAAAACATAAAAAAATATGTTGAGTGATAACAAAATATACCCCTTTCAATTGTGTATGAGTTACAGTAGTCCAGCTGTGGTCTAGTTAAATGTATATATCAGAATGCATTTTCTTTGACCAGTTTACACATCTGGGTGTTTGTTAGACGTACATGGAAAATTTAAGCATGAGGAATACATTAAAAAAGATGGGACAGTATAACCACATTTTGAAAATGAATAAAATATGGAAACATAAGCTGATTGAGGGTGTAATGGTCCACTGTGTGGAAGGTTGTAGACTTAGCAGTAGTAAGGATATTTTGTATATCCATGTTAAAAATCTTCAGCACTTGCAGATAGAATGATGATGAGTTTCTACAGATGAAGTAATAATCACTGTCTTTGTACTATTGGGGGGTTTCTTCAAAGAACACTGCGGGCATACCTTCCCATTTTCAATCTTATTCTTGCTCTCAGGGTCATTCTTCATCAGTACGAATCCTCATACACACTGTCCGTACCTTTCATCATATGCACTCCGTTCACTTGCAGAGTATATTGACAAGATAATTTCTAGTTGTGAAATAAATATGTGCAGTATGTCTTTCAATTAAACACTTGGAAAAGACATAGAAGCACACCATTCATAAAGTGTTTACATGATAATTTTTTAGGTATATATATATAATGTGATTCTTTATGTCAGACTTTGAGTACAGTACAAAATGAATCCCAGTGTATTAGGAATATTTCATCATCATCATCATCAGACCCGTGACCTTGGCGGTCGTGGGGGAGACACGAAAGACGATGCCGTGGTAAGCCTCCTCCATCCATCTCGGTCCTCGGCTTTGCGCAGTAGTGCCGAGTCATTCATCCTGGTCCATTCTCTGATGTTGTCCATCCATGACTTGTTCTGTCTTCCCCTCTTTATGCCACCTTCGAGTGTTCCCTGCAGTACTGTTTTTGGCAGAGTGTTGTGGCAGGTGACGTAGCCGAACCATGTCAGCTTTTTCTTCTTGATGATGGTGAGAAGGGGTTCCTGTGGTCCTGCCAGCTGTGTTATTTGACTCTTGACAAATTCATTGGTCTTTCGTTCTTTCCAGGATATGCCCAGCAGTTTTCTAGGAATATTTACTGCATGTTTAATGGCAAGATAGCATTACCACTGTAAAGTTCTTTATCAGGGAAAATATTCTCACACGTGTTTTCATAAACACTATTAATAGAATATATCAAGTGAATCTAGACGGTGTGTGTCTTGTCTCCAGTGCTTGGCATTAAAAACAAAACTGCATGTTGTCTTGTTGCACAGACACTCAGAAGCTGCTGGTGCAGTTTGTGCAAAACGTGAAGGAGAAGTACGAGGACACCTACAGCTCGGTGAAGGCCTCCATGCCCA
The DNA here is from genome assembly GCA_028751875.1 of Rapana venosa. Lineage (NCBI taxonomy): Eukaryota > Metazoa > Mollusca > Gastropoda > Neogastropoda > Muricidae > Rapana > Rapana venosa. Next base: position 5,031,565 of record CM054149.1, read on the forward strand.
CCGAGCTTGCCAACAAGCTGGACCACTGCCTGACCATCGACATCAACGCCATTCCCACCACCAACGGGGATCAGAAGTGAACTGGGGAGGAGTGCTGCTGCACCGTCGCTTCAGGCAGGAATCAAGCATCACACACTCACACACGCATGAGGAGGATCTGCATTGTCAGAGGAGAGGGATGTGGCCAAGCTTTGTGGAGTCCATCCTGATATATATGTAAACCATGGAAGCATCTGTTGGCAGGAGATGTGGTTAGACTTTGTGGTGGCCACCTTTGTGGGATTTCGAACATTCTCTGAATCAAAATGGAAGGATGGCATGCGTTAATGGTAACAGTGGTCTTCTTAGGGTGAGGTGAAAGACTTGTGGTGGATCTTTTGAACCAGGTCGTGTTGATAAAGTAGACTAGAGGCTGAAGTAACTGTAGTAACAAGAATGGGTCTTTCTGAAAGTGATGTGTTTTTTTCTTGGTTTTTTTAACCACTGGTTGGACGAAAGGGTTGGGTTTTTTCCTCATAAGTTCGTTTGTCAATTTATGTCTCGAGTTTTATTCAAAACATGAAAATTCAGTGTTGTGGAAGTCTTTTTTTTTTTTTAAGCAAAAAGAAACAGTCTCCTGCCAGAATCTATCCCTGAAAAATGCTTGGTGTGTGGTGTTTGTCGTCAAAAATGAATCCTCAACTGAGGCAGATTTTGAAACTTTTTCCCGTCAATTTTTGCCTTGGACATTTTTGATGCCTGATGGTTTTGTGGTGGTGCATGACTTTTGTCGTTGCTGTCATGACCAATTGCCTTTTTTTGTGTGTTTCTTTCTTTTTCTTTCTGTTCTTTTTTTTTCTTTTTGTGTGTGTGTGTGTTTGAAGCATGGTGCTTTGATTATTTCAGAACCACCTCCATGTTTTGGTCCTATGGAAAAACTTGTTCATTGTGTACACATCAACTTTGCCTTTTAATCTCGGGACAAAAAATGACTTTGCCAGATTTTGCCATGCTGGAAGAGTACTTAAATGATTTGCCATCCCAAAATTTTCAAGGTTCAACTCAGACATTTATTTATTGACTGGCCTTGTATCACTTGTTCAATCTATTGATGGTTTTAGTCATTTTACAGTGATGATAGCAGTAGTTTGATATTTTAAGAAATGGAGACATGTATATTTGGTGCACTTCGATGTCACAGATTAGGAACTGTTGAAGAGAGAGAGGCGTCGGTTATAATTTGCTGTTTGATTTCCCGATTGTTATGACCAATTTTGACGTGAGTGGTGTCATGACTGACTTGGTGCTAACAAAATGAGAAAACTTTAAGAATATTTACTGAAAGGTTGTGCACAAATCTGACTTTACATACAGACCAAAACATAAAAGGTAAAATATTGTTGAGAAATATCAAAAACTATTTTTGAAGAAAAAATTAAGAAAAAAAAGATAGGAAGTAGCTCAAGGACAGATAGTTAAACTTTTTTGTCCTGTTTTCTTGGGTTATTAACATTTCATATTCACACTTGAGGTATCCTGGAACGTTTTTGGTTGAGAGAGCCTTAGATTTAGACAGATTTTGTGGTTTAGTTTAAGTCAGTTTAGAAGTGGAAAGCTACTTTAAGGTTTGCAGTTTGAGAAAGATAAGGAACCTTTCTGACACATAAAACAGTCAGTAGAAACTGGTATTGGTTTGGGAAAACTCACAGTTAGAAAAGAGAATCCAAAAGGTGAAATGTTGAAAAATATAACAGAATAAAGACATCAAAATAAAATTGGTTCGTGTTTTTAAAACACCAAGATGATCCATCAAAACTGTAGAATTATTGTGTCCTGGAAGCCTCTGCTCAGTAGAAAATGACATTTGTAATATGACGAAATAAGTTATTATTTTTTTTCTCATGTATATTGAGGTCTGTGGAAATGAGACTTCAGTTTGGAATAAGTTTTCATAAGAAAGTGTGGGTTGTGTCAGTATGTTGAAATGGTAACTTTTTTGTGTTGTTCTTTGAAGTGAAGGCAACATGCAAGTCATAGCTTGAGTGCTGTAGCAATATTTTGCACTAGTCAGTATTGCAATGTGTAGTTACAGTTTTTGATTCTTAAGTCAATTTTAAGCACTTGTCAGTAAGACATGTACATGTATACATAAATGTTGTGCATGTCTCACGGACAAGCACATAAAATGTTCATTGATCAGTAGGAATGGCAAAAAAAGTGTATTTGTTTTGTGAAATATATAAGAAAATAGTACCAACATTGAAGGAACACACACTGTGCTTTTAAACATCTGAGGCCTTTTTTTTTGATTGAAACTACTGCTTTAACGTAGCTGCATCAAGTTTGAGTTGGGGGGGGGGGGGGGGTTTCTCCTTATGTGGCATTTGTTTTAAAACTGTTTTGGGAGAGGAAATTCAGTCTCCAAAACAGTGCTTTTATGTGTTTTCCATTTGACCTGTCATTTCCCTAAGCATATTTTAACTAGTGTTGTGGGGTTCTGTGTGTGATGCGTGTATGGATTATGCTGCCATTTTTCAACACAAAAAATTTCTAGCAGTGACCTTATCACTACATCAGACATTGCAAAGTACAGCATGCAGAACTTTATGCAATTTTCATCCTTTGCAAATAGAGATGACTCACCATACTCAGAAATTCTGATTATCTTCCAGTCAATCTTTTCAATACCAATGAAGGTTTACACACAGCTGTCAGTTTCCCCCACTTTCAGCTACTCTCAGCTGCTGTCCATTCCACCCCAGCTAATTATAGCAGGAACTGACCGCACTTGGACTTGGTAAAAGGAGGGGGCTGATTAAATCACTGAGCCCTTGTCTGAGTTATGCTGGATGTGCACGCTGTGTGTAACTTGCAAAGTGTTCAGCTTTTCGTGCAGAAAATTGGTGTAGGAAAGGAGGCGAGGTAAGAATTCTGTACCAATTTATTGTCGGTGTTTCTTGCATTTTGACCTGTCATTTTTCCAACAATTTTTTTTTTTTAAAGATATGCTGTAAAGGTGTGATGCTCCTGATTTTGTGCAGGTGTTTTTGAGATTATTCCTGAGAACACGCCCATGTGATGTCTGCTATACGAGTTTTGTCAGGTCTTGGAACACATTCTCTCTTCTATTATTTTATGTGCTTACAGATGTCGCGCTCAAAAATGAAGTATCACTGTCAATATTATAGAATTGTTCTGCTCATGTGCTCCTTTCTCGCGTGTGTTTTTCTTTTCATACACCCCTTATTGAAATGTGCAATGAAATTTCAACCCCATTGTATATGGATTGAGTGCTGTGATATGCATGTGTGTGTATGCTCATATTGCTGTGTGTGTTTGGTTGTGTTCATGCATGAAATGTGTACTGTACATTTTCCCCTTAAATTTCAGAGTAACAATATGAATATTCCAGAATTAAACTGGTGTATGAATATTTGCGACTTTAAAGTATAAAAATATGTGGTGGATCATTAATTTAATTTTATTTAGCAGTGTAAAAACTTGTCTTGTTTTAGGCATATACTGTAGAGCAAATGGGCATTGTAACTTGTGCATGTATGTGTGGATCCCTTTTGTGTCTGTAGCTTTGCTGATTTTGAGGGTGGTAGATTCTTTTAGTCCAGTCTATATGGGGTTTTTTTCTTTTTCAAAGATATTATATCTTGTCAATGACAATACAGCTTTAAACATAATGATCATTCCTTTCTCTTTTGTCAGACCATAAACTAAGTAGTTGTACGACAGTGGATGAAGCTGTGTTAGCTGGAAAGGGGGGGGGGGGGGGGAGAAAAACCCTCTTATGTACATGGCTGTCAAGGTATTGAGGAGAATCTAGGTATTAACTCACATAAAGCTGGTAAAACAGACCATTCTACATTGTATTTGATGTACACTTGTGACTGAAGAATGTGGAGAGAGGTTTCTTCCCTTCTAAATTTGTGCAACTTTATCTGAAAATCTAGTTTCCTTGTCTATCTCCCACCGCCTCTGTTTTTTCCATTCTTTTACTTGTCTGTAGTGTTGTTCACTGTCATTGATAGAGAAGTATTTCAGATTATCCAGTTTTTATGCAGGAGAGAATTTTGCTGTGTCGTACACGTGGCTGCCATTGAAAGACTTTTATTGTCACTTTTTGTGCATTTGATGTAGGATTGATTGAACTTGCACACCGTTTTGTCGAAATACTCCCCCATAGTTGCGCTTTAATTCATTAGGTAGTTCGTGCCTATGTAGAAAAGCTTGTGTTCGACCTTCACCATATCCTGATCTTATCGTAACTGTTCCTGTATCACAGGCTTATCAGACCCATGATCAACAAAGAAATACTAAAAAATATAAAAAATTAAGAGAGAAAAGTAATACAAATTTCTTTTTTTAAAGAGAGAGAGAGAAAAGCATACAACAAAAGTGGTTGTTAGTTAACCAGACTGGTTCTCAGAACTGGGCGTTGCATTAGATAGTGTGAGTGTCTGAGAACTGTTAGTGTCCACATCTTCTTGTTTAGGGGGGGTGCCTTTGTAAGATATGGTGAAAGGAGCAGCACATTCTGACGTTTAAAAACGGGGTCTGTGATGCCTTATGATTTAGGGGTGACCACAAGCCGAAATAAATGAGATTATTCGGAAATTATTATTGTCCTGTTAAAGTTGGGGAAGACCATAAACATGTAAATCATCATTCCGACCAAAACTGCTTTTCTGTATTTGTTTAGACTAATAGAAAAATGGCACTCAACAAAATGGTGACGGTGTACTAAAGTGCATGTGTCAGTCTGGAATTCATAGCTTGTACATATGTTGGCTTGAATGCAACATGATGCATTTTTATTTATGAGGAGGACAGAATTTGGCACAGTCAGACGCACCTCCTGGTTATTGTGGTACTAGTCTGTAATATGTGTGTGTGTATCATTATCATATTAGCATGTGTATGCCCCCATTTGAAAAAAAGAAAAGATATTGTGTAAGAGGGAAACAATGCATAGATAACTTTTCCCCCAGATTTGTACAAAACAGTGCATAGATGACCTTTTCCCCCAGATTTGTACAAACTTGTTCCAGAACATGACAAATCAATAGATTTTTCTTGAAATTTATCTGACATATATAGATGTTTGTAAATAGCAGGTTTCTAAACCATATTTTATTTTGCTCCAACAGTTCAATGTCATAATTATTTCATAACTTGTTCTTTTTGCAACAAAAATTATATCATTATCACCCCTTCGCACAAATCCAACCATTTCAAAATGAACATTTTTAAAAAATAACTTTTACAGAAAATACGACAAAAAATACTGTAAATGTTTTGCTTTCAAACTAAACAGATATTGGTGAGGGTGTTAGGTAAACAAAGATATTACTCTCTCCTGTCTAACATATCTTCAACTGTACAATAAACTGGTCAATTTTATGGAGTCGATTTTAATTAATCCAGCAAATGTCATGACTTGTTAGTGCGTGCTGACTGATAACTGCATCTTTGGCTTATTGAATGTTGCGGTTCTTCTCCACATTTGTTTGGGTTTTTTGTTGTTTAATTTGCAGCCTGCTGCCTTTTTATGAGTGTGGTTACATTGTCGTAAATTTTTAGTAAAAATTACAGGCTTGTAAAGATTGCAGATCTGCTTGTAGTTTGCACAAGTTATGACTTCAGGTTCTGTTCATACCATTTTTTTACGTATTCAAGTAAACTATTATGCTGTCATCTGTTCCGAGTTACATTTTTGTTCAGCTTGTACAGACCTTTTGAAAGTGTTCAAAATCCTGATTTGCTGTGTTAAAACAGTAGTTTTGTTCTTTACGTTTTTTATAAAAACTATTTCTCTCTTCTTCTTTTTTTCTTTTTTGAAACAATTTTAGTTATGCCAGTAAATTTAAGAGTTGATGAAGCTATTGTTTTCCTGCTACTGCAAAAAATAAATTTTGATAACAAAAAGTTTTGAATGGTGCTTTGGGGGGTGGATGACTATTTTATTTCTTTTTCCTTCTCCTCAGCTAGAGCTGTGAGATATATGTGTATGCATCTGTTCACACACACACACACCCCGCCATGACCACCCATTTAGGTAGTCACACTCAGACTTTGGGGATGGTGTCCAAACATTTATTTATTTATTTTATATCGAGGATAATGGAATAAACACTCATGTACTTTTTTACATCCAGTCCCTGTGTGTTTAAGGTTTTGTAAATTTTGTCATCTGTTCCCATCGGCACTTAATGGCCTACTCTTTCAAAAGTGGAACAGGATTTAGCGTGTGTGCACTTCTGCGTGCATTCACACACTGGGCCTCAGTTTATAGTCTCATCTGAGGAACTTTTGGGGAGAGTGGAGTCTGCACTGATGTTAACTCCAGGGGGAAAAATCCCCTTAAATGGGATTTGAACCCAGGTCATGAGATTGCGAGTGCAGTGTTCTAACCACTAGGCTATCCCAACCCAACTTCGTGCCTAATTTTCAGGGATGAAGGAGGACAGGGGTTGTCATCCTTCCTACCAGCACACAATGACCTACTCTTCCAAGAGGTGGAATGGGTTTTCATCATGTGCGCAAGATGTTCTGTGTGTGCCTCGGTTTATAGTCTCATCCGAAAGACTTTGACATTCAGTTTGATTTTTTGTTGTTGTCAAACTGGGAAGAAATCTATTACTTTTGCATTATGCAGAATTTGAAGTTAATATCTTAATAAACAGACATCATATGTAGTGACCATATATGTTTAGTAACCCCACCTCCCCCAGTCAGGTTGTACTACCACTTTAAATGCTACATGTTGGGTTTTCTTTGGGGGGGGGGGGGGGGGTTGGTTCAGAGGGGTTGGTAAAGTTGTCAATAGTCCTTTGGATGAGACTATGTTCCATGTGCGAACGCATGCAGAACATCTTGTGCACACGTTAAATCCTGTTCCGCTTTTCGTAAGAGTAGGCCATTGTGTGCCGGTGGGAACAGATGACAAAATCGCATACAGACGGGGACTGGATATAAAAAAGCACAGAAGTGCTTATTCCATTATCCGCGAAATAAAAGAATAAATATAAAATAAAATAACAAAATGGTCGTTACACCAGCACATTGACTGGGTCACTTCCATCTTTACAAGATGAAACAGACTTTGGTTTGTTTTTTCATACTTATCAGCAGACATGCTCAGTCTTTTCAAAATGGATTAGGGGTTAATTGCATGCAACTTCAGACAGGGTTATGAAGAACGGCCACCAGAGAGCTCTTGTACCCAAATAATTAAGTATGCAGACATGTAAAACATACCTTAATATATGTATAAACCACCTGCCTTTCCACAAACACACTAGAAGAAAAATTATTTCAAGTAAAATAAAGTTTATTACAAAATCACAGTTTTTACAGCATGCATCCAGCAAAGTCACACACACACAAACACTCACACATAAACACAAACACATAAATCCCTACAAATGTGTCCGCCTCAGGTATTCTGCTTCAAGGCCTTGTTTCTTGCTAACACAGGCAAGCTAAAAATAAAAAAAATTTAAGAAAAAACAAACCCAAGGATTACAGTACTAAGTCTCGGACATGCAGTTTGCAAAGCTACAAAGTATTCTTTCACTCCTGAAGAAAGGCTACACTACTGTTTATCATCTGGTACATTTGATCAGAAGGTAGACTGCCAGTGAGGTTTGGTGGTCAATAATTATGACAACATGTAGCACACTTACCCTATTGGTGCCCAAACCACAAACTTCATGGAACATTTTTCTATAGAAGCACAAGAATGAATTCAATTTGAATTTGGCTCTTATCAAAAGCTTTAGCTTATCACAGGCTTGAGCTTACTTTATCAAAAACTTGAGCTTACTTTCTTCTTCTACATTGAACGCTCAGACAGCAACTACGGTTGATGTTTGAGCGAAAATAGGTTGTGCTGCTATTAAGCACCTGACCAAGTCAGGCCCAGCCCATACAACTTCAGCATGGGAGAGAACTGATAAATTTTTCAGTTTTTCTGGGGAAAAAGGCAGGAGAATGGACCAAAAGGACAGAAAACAGACAAAAAGGAAATGACAGGAAGAAAAGGAACAAGGCAGAAACAAAGAGAGGGCTAGGAAAGGAATCGTAGCACAGAATTTCCAGATGTAGATGCTGCTATTTATACTGGCATCCCCGAGCATGGGGGGGCGGGGGGGGGAGCTCACTTTATCAAAAGCTTTAGCTTTAAAATATCTAATGCCTTGAAATGTCATACAGACTGTCTTTATTCATGGCACAATGCAAGCATAATAACCTTCATTCTTGATTGAAGGAGAAAATCCTCTGAGGTCAAGTATGGCTGTCAATATGGTCAGGTATTTTTTTTAAAACTGCTGTATATTGTGTCTTCTCATCAAGTGTGTATGAACAGTCTCCCAGACGTTTCCATATATATATATATATATATATATATATAAAAGAATGAGATTGAGCGCACATTCAGTTGAACTTTCTAGGCTGTTAAGCTGGGGAATGCTTGAGAAGAAGAGACATACAGTCAACACATACAATACTGCAACACACATAATGCTCACCTCATGGCATAAAATAAATGCAAACATGGAGCAGATTTACCGTCAGCAGATAAATAATGTGGGGACAGGATAGCTGTGGTTGGAGCACTTGCTTTCTCCCACCCAAGGTTAAGCAGCATCGAGCGTGGTTACCAGTTGGATGAGTGACTGTTTGCGCCTTGGCTTCAGTAAAGTCCCCTAGCTCACCCAGCTGTAAATGGGTACCTGCCTCTTTAGGGTCAGGGATGGTAAAGCAGCGGGGGCGAGGAGATGAGTGCCGCCCTCAATATGCTGGTCCCTGGAGAAGCTGAGGTCTTCGACACCTCGCTCCCCTACTACCTTTACCTTAGATAAGTAATGTAGAAATAATATCTGAGTGAAAAAAGCAGGATCAAAGTTGCTGTACCATTGATACTGGCCACCATCTTCACATGACCACACCATACAGCTAGACCACCCAAATATACTGAAATACCCTGTTTATGAGGTATGCGTTTATAAATCCACCCAAGGTATGCATTTATCCAACTAAATACACTGAAGTGCAGTGTTTATGAGGAATGCATTTAAGTAGAGGCCAGCATATTGAGGGCGGCGCCCATCCCCTCTTCCTGCTCCTTTACCTTCCCTGACCCTAAAGAAGCAGGTACCCATTTACAGCTGGGGGACTGTACTGAAGCCAAGGCGTGCAAACGGTCACCCATCCAAGTGGTAACCACGCTCAACGCTGCCTAACTTGGCTGGGGGAAAGCGAGTGCTCCGACCACTGAGCTATCCCGGCCCACTGGTATGCTTTTATCCACCTAAATATACTGAAATACAGTGTTTTGAGGTATTTTATTTATCTATTTATTTTATTCTTTTATATCAAGGATAATGGAATAAGCACTTATGTGCTTTTTTACATCTAGTGTGTATGCGGTTTTGTAAATTCTGTCATCTGTTCCCACCCGCACACAATGGCCTACTCTTACGAAAAGCGGAACAGGATTTAACGTGTGCGCAAAATGTTCAGCGTGTGTTCGCACACGAGGCCTCGGTTTGTAGTCTCATCCGAAGGACTTTTGGGGAGAGTGGAGTCTGCACTGATGTTAACTCCAGGGGAAAATATCCCCTTGAACGGGAATCGAACCCGGGTTGTCAGATTGCTAGCGCAATGTTCTAACCACAAGTCTATCCCGTCCCCATATATGCATTTATAAATCCACCCAAATCCACTGAAATACAGTGCTTATGAGGTATGCATTTATCCATCTAACTACACTGAAATACAGTATTTATGAGGTATCCATTTGTGTACTAATACACTGACTCCACCACCCACCAACTCATACATATCACATGGGTAAAAGTTGTTCCGAATTGACAAACTTAATGGAAAGGGTCTTCCTGATTGGCTTCTCAATATCTGGTTTGCTGTTCTTCCCCCCCCCCCCCCCAAAAAAAAAATTTTTTAATTTTTTTTTTAATCGACCAAATATCGGATAATTGTACATCAACTAGCCAGAATTTCGTTGGTAGGCATATTGCACATGATACACTTCGAAATAGCATTGAAACATGTTTTGATCTACAAATTGTTCTTCAAAAGTCCAGAACAGCTTTCTTCATTGGCTGTCAAGTATGAAGGCCAATGCCAGTTTGCTGGGAGTGCTCCCTGATGGCAGTGATGCTGCTCCCTAAAAGAAGATTCAGGACTTTTAAGTCCTTGTGAATGTGATCTGGGTTTAAAGGTTTATTCAGCAAATTGGTCCTTTTAACATATCCTCAGATCCTAGGAAGAAGAAGAGGCAGACAAAGGAAGAGATGGGAGGACAATTTGGAGAGTGGACAGACATGGAGCTGAGAGACACCCTGAGGGTGGCTGAGAGACAGAGGACTGGAGAAAGGTGGTTGACAAAGCTTGGAAGGGGCCCCAAGGGATTCGGAACCTGAGGGATGGGTGACCCGGTGACAGGCCCTTGTAATTTCATGTTGAATCAAGCAAAAAGGCAAGAGATACAGACACGTTTTCTGCGTTGTTAAGTAGTCAGCAGTGATGACCATGCTTGAGAGAGAAATCTAGATTCTAGCTTGCCTTTTCCTGGGCCTAGGTTAGTTCAACACAGTCCAGACATTAAGTTGCAAAGTTGGTAGCTGACGTCACAGTGTGGCTTGGTGGAGTGGATTATAATCTTTCATATGTTCTCTCTCATGCTTTGCGGCAAGAAATGACAAAATATATATATTTTTAAAAACAACAAAACGGAAGCTTTGTTGATTTGATTAATATATATATATATATATATAAGACTAAAGTCTATAGGAGTTTGTGAACTTCCTAAGTTAATGAACAGGACTGATCAGTAACTATGGTACATGCTGCATGTCTCAGCATTCAGAGTTTCTTTTTCTGTTCCAGGACTGCTATCTCTTTGTCTTCCTAAAACATATTGCATAGATCAAAAAGAGAATTTTAGTTGAACTGCTGTGAAAGTCATAATGCCATGGAAATGTTATTTCCAAGATACCTGGTTGACTGGAAAGTATTACTGCATGTGGATAAGAAGATAGATCTAGATCTAACTGAAAAGCATACTGCACGCTACCTTTTTTGTGGGGTTTCATCAAACGTCCATGAGAGAAAGTGTTCTTAGGCAGCATGACAAGACAGAGACATCCAAAAAATGAGTTCAAGACATAACTACACCAGATGCAGTCTGACATTTTTAAAAGAACCTTTTTTCTTTCTGTTTCTATGAAAAGTAGATCTAGTTCTATTTTGCCAAGCACCCTCACTTCCAGTGCCAGTAGCAGCTGTAGGCTAGTTAGGCCTAACTAGAATTTAGTCCTTAAGTTAAAATCATTAAAAATCAGACCTTTGCTCCCAGGTGCTAAAAAAGTGCATAAATTTGTCTAATATTGTACAAGAAAAGGTTTTGAGGGAAGGGGAGGAGTTGTGTGATGAAAGAAAGGGGTTGAGGGTGTGAGAGGCCAGTGCAAGGTACCAACAATGGGTATGGGGTGTCGAGAAAGGGAAGGGGCAGCATCTTTAAAGCAGAAGGGTGAAGGGATGGTAGGAAGAGGGAAGGGGAGAGCTGGTAGGGATGGGGAGCTGGCATCACTGGCAGTGCTCAGTGGCTGGCCAGACATGATGACCCGTTGACTGCCAGCCTCTTTCCTCATGTCTCTGGCGTTGATTTAGTCTCCAATACAGGCGTCTGTCAGTTGTCTTTGTCCCAGAGCCAACCCTTTCCTACCATCTTCCACCCCCATCTCTCTCTCACACACATTCACTGTTCTCTCCATCTTTACACCAGTTTCTGTTTTGCATCCCATCTGTATCCTTAGTAGGCTAGTGCCACCAGCCATCCTCCCTCTCCACCACTCATTGCCTTACCCCCCCCCCCCCCCCCCCCTTTCTGCTATCCAGGGGGATAAATCTCAGCTGTTTTATACACTGAGTAAGCACAAAGATTTCAAATCTTTGTCCTCACAATCATAAAGTAACAAGATTTCACAGAGCTCTAAACTTATTCAGATTTTGAGAACCCCAAGATATGATGAATGCACAGGTGAGGTTTCCTGATCACTTATTTGGTAGTGTTCTATGCTAATTGTATACATTGTGTTGAATGTCATTTTTAACTGCAGTAAAAATATTGAAAACAAGGTCCTTTAAAAGTGAGAGAATGAGGACTCAAAAGTCCTTGAAAAATCCTTAAATTTTCTTCCAAATTCCTGTATCAACCCTGGCAGCGAACTTGTGTAAACTCAAGACACTGAGAGAACTTTAGCCATGGCAGTCAAAGGTCAAACCAGCAACTGATGCTGACAGTGACCGTTTAAAGGCTGAGGTCATGTAAGCATTAAAGGTTGTTGACTGGCTCTACAATTACAGATTGTCTGAGCAGAGTGGAGAATTCTTCAGATCTTCTGGCATGTTATGATCTTCAAGGTATTCTATAAAGTCATGATAGCAAAGCCTTTTTAATTGACTTGGTGTCCTGATAAGTCCTTTTTATTGTTGCTGTATGCCTTGCAATGTTTTAATGTGTGAATTACTTTGGTCAACAGCAGTATCAGTAGGTAAAGGAAAGGTAAAGGAGTCCCATAACCTATAAGGTCGTAGGGGAGCGAGGCGTCAGAGACCTCACTTCTCTAGGGCCAGCATATTGAGGGCGGCGCCCATCTCCTCTCCCTCGCTGCTTTACCTTCCCTGACCCTAAAGAGGGCAGGTACCCATTTACAGCTGGGTGAACTGTACTGAAGCCAAGGCGCGTAAACGGTCACCCATCCAAGTGGTAACCACGCTCGACGCTGTTTAACTTGGCTGGGGGAAAGCGAGTGCTCCGACCACTGACCTATCCCGTCCCCTTTACTTTTAGTATCAGTAGACATACATATAATTATCTTGGAAAACTTCAATGCGTGTGTTGAAAAACAAGAAAAATATTCAGTGGCAGAGGAATTTGCTTCCACCTAATATGGACCACTTACTTCACTTACACCTGAGGACTTTCCCTTCACTTTGTGCCTGGGATTTAACAAAAATTCCAGCGCAAGTAACTTTGACACAAAAGTCCATGGCCATCAGAACACTTGTATATGATTTTATTGAAATTCAAAAATGACGAACTGCAACAGACCAATTAACTGCGACTTCTTTCTGGATGGAGTCCTAGTTTTTCTTTATATATATATATACATATATATATAAGAAAAACTAGGACTCCATCCAGAAGGAAGTCACAGTTAATTGATTTGTTGCAGTTTGTCTTTATTTGTTGCAGTTTGTCCTTGTTTATATTTTATATATATATATCCTTGCTGAAGGTAAGACTTTGCAAGATATCTATGTACTGTTAGTGATTTATCTGTCACATTTTGTGTGTGGAATGTAACTTGAAAGTGTGCATATGATTAAGTTATAGATGGGTGGAATTGTGCTTTAATCACTTCAGGATTGCAAGCAAAATTTTTCAGGATTGGGAATGTCCAGAGGACACAGAAATGTAGTTTCAGGATTGAGAGATTTTTCTACTTTCACCCACGCATATATACACATACATGTATAAGCCAACACACACACACACACACACATATACACACTGTGCACACATGTTTAATAAATATCACTGCTGTGAGAAGATTTAAAAAAACACACACCAAAACTACCACTGTTACACACACACACACACACACACACACACACACACACACACAGGGGATGGGATAGCCTGATGCCTAGAGTGATGCATTCATGATTTGCTGACCCAGGTTTGATTCTTGTTCAAGAGGATTTTTCCTCTGGAGTTATCAATGCCAACTCCACTCTCCCAAAAAGTTCTTCAGATGAGACTATAAGCCAAGGTCCCGTGTGTAAACTCATGCAGAGCATCTTGTGCACATGTTAAAACCGTTCTGGTTTTCGAAAGAGTAGGCCATTGTGCGCCTGTGGGAACGGATGACAAAATTTACATAACTGCATACACACAGGGACTTGATGTAAAAAAGCATGCGAGTGCTTATTCCATTATCCTTGAAATAGAAGAATAAAAAATGTTTTTTTTAACACACACACTTATTTACAAGCACCCATGAGGTAAAACCTGACTGATCCAAGGCATATGAAAACTTACACTAAAAATCTTGCTCACTTTGACCATTGCACTTGTGTAAACATTTTCAAACAGATTATACATATAAACCAAGTCTGCATCACAATAAAAAAACCACAAAAAAAACCGCTCATGCGTATATCACCCATAAATATTTTTTTCATATATACACATATCTCCAGAAAGGCAAGTAAACTATACTTGTAAGTCCACAGAGATACAGCCCTCCAAGTTTCTTCAATGATACAACAAAGATCTATTCACCCCTATCCAATGAGTTGCTACCAGGATGGGAACTAGGCACATCTTAGGCAGTCCAGTTGAAATCAAAGGCACTAACCACCTGGAGTTCACAACAGTCTACACAGAAAGAGAACACAAAAAAGTCTTCACAACTGACAAAGATGAAACATCCAACCTGTGTTCACAACTCGACATATTGGTTGGTCTGTTCGTATCGCTTGTGTCTCAAGGCACATTCATTCAGAGTACTGGCAGTAAAGTCCACCTGGTTGGCAAAAGCAATCGCTTCATCCCTTTTCCGACTGCGGTAGCCTCTCAGAACTGCAGTATGAGGGTTGTCCTTGGCTTCAGGGTTGAAGGTCTTGTACTTGAACTCTCTTCGGGTGATGACAGGCAGGAGGCGACCTGTTGGAAGGGGGACAAGGTCGTTTCCCATGGGGTCCACAAAGTGAGGGTTTGCCAGACGAATGGTCACAACATCCTGCAGGGATTGCTCTCTTGCTTCTTCCAGGTCCGTCACGATTCTTTGGGGATAATTCTTGCCTGAAAAACAGCAAATTTATATGAAAGTTTTACCAATAGCACAAACGTTTCTGCTTGATTTTTATCCGTACTGTTTTTTCTTATTCCGTATTTACTTCTATAATTTCTCTTTTTTTTTTTTATAGGGTTGTTAGTTTATGTATATGTATATGTATGTTAGCAGAGACTTCACAAGTAAATGTTTCATTTTGTTAATCTAGGTTTTTGATTTAAAGGTAAAACACTACCAACAACTCAAATATTTATAAATTACGCATACACATATACCATCGGAGGACATCCAGGTCAGAAATACTCCCTAAGAATGAAAATATAACCAGCAGCTTTCTTTGGATACAAGGGGTTATACATGGTGCAAACCCAGTTTAACTTTCAAAGTTTCAAACAAATCAATCTTTTTATCTGCCCTTTAACCGTAAAAATTTTGTTTTAAGCAAAAAGTTCTTTTTATTTTCAATTCTTTGTGTATCTTATTTCCTTTCATCTGTGCTTCTTCAAGTCAAGTCAAGTCAAAAACACTTTAATCATCCCATGAAGGGCAATTACAATACTGACAGGCACATTGATATGTATGATTATCTCAAAAGACACAAGAAAAATACATTTCAAATTGTTATGAACATTCCAAGATAGCTTTAAAAAAAATTATCACACACACACACACCCAGGCACATGCACACACACGCACGGCATATGCATGCACACACACACACACACACACACACAAATACACACAGACACCAATGTAGGAATACAATCTTTTAAAAACCATTGATTGAAAAAGACATATAAACTTGTATGACTACATGCTTTATTGTGGACTTCAATACAGCCTGATTACCCCAATATTCACAACTGCATCCATTCATTTCATCTTCTCTCAGCTTTAGTCCACAAAGATATCCCGCACATGTACACACAGGAGTTGTGCATAACTGTATGGGTTACACACTTTCTAGTGCACACACATGGGTTATATACCATTGTTTAAGCAAGTGTATGTATATCTGGATACATTAACATATAAACATTTCACATGTCCTTTCAAACTGGAGGCAGTGTATGTGAATGGGTGGGTGGGGGGTGGGACTGCCTAATGGTTGGAGCACTGCGCTTGCAATTTGACAACCCCAGTTTAAGCTACCAACTAGATGCCTGTTCAGGGGGATTTTTCCCTGCAGTTCACATCCGTACTATTTCCCCCAAAATCCTTTGGATGAAACTATAAACCAAGGTCCAGTGTGTGAATGAACACAGAACATCTTGTGCAATGTTAAAACACATTCTTCCTTTCAGAAGAGTAGGCAATACTCACCAGTAGGAACAGATGACAATTTTTGTTTTTAAACACATACCCACAGCTGTTGTGTTCAGACATCAGAGTACAGCTGCCTCAATGGCAGGTAAAAACAGTGGCATATGCAAATATCTCACTACTGGTGAACCTTGGAGCTCTAACCGAGGATCCCCCCACAAAAAAGTATGGGAATATATGCACAATAGACACATTTGTGACTCACCAAGTTCAACACCAGCCCTCCGAAGCACTGAAGGCGGACATTTCCAGGGTTTGTGAATGAAGTCATCAGGCAGTCGAGATAACTCTGGGCACCACTGTCTCACATACTGGCCCTTGGGGTCACAGGTCAGCGCGGCATCGACAGGATGCATGACAAAGTTCCACTGGTCCAGGCCACTCATGCCCCCATTCTGCCACATCATGGCGTTGATGGCCACATCCGCATCAAGAAGCGTGTCCTGATAAAAGGAAACACCCAATGTGAAGGTGGTAAGATTGTCTTAAGTAGCTTGTATCAAATACCACAGTTTGAAATATTCATTGAGACAGTTGCTTGTATCACATACCACAGTTTCAAATATTACATAATAATAATAATAAATGGAATTTATATAGCGCTGTATCTTGCAAAGAAAAATCAAAGCGCTGTTTGGCTTAAATGCTAATATTCACCGAGATAGTTGCTTGCATAAAATACCACAGTTTGAAATATTCACAGAGAAAGCTGCTTGTATCAAATACACAGTTTGAAATATTAACCGAGACCGTTGCTTGTATCAAATACCACACTTTGAAATATTTACTGAGATTATAGTGAAAAGTCTTCTGAGAAAAGTTACAGAATATATGAATAATCAGTGTTATTCAAAAAGGTTGACAGAGTTACATGATAGCCAGTGCTCCTTACCAAATCAGTCACCTTATCATAATAGAAAGCAGTACAAGAAAACAAGATAATAACCTTTACCTAATTTACAAAGTAGTCCTAAGAAGCTTCCCCAAAAAAGCAAGTGAGCACAATATTAAAAAAAAGAGATAATGGAGTGGCTTCACAAACAGGTGAATTCCTTAAAAACAGTCATAGGAAAATATACTTCTAGCTGCAAACATAAGATTTTCTTTCTTTATATAAGAAAAAATGCAATTTTCATTTAAAATAGCTAATCTCTGCATTTCTTTCCATCACCAAGTTTTTTTGTCAAAAAGAATTAAAAAGACAAAACAAAACTGATCAAAACAAATATGGATAAAACCCAAAATATGGGTAAACAAAGATTTCCTGGACGATTTTCTCATCTTTAACTGACACACACATCAATAAAGACTCCAGCTATCACCATTTTACCTGAAACCACCTGTAGCCATGAACCCAGTGAAGATGGAGGTAGGAGATGAGAAACGACGCCACCACATGACGCGTGTAGTTATTCATCCACCCGGTCAGCCACAGTTGCCGCATCGCCGCATCCACCAAAGGGTATCCCGTCTGTCCCTTCTGCCACCCTTCAGGTCTGCTTTGCTGTCGCTCCACCGTTGGTCCTGTTGGTGAAAATAATGACAGCTTTTACACACGGGAACAGCCAACAAACACACAGATCTGATGACAACAGTTCTCCAAGGTACAGTTGAGGGCAGAAAGAAAAGAGGCAGAGCCCCCAACATCCCATATTGCCAACATCACTGAGGTCAGTGGTCTGGGAGGAGGGCTACAGGAGATCGTACAACTCAGCAGAGACAGAGAGAGACGGTGAACCTTGGTGGCATTGTGTAGAGCTCCTACCCAAGACAGTGGCGATGGAGACAGTTGGGTTTTTTAAATGTGGGAATATATTTATTTATCTTATTTATTTATTCTTTTATATCAAGGATACTGGAATAAGCACTCATGTGCTTTTTTACATCCAGTCCCTGAGTGTATGCGATTTTGCAAATTTTGTCATCTGATCCCACTGGCAGACAATGGCCTACTCTTTCAAAAAGCGGAACAGGATTTAACGTGTGTGCAAGATGTTCTGCGTGCATTCGCACATGGGGCCTCAGTTTAGAGTCTCATCTGAAAGACTTATGGGGAGAGTGTAGTCTGTACTGGTGTTAACTCTAGGGGAAAAAATCCACTTGAATGGGTGTCTTGGTGGTGGCTCAAACTCAGGCCATCACATCGCGAGCACAACACTTTGACACCAAGCTATCCCATACGTGTGTTTATGTGTGTGTGTGTGTGAGTGTGTGTGTAAAAAGGTTTGTCAACAACTTTTCCCTTCCTTCTTCAGGCAATATGACTTCGGCAAAGTTGAACATGGCACAGCACACCCCTCTCCAGGTCATAGATTGCTGACTTTGTATATCATGTGACCCTCCACTTTACAATGAGTCACGATGCACTGGTGGTCAATTTCTGACTATTAAAATATTAATCTGCATTAAAAAATGTTGTTTGGGTTTGTTTTTCATTCCTTGGCCAGAGCTCAGAGGTTCACCACTGGTGAGATTTTGTGTATGCAACCACTTTTTGCCATCATGAAGGTAGCTGCATTCTGACTTCAGGAATAGATCACAAGTTTGATGCTCTAAACTATGCTATTCCATTCCCATAAACAGAACAAAAACCTGCACGCATGCACACACACGCATGCACACACACGACACACGCACACACACACACACCCTACCTGATAGTGAACCCGAATAGGTTTGCTGGGCATGTCAGGGAACTTGGACAGGAGCCAGTAGGAGAGATCACGCCACGCAAACTTGCGCAGAAACTTGGGTGACCTGAGTCCTTGGGCATAGCGGAGGACAGCACGAGGACTGACCTGGCCGAAGTGTAGGTATGGGGAGAGGCGACTTGTGTTGGGCATGTCTGCTCTGCCAGACTCTTTCTCGTAGTTTCGGATACCTGCACAACGAAGCACCATACCTACCTTAGGCTCATGCACTTTGAAAATGCTTAGCATCTAATGTAACATAGGGTCAGGATAGCTCAGTGGTCAGAGCACTCGCTTTCCCCAAGCCAATGTTAAGCAGCACTGAGTATGGTTACCAACTGGATGGGTGAGCATTTGTGCGCCTTGGCTTCAGTACAGTCCCCCACATCACTCAGCTGTAAATGGGTACCTGTCCTCTCTAGGGTCAGGGAAGGTAAAGCAACGAGGGAGAGGAGATGGTCACCGCCCTCAATATGCTGGTCCCTGGAGAAGCTGAGGTTCTTGCTCCCCTATGACCACATTTATTATGGGACACTTTCACCTTTTTAATGTAACATTCAAATCATTACTGACTTCTGTTTGCAGAAAACTTATGCCTATTTCAAGCAAACATAAAAAGCTTCTGTTCTATGCAAAGGAACTTCACCTTACTTTTTAAAAAAGAAGCGTTTTTTTAAACATCTAATAAATTCAAATGAGTTCACACTTAGATTGATCACTTTTTAAATGATGATTTCATTTTGTAGATTTTAAACTACCTACCACAAGCCTTCTCCAAACATACACTCAGCCACTCATTAACTCATTGAGGTTGTGCCGAAGCTTAAGCTTAAGCTTCGGCACTCCTCTCCTTTATGTGACGTGCCGAAGCTTAAGAATCGGCAGACTTACAATTTAAAAAAACAACACAAAGTGATGGTTAACTCAAGGGAAAGTACTCTGGCCTGTAGTGGAATCATTTTTCTAAACACAGTTGCTTTCCTTGACCATAAACTTGCCTAGTTTTTGTCTGTTGGCCAATTTAGTTTGACATGTCAACAAGTGATATCTTTGGGATTTCAGGCACTCCAGTGTTATGATTCTCTAAAAAAAACAACTGTTTTACAAAAGTGACATCACATGGATTCAGCCAGCTTCAGGGAACTTTACTTTGGTAAAAAATCATCACATTGCTTCAACGGGACTAGTTGATGAATAGTTCAAGCCATTTAAGATACCAGCCCTAATTTTAAATTTTTTATTTTTCAGCATTCAGTGACATATTTTGAAAATTTGTAAAAAATAAATACAGTCATCTATTAAAAAACTGTGAAACAATCTCAAAAGAAGACATTATAAACTTTTCAATGATGTATAATGTGTATGTAATTATTATGTTGGGTAAGTCTGCTGAATTTTTCAAATATAGCCAAAATCATGCGCACCACAAAATGGCGGGATCCATTTCACTGCGACTCCAATGAGTTAATGACCCTCCCACTCTAATCCACTCCACTCTTCTCCACCCCTTCCCCCCTCTCACTCACACACACACACACACACAGCTATAGGTTCTAAATCTGACTAGATTCACTTTCCAAATTTAAGAAAAAACAAATAAAAATCCACAAAACCAATAACATAAAAGGAAACTAAGGAATTTGATCTGGTTCCCAAATTTCGAAAGCATATAGTGGCAAATGCAAAGAGTATTACAGAAATAATACGTCTTGGGGTATACATAGAAAAAAATAACAACACAACTAATGCTATACTGACCTCCATCCACAAAAAGGTCAAGGGCGTTCCATGCACCATCTTCTGAAAAGTCCCAGCTTTCCCGAATGACTTTTGCCCAATCAATCTGCAGCAGGCAATTATTGGATATTAATTACAACAAAATAATTTGATAAAAGACAGAAAACCACATATACCAAGAACAATAGTTATTCTGTACTGCACATAATATACTGGCTGCCTCCTTTGAATGGGTAGTCACATATTTAAAAAATACTTATAAAACAATTATACACAATACAACAGAATATACTTACCCCCCCCCCCCCAACAGAGTGACACACACACACACACAAAGTGACATACACACATGTATTCACATACAAATGCATGAACTAATAAAACTACATAACACTGCCTCCTATACTAGAACTAGAAGCAAATTAAAGGCTAAAATGTTGCATATTAATATGAAATAATGAAAACAAAATGAGCGACATGAGAACATAAACCATCGTTTTCTGAAACAGTTTTGAGCAACTATCACACATAAGTTAGAAAACACATACAAAAAGGTTCCACAGCAGTTATACCCGGTGATTTCATTATCCCTCACTTACAATCGTGCCATCACGGCGCCTGGGCAATCTGGCAAGACCAAGTTCTTCCAGTGGCTGGCTGTGTGGTAGGGTCCCACAGGTAGGCAGGCGCGCAGGCTTCTCCACTGGAAAACCGATGGATTGAGTGGTGGGGGACAGACGGCAGCATTCCATGAAATGAAGCACTGACCCAAATCCCCTGTAACCTTTGGACTCGATGTTGACTGAGCCAGGCTCATGTAGAAGATAGGAGTCGAAGCGTTTGACGACTACTCCTGAAACACAAGACATAACCCTTCTGAAATAGCATTAAAATCAAACCAGCATGACCCTGATTAGAAATGTGTTACTAAGAATTAAACTATTAAATTATTTCAATTCTCATTTTCATTTGAATGCATGATATTTTGTTCAGTATGGGTGAAGCAGGCTTCAATTTCAAGTCAGGAGGACGAAAGACTGGGTTTCATGATTGTAATGACTATTTCACAGTGATGACAACTAACTGATCTGAGTGTTCTTGTAAGATAATTTATAAAGCTGGCATATTCCTGCAGAGTGGCTTCTTTCTACAGAATTTTCCCAGGAACAACTCTTTTGTTGCTGTGGGTTCTTTCACGTGCGCTAAATAATTTTAAGTAACACGTGGGACCTCGGTACATCATCTCATCCAAAAGACTAGCACCCAGACCACCACTCTTGGTGTAATGGATGGGGGAAAAGGTTTGGGCCCAAACGGGGATTGAACCACTGCACACTTCCGACCCGGACTTTTCACTTTCTAGGCAGGCACATTACCTCTAGACCACCGATCTACTGTCCACTGTCTCCTTCAAGTGGGTCTACAGCACAAATTTTCATTTAGTTTTTGCCTTAAAAAAAGAACTCAGGGTCTTGTTAGTTTTTCCTGTCATTGTAGGTTTTCCTAAACACGTTGCAGGTTTCTCAGATACTTGCAAAAATGACTGCTACAACTGAAGTATCAGTATGGAGATGACATGTGAGCAGCACAGATTTTCTGTAGATCACAGCAAGGTCTCCCACTATTGTTTCCATAATGAAAAGAAGCAGTTTCCCAGCATCTATTCATACTGAATGTAACATTCTGTAGATCCATATATCATATATCATCTGGCATAGGTCATACATGGTCTGTTACACTTCACCTTACACTTAGATCAATAGACAGCGGTGTCACCAGCAAACAGATCAGTGTGACAACAAGATGACTTGTTCTTTGATCATAGATTGAACTGACATTAGGGGAAAAGCCTGAAAAATACTGGGCTGACCACACAGAGAAACATGTATACATGTATACAGTCGATGAACACACACACACCTGTACGGCTGTAGTCCTTCGGATTAAACTATAAACCGAGGCCCCGTGTGCAAACGCACGCAGAACATCTTGCGCATATGTTAAATCCTGTTCTGCTTTACATAAGAGTAGGCCATTGTGTGCCGGTGGGAAAAGATGACAGAATTTACAAAACCGCATACACATGGGGACTGGATGTAAAAAAGCAAGTAAGCGCTTATTCCATTATCCTCGATATAAAAGAATGATATAAAATAAAAACACACACACACATCAGTAATATTTATATACTCCCATTATGAGATTAACCCTTACCCTGTGATACTAATGAGGCACTGATCTGATCATCTCTCTTCTTCAGCCATGGTTCATACAGGTTGTTCAGAACAACAGTCCCAGCTCCTACCTCTGTCACCAGTGACTTGATTTCCTTTTGACTGTTTTCAACTTTACGAAACAATATTCTGTTGCTATATTCATTTTGCAGTGAACTATTCAGCTCATTCAAAGCAAAATGCAGCCAATATTTTGTGGCTCCTCCAGCTGCCAGGGGTCCTTCTTCTTTTTCATTCCAGAGAAATGCCAAAAGAACTGGGGCATTCTCTTCAAAGGCTGCGACCAACGCTGGATTGTCATGCAGTCGTAAGTCTCTCCTTAGCCAGTATATCACAGGCTTGCTGTAAATGTGTCGCGCTGGCCCATGCTGTTTCTGTTGTGCTCTTTTCTTTTTTTCTTTCGTTTTGACATTTCACTACCAAGCACATTATTCGACTCCATGGCAGGGTTTTGCCGAGTATCTTGTCTTGGACTTGAAGTGGGTGACTCTGATTTGTCACACAACTGCTGTACTGATCCATGTGTTTTCAAGTTGCTTGCTTTGAGTTTGCTCGCATACGACGATGATGACGGACTTCCACCATCAGAAATGGGGTAGGGTTGTGAAGCAGACGACGCGTTGCAAATAGCAGACGATGATTTTTGTTCGCTGAGGGACAAAGCCAGAGCAAACTCTAGGTCAAGGGCCTCCCCAAAACTTTTAGTATCATCTGGTTTGTTTGATTGATCGTGAACGACGCTGCACGATGCAAAATAACTGGTATAAATGTTACTCAGCTCTTTTATCAGGGTTGTCTTTTGTGGACCATGTTGCTGTGCCATCTTCAAAAGCTGATGGAAATCGCTTTTCGTCTTCTCTTCACCAAGCAGGGAAAGAACCATACAGAAACATTCATCAGACGTCAATTTTCCTGATGAAAAGCAGTCCAGAATGTTAAGCGCATCTTCAGCGTTTTCACGAGACATCGTTGCATTCTCCAACACAAGGATTAGTGTCTGATCAAGCTCTTGTAAACTCTGTTATTTTTCATAAGAGTTTCATAACAAGAACAGTTTTGTAACACGTGAACTTTCGTCGGAAAATATCGGAAAATGTTCTCGTCCAATCGTCTTTAGCCCCATGTTCCGTACACACATACGAAACAAACCGATCTCATATTTTTTTGTAAAAGGTAATGATTTGTGAAAAGGGGAGTATTTTTACATCTTTCTGATTATTTTGAACCAATTTAAATCAACTTTATTTTGGCTTATGTTGAAAACATTCAGAGATATTTTGGTTTCGTTTTGTTAAAAAATACATCGACCAATCACTGATAGACTAGTCATATGACGTGTGCATCTGTATTTTGGTGGCTGCTCGGGTGAGGTTGTCGCCCATCACAGCTTCATTCATTACATCAGCTGAAAAAGGATACAACACTACATAGTTCTCGCATGAGCAATATTGTAAAACTTATGGTCACAGTAGCGTGGTAAACTCGACCGTTTGAATATCCATGACAGGTAAAAACGTTTTTTGACGTTTCAGGATTTACAAGATTATTGTTGCGTGAGCACTTCCGCTTGAACCAAGGTCCTTCAGTTGAATTGTAAACTTCGGGAATCACATTTCTTATTGCGTTCAGACGTGTTTTTGGTTTCACCATGGACTTGGCAGCAGATCTGCCGGTGACATTAGTGGTGAAAGCTGCTAATCAGAGAGTCGCTGATCAGACTGTGGAATGTGTTTTGGGATGGACGATTCGGAAATTAAAACAACATTTGGAATCGGTGTACCCAAGTAAACCTGTAAGTATGCCCGTGGGTGACAACTTTTGTTGTTTTTTAATGTTCAAATTATTGATACTAGGCCTAAAGCCGACTAACCAGAAAAAAAGGGCGGGGGTGGGGGTAAATACAAACAGAAGTAAATTATAAGACGTAGGCGTGTCTGCATTTTCCAGTCACTCACTCGTGTGCCTAAACCGGTAAACGTACACGTGTGTACACACACACACACACACACACAGGGATGTTCACACACAGCTCCTAGATACAGCCATATTTTAAACTTTCCCATGCTGCCACACACCCATGCTCCCACACACACATATCACTTTAAGTGAACAGACGTAAAATTGAAGACACACACACACACACACACACACCACCACACCACACATCACACACACTCTCTCTCTCTCTCTCTCTCTCTCTCTCACACACTATAACTAGTATAAGTATAACTGAAGTATAACTATAAGCATACATGTAAATGTATGTAATTGTAAACCATATGCACATATCTACACAAGTTCATCTACTGAAATGTCAATTGAAAAACATAACCAAACAACATAACCCACCCAGGAGAACAATAATAACTTAATAATAATAAAATAGAAACAACACCCAAACATGAGGGACAGGTTACATAATCAGAAATTAAGATTTACTTAACTGTGAAAACAAATATAATTGTGTGGTTGTGTATCAAGTATAGTCAGCAAGTAGGCCTACAAGGCTACAGTATTTATTACTATTTACTATTTTTGACGTAGCCACCGAAAGTGGTCTGCTGATTGGCCTTATACTAATATTAATATAGAACATAAATTACAAAGTAGTTCTAACTTTATGCTTTCAAGTTTTCTGCTGTTAATAATAACAATTAAGACTTATATACTAACAATAATAAAGAATATAAACATTTTTTTTCTTTATTCAGGGAAAAAAATCTCGTCCTAGATCATGACTGAGACATGTATCGTATGATGTAATGATGTATACTGAGAAGGAAGAAGAAAAATGGCACTTCGTTGACAATGAGAGATGCATTTGAGTTTTTAATATCATTATCATTGATCATGTATTCAGCACACCCTGTGGTGAGATCTAGATCTAGTGATGTCTATAGTCTATATAAGTATATTTGCTGTGTCTTGTTTGGATTGAGGTGTTGATTGTAATTTGTACTGCAGTAGTAGCACTCGGTGCTCAAAGTCAAAGCCAGTCCTTATTTAGACAGGTCTTTGATTGTTTGAAACGAAAGTTAAATTATTGTTTGAGATTGCCAGCATACTCTTCTGTGACAGGAGGATGGGTTTTTCTCATGTTCACACTGGACTTTGGTTTATGAAAAAACTTTTTATATAGTCTCGTGCAAACGACTTGTGGAGAATAGTTCTAATCAGAACCAAAGTAAACGCCAGGGGACATTACCATTATCACAATATCAGGCCTCAGATGGACAGTTTAGCACAGTGACTTGAAAGTTGAATTTTAATCAGCTCCTCTCATTTCCCCCGAGGGGATGCCGGGGGCTTATCAGTATAAATAGCATCGCCACTTTCTGGAAATTCTGTGCTACAAATTTCCTCTTTTCTATCACTCTTTGTTTCTGCCTTGTTCCTTTTCAGAGTTTCTTCCTGTCACCTCCTTCTTGTCTATTTTCTGCCTTCTTGGTCCATTCTCCTGCCTTTTTTCCAGAAAGAACTTAAAAGGTAACTATTCTCTCTTGTGCCGGTCGGATGCGCTGGGCCTGACTTGTCAGGCGCTTCGCTCATATAACAGACAACAATAGTTGCTGTCTGAGCGTTCGACAAAGAAGAAGAAGCTCCCCTCATTAATAATAAATATATTGAGATCATCATCATGAGTCTTGATTTTGGTAACCACTGAGCTATCTCAGTATCTGCCTTTGACAGTTTAACAGTTTTGTATCTGCCCTTGACAGCATGAGAGTCGTGTTTTCAAGACCAAAATTTTCATTTCAAGGATTGTTGTTGTTCCTCAGCTGGATCTCTAAGGTTTACAAATGGTGTGATTTTGTGTATTTGATGGTTTTCACCCAACATGAAGGTAGCCGCATTTTGACTTCAGGGGTGTACGCTGAGTATGATCATGTTTTCACTTTTTGTAAAATGTCTCATTCAACAGACTTGTTGAGGATAGAATCAGAACCAAAGTAAACGCCAGGGGACATTATCATTATCACTCAATATCAGGCCTCAGATGGACAAGCTGAGCACAGTGACTTGAAAGTTGAAGTTTGAATCAGCTTCCCTCAATATTGAGATCATGAGTCTTGATTTTGGTAACCACTGAGCTAGATCTCAGTATCTACCTTTGAAGTTCGAGTCATGTTTGACTGAATTCATTTCAAGGTGTTTTTTTTGTTGTCCCTTGGCTGGCTCCAAGGTTTACAAATTACAGATGGTGAGATTTTGTGTATTCCACGGTTTTCACCGAACATGAAGGTAGCCGCATTCTGACTTGGGGGTTGTATGCTGAGTTGCAGTGAGTATGTTCATGTTTTTGTAACCCACTGAACCCTGACATAGCGTCAGAAGTTACAGGATCTTTAATGTGCATGTTTTGATCTATGTATGAAAAATGAAAAGGAATTAAAGGCACTGTGCCACTGTGCCAGTGGCAGGTCTACACTGGAAGTTAACCTGGCCTAGCTGGCTTTTGTCAGTTTGGAACTTTAGAAGAATGTGTACACTGTGACTGTGAGTAAGTCAGGCAAGTTACAGTTTCATGTTAAATTTAAAGCGCTTTTGTAGCTCAACTGAGTTCTCAGATTATTTTTGTTAAAATATTAAGTATCTAATGTGTGGCTTACGTCAAGAACAGAATGCTATATATATATACACTAATACACTTACACTTACAGTATAGTGAAAGTTCCATTGAATTTTAAAACATCCCTGAAATTGGAATGTGGCTACCTTAGTTAATGTCAATAATGGTGAGTAAAATTGGTTGCATATTATAAACATTAAAAAGGATGGCTGCTGTCTATGCAAAATCTCACCATTGGTGAACCTTAAAGCCCTTGCTCAGGAATGGTGAGTCCATTAAAAAAAACCTAGAGAGTTAAATATACATGCAGATATAGGGGGGGAAAAAAGGTGGGGCTATTCTCATGGCGACACACTCTCTGGGGAGAGCAGTCCAAATTTCAAGCAGAAAAATCAGCCGTGACATGATGAAATAAAGTACATTATACAAAGCTTGACAGTATTAATGCTAATTAATAATTATAAATTATAGTGAACATTCCTTTGTGATCTCAATTTTCCCCTACAATAAGTTAACTTGCACAACAATCAGAATTATATTTGTCTTTGTTTTCTGATTTTAGAAACACCATCAGCAGAAACTAATCTATTCCGGACAACTACTGGCTGACCATTTAACACTAAAAGAAGTTCTCCGACAGGTGAGTTTAGTCTGCTTCTATTACAGAATTTTTAAACATGTAGCATTCAACAGTATCAACTGGTGTGTACCTCATTGTTTGTACTCTAGCCGCAATGTTGGGGTATGGACCTATGGTTTCCAAATAACCATGAATATGAATCATGTGATACTGCAAGTAATAACAGACTATTTAAATAATATTTGAATGAAATTGATATAATCTAATAATTTTGCTGTCACTATTGTCAATGTCAGCCATTACTACTACAATATTAGTGTTACTGTGTTAGTCAAACTATGTATATATTTTGTTTTCTCTTTTATTGTGTTATTATAATTGTCATTATCATCCATATTATTATTATTATCATTATTTTACTATCAGTAAGTAAACTTATATCTAATCTATAATCAGATTCATCAGGCTTTTAATATACAGTTATAGTTGTACTGAATAAAGTACTAAAACTGTGCAAGTTTTTTTTATATTGTATTTAACTTTTAAGTTCAATTAACTAAGTTGCCAGTGTCAAATTCCACCATTTAGTTTATCTAGTTTTTGTGTTGTTGTCTGTTGTCTGCTGTCAAAGGAGTAAAGCACTTAGCAGCCGCATCCATACTATGTATTGTATTTATATTTATGTGATAAATGATATGATAATCTGACCTTTATTCATATTTTATTGTCATCTAAAAAGTTGCTCTCAGTCTCACTAGTACTACCAGTTGTAGTATACCCAGTGTTTCTATAAATTTGGAAACCATTATTACTAAGTATTAGAAGATTATGTGTTTGTACAGTGTACAACACCAGGGTAATTACCATACTAGTTATTAAGTATTAATTACTGTATCACTATCAGTGTATTACTATTAGGAGTGGGTTTTTTTCCTTTTGAACTTTTGAGGATCGGTGGTCTAGAGGTAAAACATGCCTGTCTAGAAAGCGAAACCGCCGAAAGGTCCGGGTTGGAAGTGTGTGGTGGCTCAAATCCCATTTGGACCCGAAATTTTCCCCCATCCATTAGACCATGAGTGGTGGTCTGGGTACTAGTCTTTTGGATGAGACGATAAACCTAGGTCCCGTGTGTTACACATAATTATTTAGTGCACTTAAAAGAACCCACGGCAACAAGAGAGTTGTCCCTGGGAAAATTCTGTAGAAAAAAGCCACTCTGATAGGGAAACAGATGCAGTTGCAGATGGGAAAAAATAAGGGGAAAAAAAGGGTGGCACTGCTCCCCGGGAAGAGCAGCCTGAATTTCAGTTTTCACACAGAGAAATCTGCCGTGACTTAAACTAAGTTAAAGTGGTATAAATGAAACAAATGAGAGGAAACTGAAATACTTTTATGGACTTTTGTCTTTAGGATGTGGACTGGCTAATTGTATGTTGACTGTTGTAGCAGCTCTAGATAGCACACATTGATAATTTTAGTGTAATTTAATGATATTGCACATTGTTTAAGAAGCCTAACTGCTGTTTTGTTTGAACTCAGCATTCAGCATAGTAGTTAAGTAAGATGGTGTAAAGATGCAAACGTTACTGGATCAGTGAATGATGTAAAGAGAAAAAAGCGTTAATGATCCAGAGTTAGAAGAAAACAATGTGAACCAGAGAGCCCAGCCCTTGTCATGTGAATCAACGCATCACACACAACCATGTCCTTGAGGTATTGATTTTTATCTTGTGCGTCATCACAGCTTGCAAATTTCTACTGTGTTGAGGGTCTGCCTCCAGGTGTTCAAATTTCAACTCTGAATATCACTTGATCAGTTTCATCTGCATTTTAGAAGTTGCTAAAATACTGCAAGGAAAATTAAAGAGGTGGGAGATGTTTTGGCAACTTTTTTTGTTTTTGTTTTTAATACAAGAAATGAGTTAGGGTTTATGAATCTGTATTTAACTACTACTAGTAACAGTAACACCATTAAGTTCATGACTTAAAAAGGTGTATAAATTTCTTTTTCATTTTAATTTAGAGTTTATGAACTGGAACTGTGGTATGATCAGCAGCAAAGTCAACATTTTCACCAGTAGCCTGTTTTCTTTATGATAAAAATATTAAAATGTTATCATTTGATGCAAATAATATTCCATCTGACCTGTTCCATCATTGGTCATGAAAGTCAGTGTTTAGATCAAAAACTAAAAAGCTTTCCCCATGGGATTGTTTGGGGCGTGTCAGCATACCCACCTTCTGGAAATTCTGTGCTGGGAATTCCCTCTTTTCTATCCTCCTCTTTGTTAGTTTTTGAGTTTGTTTCTGCTTCTTTTTCTTCTTGTCACTTCCTTCCTCTCTTGTCTATTTTCTGCCTTCTTGGTCCATTCTCTTGCCTTTTTTCCAGAATCCGAGAAAGGCTTAAAAGATAACAATTATCTCCCAGGCTGAAGTTGGATGCGCTGGGCCTGACTTGTCACTAGTTGTCAGGCACTTAATGGCAGTGCAATGCATTTTTGTACATGTATGAATTATTGAATATGACAGACGACAATAGTTGCTGTCCGAACATTTGATGGCAGCACAACGCATTTTTGTACATCATGTATGAATTATTGAATATGACAGACGACAATAGTCAATAGTTGCTGTCTGAACATTTGATGTTGAAGATCAAAAAGCTTTCTGCCTATTTCTGGTCAGCTGAAATGAAAAGGAGTTTAGAAATTATTTTCTGCATTTACAAAAAAATACTTTGTTTTTAAAACAGTAGAACTAGAAAGAGAACATATCACAACTTTTACTCAAAATGTATACTCTCACTTTCTCACTGTAGTCTCTGGGTCTATTGATCTAAGCACAAGATCCCTGTGTGTAGCTTTTGCAACAGCTGTGCATATGCATCGATTAAAAGTTAAAAACCCGTTTTTATGAGTTATCTGGTTGCTTATACTTTGGCAGCCTTTCGGTTTCAAGATGTGCATTGTAGGTCATGCTGGCAAAACTGCAACATCAAAACTGCAACATGTGAAAAAGTATTGAACGCTTAGCTGTCATGAGCATACAAGTCAGCGTTGCATCACCCTTTTGATGGGAAAGTGAACAGCCTGCATCGCACTTCATGCCACAAATATATTGATTGACTTGATGATAGCCAGTTCTATGTTGCATGGGAACCATATTTGTTAACTAGACTTTACAGCTGCTGGTCACATGGTGATTTTATAATTAAAAAAAAGAAAAGAAAAAAAAGATGGTACATGTATATATATATATATATATATATATGTATATGTATAACTTTATAAGACATATGTTGGATATTTCAAATTGAATTTGTCAGATAATCTTAAGTTACAGAGCAGTTTTTTTTATAGTGAGTAAAGAAAAAAAGCTCGTTTTTTTGTTTAGAACTGTTCCCGGGTAGACTGATTAATCTATCTTTGGTAAACTACAGACTGAACATTTGATAATGTGAATCAACAAGCTCTTTGCATCATGCATGTAAGGAGAAACTCAGAAAGCAAGTTGTTGATACAAGTGTAGTGCAGAACAATGGGTTCAACATAACTGGCCAAATGAAGTTTATATAAATTTATGTGTTCATGATGATTGTTGGAAACCGTGTCTTCAGTGCATTGGCTATTACTAGTAAGTAGTATAATTTATAAGCTAATGGTGTTAGAAAAACCCATGGATGTTGTAATGTTATAATAATAACAGAGCTGTCTATATATATATATAGCTATGCACTGGTCAATAAGTTGATGTACTGTACAACAGCCTATTACTAGTTGGTAGTATCAGTATCACTCACCAACAGGAGGGGTTTTGTTTTGTTTGAACATTTGACTTTTATGATTGTTTAAGTTTTTGTTGTTGTTTGATTGATTGAGTGATTGAGCATTGTTTATGAATACCCAGCTGTACTGTGGTATGCTAGAAATCAAACTTTGAAAATAAAACAAAATACTTCCTTTGTAAGTAAAACTATAAATAAGATACTTCCTTTCTAAGTAAACCTACCCACTTTTGCCCAAACGAAAGAATTGTCAGCCTTGCTAATTAAGGAAACAAAGACTTACTATTGATGCAGTGTCAATATATATATTGATCTTGTTGCTCATTCATTTAAACTAATCTCTATTCCCTCACACACACACACACACACACACACACACACACACACACACACACACACACACACTCTCTCTCTCTCTCTCTCTCATGATATATATACAAACACACACACATATTACACACTCATACATGCACATGCACACTGCGCATGCGCACACACACATTACTGGTTTCTAATACTAGTAATAGAGTGGCATCTAATCTATCGGACTGAATGAAACCTTAATTAAAGTGACAGATGTTGTAAAATGTATGGATTGACAAGGCAAAATACATGAGTTCAAAATAGTGTATTATGGTTTTGATAGGTGATATCATTGATATGACATTTGAAATGAAGAATGACAGTGTTGCGTTATTCAGTTTTTCCTCTTACAATAGATTGCAGACATAACAAACCTTGGGAAGTTAACACTATGATTCATGAGCCTTTTTTTTGGTGGTGGGGGGGGGATGGTGGTGGTAAATGTACATGTATAATATTAATAATATCATTATCATATGCACCAAGAGATATTGCTCATGTGTGTGAACCATATCTCATTGTGAAATTAGTAATAATTCTCTGTGTGTGTGCATGAGTGCATGCATGCGTGGGTGTGAACAGACTATGTGACTGAGTAAGTCCTCCTGGTTCATAGCATTTACATGTTTAGTGTTATGAGTTTTACTCGGATATGTAGTTAACAATGTATATAATATACTCATGTGTGTTTCAGTATGACCAGACTTCCCAGCACACTGTCCACCTAGTTTGCAGCCCCAGTGTTGAAACTCTGTCCCAGCCTGGACCATCACAGAATGCCTCATCCACAGAAAAGGTAAGTACTACAGATCTGCCTAAAAGTAGGATAACAGTGGTGAGCCTTTTATTTGAAATATTTTGCACTTGTTCCCATCATAGGGAATATGGTTGAAATACAAAACTTGTTACATGCAGATCATTGGCACCTCTGTTTCAGATATCTTTTTCCATCTTTTCTTAGAAAAATCACATAGAATGTGATTTATTGCATATGATATATAATCTAGTTATGGCAAACATCTAGATAGCTGAGTGTCTCTTGACAGATTATGGAAAGGATGTATTCACTTCAGCTGTTTGAAAGTGAAAACCAAGTACTTCAAAGTGCTTCACTCTTTTTGTGGTTTGACCTCTTAAGTCAAGATGTTTTCCTCTGTAAGTCTATCCAAAGAGATTCCATGTCCATTTTCTTCAGTGAACTTCTACAGCTGCTATGAATGATCTATTCTTTGCTTAGACTTCTCTCTCTGTTTTTAATATGGTTTTCAGTGATTGTTCATTGTTACCAGTGTGATTTTGTACCTTTGTTATGTTTGTAACATTTATCACAAGATACATGATTGGCTTTTTTTTTTTCTTTCTGTGCCCAGTTTTGAACTAAAAGCAGCTCAGATCTCATCTGAGGGGAGAAGGTCCCAGAAGCTGACTCAAAAGCAGTACTTCCAATAGTTCCTGATGATTGGAAGTTTGTTTGTTGTTGTTTTAATAGAAAAGAAAGCAGACCAAACATAAAAAGCTAAAACAGGAAGAACAAAATAATTTATGGTACTGGTAAGAGCAGAAAATAACCATTTGAAACTGATTATATTTTTAAAAAAAAATCCCCAGCATCATCAAAATAACTTTGTTTATAGTAGGATCTGAAAATAGTTGCTGTAAAGTGATGAGTATTAGTTTTTGTTTTTCCACAGAAATCCGAACCACTCACAAGCACAACCCCATCATCTATATCAACCCCAAATGGATCTGATGGCTTGAGGCATCGTGGGACAGGTGTTTCATCCTCTCAGCCTGAAGGAACTAATGCTGGGTAAGTTATGTACATTTTATTTTAGTTACTTTGTGAATGGAGTTTTTATTGATGATTTTATTCACAGCATGTCACTTCTTATTGTCTGCTCTATTCATCCAGTTTTGTTATTTCAAGTATTTGCCAACAGTAAACAATTTTGAATTCTGCGAAGTATCTTTTCTCTTGTTGTAGGTGGCTCTTGTATGTTGTAGATTGTCCGCATTAATGGTAATTGTTTGATTTTTTGTTGTTGTGAGTAGTGATTTCTTTTTCATTGCTCAGCCAGAGTTCTAAGGTTCACCAGTGGTAAGAGTTTTGCGTGAGCATATGTTCTTTTCCCCACCATATAGGTAGGCGCATTCCGACTTCAGGCATTGTGCCTGAAGATGATGCTTGTGTGCATGCCTTTTTGAAATTTTATCATCCGTTCCTACTGGCACGAAAAGGCCTACTCTGCCAATGGTTTAGTTGTTAGGCAGTTGAATGTTTTAACTGTATTACCGTCTTCCTTCTTGTGTTGTCTTACCACCTTCTTTCTTGTGAGCAGTAATGGTATTTTATTATGACAGACACTATAGGCAAGTGGTTAAGACCACAGCAGTGTTAAAAGCGCAGGAGAAGAGCAGGCACTATGCGATATGGGCATCATCTCCAGTATGCAGACACTATCCAGGATGCAGACAGACACTCATTATCATTCTGGTTGATGTTTGGACCTGTAAATAATAAATGATGTAAGTTTATGCCATGGCAAAATCCCAGATTTAAGTGCATAATGTCTCAGTAAGATGTGCTGTTGTTTCTCTACTACCGTTCAGCTGGGCTGTAAATGATCAGTCTTTAGTCGAGATGATGTCTTGGCTCTCAGTTGTTTGGTTCTGGTTTTGTCATTGATCTTCTTTTCTTCAGTGTGTTGTCAGAACATAATGTTCCCTTTGTGGTCAGTTGTGCTATAAACCTGAACTTGAAACATTAACATTTGTTGATACGAATTTGTAGATCCACAAGAAACGGGAGTGGATCAATGGTCTAGAGGTAGCGTGCCTGCCTAGAAAGAAAAAGACCAGGTTCGAAGTGGGTGGTGGTTCGATCCCTGTTTGCACTAGACTGCGAGTGGTGGTCTCACTCTGGGTGCTAGTTTTTTGGATGAGACCATAAACCAAGGTCCTGTGTGTTACACTTAATTATTTAGTGCATGTAAAAGAACACACGGAAATAAGGGAGTTTTCCCTGGCAACATTCTATAGAAAGAGCCACTCTGATAGGGAAACGAGTACAGTTGCAGATAGGAAAAGAAAAAAAAAAGTGGTTGGCGCTGCTTTTGTGGCAACGTGCTCTCCCAGGGGAGAGCAGCCGGAATTTCACAGAGAGAAGTCTGCTGTGACTAAAAGTGGTATACAATGCAATACCCTTTCATGCTTAATTGGTATTTACACACAGAAGAAGGCATGTTTTTCCAAGAAACAGAATTGACAGAAGTATGATTTTGGCATTCCTACCACTTAAAACCGTGCACACACACACACACACACACAGAGACAACCCTCCCTCTTCTCCCTTCCCTTGACTCCATCCCATCTCACCAGACATAGACTGGCTCATACTCAACAAGAAGCAAGACACAATAAGTTTTTGCAAAATGTCTAAACTAAACTTTGTGTGAAAAATAACACTTGTATTTGTTGGCATCCTTGCTGGCATCCTTGCAGTACTTGTTGATAGTGTGTTTATTAAAAGGAGGAAGCTGGTAAAACATAATCTGTGGTGTGCTTTCAGAGGCAACCAAGCAGCTGCAATGCCCGGAGGAGCAGGCATGGATGGAATGGCAGGGATGATGGGCATGGGAGGAATGCCCATGATGCCCAATGGTGCCCAGGGATGATGGGCATGCCAGGCTATGCCTACACACCGGAGCAGATGGCGTGGATGCAACAGATGTACTCCCAGTACATGGCCCAGTATATGCAGTAGTAAGTGTGTGCATGAGACAGAGAGAGAGGGTGTGTGTATGTGTGTGTGTGCGTGCAGTTTGATGATGCTAAAATGTCATTACAGTTCCCCTTTCATGTTTCTTCTCTTTCATCGTTTACACCCTAAGAGTTTTTTGTGTTGATTAATTAGCTTGGGGATGATGATATAACAATACCATAAAGACCCAGTTTTGGTATAGATTCTTTTGATGGCTGTACCCTGTGATAAAAATATATTGTGGCATCAGTCAGCCCTGGGATATTTGGACACCTGCAGTGTTTGTTGAGCTATGAAAGCAGTGCTGTAAGAACTCCCATCCATGAAACAGAAGAGACTGCGCTGTGTGCTTCCAGTCTTCACAGTGAACCCATAGCACAATCAGCTGCAATTAGTAAACTTCAAAAAAAATTTTTTAATCACTTGCAGCATTATTGTCATCAAAATTGTTAATTACATTTTGCATGTGTGATGACATTTTTTATTGCATTGGATAAAAAGCCACTGGGTGGATTATTTTAAAACTGGAATACATAGTACACCTTTACAGGAATCTTAAGCACTATAAAAAGGTAAAGGTAAAGGTGTCCCATAACCTATAAGGTCGTAGGGGAGCGAGGCGTCAGAGACCTCACTTCTCTAGGGCCAGCATATTGAGGGCGGCGCCCATCTCCTCTCCCTCGCTGCTTTACCTTCCCTGACCCTAAAGAGGACAGGTACCCATTTACAGCTGGGGGAACTGTACTGAAGCCAAGGCGCGCATACGGTCACCCATCCAAGTGGTAACCACGCTCGACGCTGCTTAACTTGGCTGGGGGAAAGCGAGTGCTCCGACCACTGAGCTATCCCGTCCCCTGTACTATACTTATGTGAAAATAAGGTGCTCTTCATCACAACACATTTTTTTAATCTTTCATGTTCATATGCTTATTATGGTTGTCTTGTTTCAGCTATGGCTATCAGATGCCGGCTCCTGCACAACCTGCCAACCCAGTTCAGGCCCCAGCCCCTCAGCCTGCTGCCAATCCAGCTGCAGCAAACAATGCTCCACCCAATCAGAATATGCGTATGAACGCCCAGGGAGGCATGGAAGAGGACGACGAAGAAGAGCACAGAGACTGGCTGGATTATATCTATGTGTGC
The DNA here is from genome assembly GCA_028751875.1 of Rapana venosa. NCBI lineage: Eukaryota > Metazoa > Mollusca > Gastropoda > Neogastropoda > Muricidae > Rapana > Rapana venosa. The sequence goes on from CM054149.1 coordinate 5,068,628, forward strand.
TTCCGTTTTATGGTCTTGGTCAGCATTGTGTATTTCTATTCTTCAGCCTCCCGCTTTCTTACTGTGGCCATTGGATTCTTTGCAGTTTATATGTAAGTTGGTTGACATATTTATTACCCATTTTTTTCTGTAACTTTATTTGGCATGAAATGTGCTGTTGTTTGCTTGTATTCTTTCGAGAAATGTTTAGTTGAAAATGGCCATGTCATTTACCTATGAACTCTTAAATTTTAAAGTGTTTTACCTTGAATTTTGCTTTTAAATACTTGGAGTGTTATACTGAAAATTGGGCTTACTCATTTTTGTTTGCTGGTGCTTCAGGAATTATTTTTTTCTTTTGTGTTATCTGCTAATATTGTGTTTGCCCATTGGTCATTGTCAGGGGTGGTGAGAGGGGTTTAAAAAAACAACTCTTCTCCAATTTGATAGACGAATCTGTATGGATGGTATTTTAGGCTTTGAATATTTATGTGCATATGAATATTAGTTATCATTTTATCTTCTGATATCTTTAGTTAGCATTTTATCTTCTGATATCTTTACTTTTTTCTGTTATTCACCATACACTTCGCAGTAGATACGTTTGTTTCAGTATGATCATATTAATAGTAACCAAATTTAGCACAAATATGCAGTCGGTTATTATAGCATTGTTCCATCGCATTCATGGTATCACATTAACTATTATGATTCAGTTGTACAAGTTTTCATCTTTATACTTATTGGGGTGGGGGGGGGGGGGGGGGGTTGTTTTTTGTTGTTCCTTGGCGGCTAAAGCTCCGAGGTTCACCAAGGGTGAGATAGACTTTGTGTATGCAACCATTCTTACCGGCCTTTAAGATAGGTGTACTCTGACTTCGGGGAACACTTTAAGTTTAAAAGAGGGAAAGTGATAGAGGGTGAAATGAGATTTAAATATTTTTTGTTCAGTTTATACCTTGCATTGTGTGTGTGTGTGGTTTGTTTGTTTGTTTGCTTTTTATTTCAAAGTTGTTTTTTCACATTGTTGTTAATGTATGTATTTTAATTTTGCAAAGTGTTTTCTAACCTATGTTTCTCTTTCTCTCTCCCTCCCTCCCTCTTTTTTCTTTTCTTTTTCAGTCTTTCTCTCTCTTTGACAACTAGCATGCTAGATGATCATGACATTGACAGTGAAGTACTTAGCTTGAGTTGAAATTGTCTTATTGAATATCTCACCTTTTTACAATGACATTGTTGTCTAGGATTCAAAATGGATGGTGGATATGGAACCGACGGCAACAACAGCAGCAACAAGAAGCCCAGCAGCCACCAGCACAACCTCAACAACAGCAACAACAACAGCCAGAACAACAACAACAGCAACAGAACCCAGCAGACGGGCAGAATAATGCAGGGGCTGAGGTAAGACATTTTTTACATTTATCAACTTTTTTCTTTGATTAATAGATCTGTGATTCCAATTAGTATGCTCCTTTAAAAACAATTTTTTTTTATACAAGTAATTTTGATAAAATGTGAATTTAGACCTTTTTTGGTTCTTGTTTTTGGTCTTGTTTTTGTTCTTGTTGTTGTTTGAAGCTCATTTTATGTTGGTTTCTATTTTGTTGTTACAGTTTTTGTTCTTGCTGTTTTAAAAAAAAAAATTCTTAGAATAGGAAGGTGCAGTGTGGATTCTCAGAAGGTGGATTGCAAGAATTCATCATATTTTATAACCTGACCCCACACATTTCTGAGCAGTGTCCCTAATCAGCTGCATTAAATTAACCAGTTTGCTGCCTACAAGATGTCAGCTGATGTCCCCATTTTATTTGATTTTTCACAAGTTCTTGTCTGGTGCAAAAGGAAAATATTTTCTCACATTGTTAGAATGTCAAATCAAGTCAAGTCAAAACATTTTGATCATCCCATGAAGGGCAATTACAATACTGACAGGCAGACTGATACATATCAAAATCTCAAAAAAGCTACATTTCATATTGGTTAAACCAATCCAAAATGACGTCAAATAAAAATGTCACGAACACACACACACAAACACGCATGCATGCGCACACACACATACACACACACACACACCAATTGCGAACACAATGTTAAAAAACAACAACAAAACCAAAACATTGACTAGAAGACATAAAAACTTATTATTTACGCATGCACATATGTAACACGTACACACGCACGTGCATGCATGTGCGAACACACCCACACACACCATACACCAATGTATGAATTCAATGTTTTTAAGAATTGTACTTGAGGTATTAGCTTTTCTGTATTAGGAATGGAATCTTTTTACATCACAGCAAATGTCACTATTTCTTCATGCTAGTCAATGACTGGCCAAGTTTGTGTGCGTATAAGCCGAGTGCCATGTGACGAGATGGATTTTCCTTGTCTGTGCTCGACAGTCAACCAGCTGTCCACTTCATGCCAGCACTGCAGATGAATTTTGATCAAAATAATGATAAAGCCATGATCTTTTGTCTAATGATTCACATGACTGATTATGACAGTGATAGCAATGCACAGCTTTTGCTGGGTGCTATGCAGCAGACATATTGTTCAGCAGACGAGTGTACTCATGACAGTGACAGCGAGTCCACTCACAATTGTTGTGATGGCAAAAGTTGGTCAAGACCCGAGGCTGTAGAAAGTAGGGGAGGGTTCATGTATGGGGAGAAGGGTAATGAAGAGCAGAAATCGAAGCCCAATCAGAGTGGGCATGGCCAGGTCAGCAGGGCCAGACAAGTTGATGTATTATATTGAAATAGACATGTGGATTTGATCAAACTTGTAAAGATGATCCTTGAATTGTGTCTTTTCATTCTTTTTGTCATTTGTCTTGCATATCTTGGCCAAGAAATTTGCTTTAGTGCTGGGCAAAAATTTGCACAAATTATAACTTATAATCAGGCATGTTGTGTAACATAAAGGAATAAGAATTTCAAAGATCTAGATAGAGATTCAGATTCCTCATTCATATTCCATAAAAAAACCCTTTTCTATAACACTTGTTTTTCTGTCACAAATAGTTTGAATGCCAGAATTTTGTTGATAATTATTACCCCTAAAATTAACAACCCGGGCACTGGGAAGAACCTTAAATTAGTTTTTAGCTGGCAGCAAAAGGGTAAAGAAAGGCAGACTGTAAATATGTATGTGCCATTGCGGCTTATGTAAATATATATAATATCTGTAGTTAATTCATGTTCATTTTTGGATACATTTTCACTTTAGTTGAGTTTTCAGTTGTAAAAAAAAGGTACTTCAACATCACCGCTGGCTTTCTTCTTTTTTTTTTTTAAAAGCAAGATTGCTACAGTTGACTCCTCATTTCGTTGCTTTTGCCATATTAGCAAAGACTTCCATTCTGAAAATATAAGAGATTGTGTTCCTTCAAAACAAACTGCTACCCCAGTCTAGGACATAGTCAGTTAAGACAGTCTGCATCGCTTGCATGTTTGAAGTCGATGTTTGTTTCAGCAGTTTCTTTGTTGTAGGATGGTGCAATTTTCCTTCTTTGATGATTGATCATGCGAATGGTGTCTGTTGGTGACAGGAGAGAAGAGAAGTGGAGGGGGATGGTGCAGCAGCAGCATCTCCGGCAGGCAACAGCCCACCAGTCGTGGACCCTCAGCAAGAAGTGCCCTCCACCCCAGTCATTCTCCTGCGCATGTTGGTGTCTTTCTTCACCTCCTTAGTGCCCGCCCCACCCCCAGCCGTGAATGGGAACTAGGGCAACTGTTCCGGAGGACTTGTCTCACCCTGTTTTTCCAGAGATTGTTAAAAGTGGGAAGCAGATTTTTTTGGAAAAGTGTGTGGTGGGACGCTGCCAAAAAGGAACATTTCTTGGTGTTCTACTTTTGGAGAGAAAAAAAATCCCAGACATGATTTTGTTCGCCATCTTTTGGGGAAACTCACTTGGTTTTGTTTCAACTTCAGAGAAAATGTGTGTGTGTGTGTGTGTGAAAGATGGTTGTGAGGGTTTAAATGAGGAAGCATAATGTGTGCCTCAGAAGCATTTCTCTCCACAGAAGAGGAAAAACTGCAACAGTAAATTGATATATGCTTATTTGGAGTGAAAAAAACACTAAGGGGAGATTTTGGTATTTGGTTGAAAAGATGAAGTATTGTTGCTGCCTTAGACTTCGTTGGCTGCAGTGCTTTGTGCATGTCATACATCTACATGTTTATAGCAAGAAAGGCAGTAGCTAGCGTTCTTTCTGAAGGGAATGCCAGGTGCTTGTCAGAACTAGAAAGAGCAATATGTTGTATATGCAAAGGTTTTGTTGGGTTGTTTTTTTTCAGTATGAGTAGTACAACATTTTACACATTTGTGTAGTGCTTTTTCTTTCTTTTAAAAAACATTTCCTTAGTGGTTTGTAACTTTTCTTTTTTTTCTTTTCTTTTTTTAAGAGAAAAGAGGCAGGATTTTTTTTAAGGCATTAGTTGTGTCTACTTTAACCTTTCAACTTTCTAGTCTTAACAGGTTGTAGGCTGTTGTAAAATAGTTTATACTATGCATTTTTACATGTTGTTGTTGTGTTGTTGTGCGTTCCCCAGCTTTACACTCTGGGGGTCACTCAGAACGTGCACTCTGACTCGCTCATCCCACCTGGGAATCACTGTGAGATAGGAAGCACACCAGATAGAAGTTTGCGTGTATGACTATTTTCAAGTACCTCGCCAAATAGGCAGCCATACTCCGACTTCAGAGGATTTTTCTCCTATAAAGGAGAGTGCAGGTTGTTATGTTAAGAGCTTGTCATGGCTGAAGGCAATCTCAACACAACATTTTACAACATAACAACATTTTAGTGTAGGCCTTGGCAATTAGCTGACATAAATAACTGACACAGCTTTTGGCCTGGGCCATGCATTTTTACATTATTACAATGTAAATAAGAATAGAAACCAAGTGTAAAAAAAATATTTAAAAGTCTGTCCAGGTCTGACAAGTATTTATAGTCAGGTGAGAGTGACTTGAAGGGGTTTCTTTTCTGATTGTCTTTTCAAATGTGAAGAATCAGCAGAACTTTAAGGCATGAACTTGAAGGAGATGGAATTTTATGTTATAGATTTTATTCTGTGGTGCTTCTGGGAATATATTGTGTTGGAGGTTCACATAAGACTCGCGTTGTTTGGGGAGAGAAAACATTTTACTTAATTTTTTTTTATTTTGAGGATAATGGAACAAGCACTCGTGTGCTTTTTTTTTTTTGTTGACATCCAGTCCCTGTGTGTATGCAGTTTTGTAAATTTTGTCACTTATGAATCACGTGCATGTTGTTTCTGTGCCAGTTTTGTACAGCTTTTTGTTTTTAAAATGGGGAGTACTATTTTTGTATGTTGGGATTTCTTTCCTGGAAATGACTTTGGTCTGCATGATGTTTTGTTGTTGCATGCCATTCTTGCTACCAAGATGAATTTCCTTACAGTGTGTGGGTCTTGACAGGGTGTTGGTCTGGTCACTTGTTACATTTCTGTTGTATTGATTATTCAGAAAATTGTGTTCACATGATGTCCTGTGTATGTGAGGGTGTAGAAAATCTGACGGTTTTTTGTCTTTTGGGGCTTTGTGGAATGTTAGTGCCAAGAATTGTCTGTGATAGAAAGTGCTTCCTACATAAACACGCTATTGCCCATCTATTTCCCCTCAGCTTGCTTTTCCTGTTGTTCTCTTTTTTTGTTTGTTAGTTTATTTTTTTTCGTACAGTATGAGAAAATATTTTGCATGATTTATAATACCCAAGAATTACAGTTTTGTTTTATCTTGTCTTGGTGGGGGGGGGGGGGGGGGGGGGGATATTCAATCAGATGGATCTGTATAACCAGTGTCATATTAAGGAACCAAAACCAGATAAAAACCCAAGTTCAGAAAAATTATTCTTGTTCTATGAGAGAAAGGCAAAAGGGACAAGTTTACCATTTCAAACACTCTGATACTGTTGATCACTTTCACATAGTTGTGGTTTTGACTCTGTGGAATAAGTGTTGGCATGTCTGCAGTATCGCACCCAGTTCTTTGGGTGCCTTGTCAGAGTGGCTTTTACAGTGAGTTTAGTTTCAAGTGGAGGTGTTGGATAGAGGTTTTCAACAGTCTAAGCACAATACAGGTGTTTTATGATGCTGAATGCAGCATTCTGGTTCATGGGCTCTTTGACTGCAGAGCAGCATAGAAAGCATGAAGGACATCTTTAACTTCATAAAAACCATCTTTTAGAAATCAGGAGTAGGAAAAACTATAATTTGTTTACTTTTAAAGTGGGATTGTTACTAGTTGATTTTCTGTGTGTGTTGAGTACGGAATATTCTGCAGTGAAATCTTGGGAAAGAGGGACATGATTACACACCTCTCTCTCGATGTGCCACCCATTTTAGTAGAAAAAAAGAAAGGCGAGAAGTTGCTTGTTTTATCTCACTGTATAATCTGGCTATCTTTCTTGCTGTGTATTCTTGCTTTATTTTTTTTAGGAATATTTTTTTCTTAGGTGGAGGGGGGCCTTAAGGTACTGTAAACTTAGAGTTGCACGATTACTTTTTGGTTGTAACTTCATAATGTCAGCCCTAACCCCTTCTTTCACTTTCTGACATTGGCTGTTCAAAAACAAAAAAAACTTTACAACACTTTCAGTCTGTTCCGCCCCTTCTAATCTTTTACAGCTCTTTCAATCCAAACATCTCTTTAATCCCAATCATTTTCATGTTAATCCTTGCTGTCACTTTTAGTTACGGTCTTTTTACCCCCTTTAATTTGCTTTTGATAGTTGAACTTACACGTAGGTGCCTATGCATATTATGGAATTGCAAGCATGTTTGTGTGTGCAGGTATATGTATTTTTATGTGGGCAAGCATGTTTCTGTGTTTGCATTTTCAGCACATATAAAGTCAAGTTCTTGTTATTTTAAATCTGTTATATCTTGTTTTCGTTCTTTAGCGCTTATGGGTTTATTATTAGTATTATCTAGACTCGTACAATCAAAGCTTTGCAGACAATGCAGTATACCTTGCTCACGTTACCTTACCCTGTAACTTAAATCAGCTGACCCATTCACTTAATCCCCTGATCTGTTATGGCAGAGATCTTCAATCTTACGTTCCTGTGTTTATTGGCTTGACCGTTTTATTCCCTGCTTTATGTTTTGGTTGTGGATAAAGGTTATACACAAGTTTATGTTTGAGAGCACATTGTTCCATTTGATTTACATTACAAACCCAGTGTTTTCATGTGGTAAACTTGTTACTGGTGCAGAGTTTATATATCGGAGTATGTTTGAAATCATTTTATTTACGTCTTCTCAGGCAAAGCTGAATTTTGAAAACATGTTTGCATGTTAATCATAAACTTCACTAGCGAGAGTGTGTATGAAAATTCAGGCATGGGAATGAAAAGCCTTTGGGCTTGTTTAGGCTCCTGCTTTGTTGGAATGGAATCCTGGGATCAGTCTGTATCATGTCAGTGAAAACCATCTGGCCTTCAAGGTTCATAAAACTGATAGGAATACACAACCACCATGGTAAGAAAATTGTATTTCTCCCTATGGAATAACTATGGAGAACCTGTTTAATATTGCTGAAAACACATTCTCAAAAAGGGGTTTGACATCGCCATAAAGCTGCAGGAAAGACTGGTTTCTTCTTTGTCGAACGCTCAGACAGCAACTATTATTGTCTGTTATATGAGCGAAAATGCGTCACGCTGCCGTTAAGCGCCTGACAAGTCAGGCCCAGCGCATCCGACTTCGGCACAAGAGAGAATAGTTACCTTTTAAGTTCTTTCTGGAAAAAAGGCAGGAGAATGGACCGAGAAGGCAGAAAATAGACAAGAAGGAGGTGACAGGAAGAAAAGGAACAAGGCAGAAACAAAGAGAGTGATAGAAAAGGGGGAATTTCTAGCACAGAATTTCCAGAATGTGGGGATGCTGTTTATACTGATAGGCCCCCTGGCATCCCCTCGGGGGGGAAAGACTGGTGAATGAATACATGGACAACAACTCTTGAACCTCCCCCATCCCATTATTTGGTTCCCCTCCTCCATCTGTCCCCAACTTCTTGGGAATGAACAGAGCGAGGAAGTAAAGTGATAATTAACGTGTAGGAAATGTTCCTTCTCTTTTGTCAGGTAAAAACTGTTCAGCAGGGAACGGACTGCAGGTCTGGGTGCAGGAGTCCTGCCCAAATATATATCCAGCCAACATGTGATAGAGAATGATGTGTGTATACATACTCTGTCTGTCCTTCGGGACAAGAGCAGTGACATGGTGATGGTCCCTTTCTAAGCTGCCAGTGTTTATGGTGTTATCCTTTTTTTTTTTACCCTTGAAATCCAGTGAGGTTTTTTTTGGTTTTGTTTTGTTTGTGCACTGTCTGTATTTTTCTCTGAATTGTGACACTGTGATGGACTGTAGGTATGCTTAATACCCATGCATATTTAGAGTGTGTATGTGTGTGTGTGTGTGAAATGAGTGATAACTGATGACACAGGATAGATGTATGTATGTGTGTGTGTGTGTGAAACAAGTGATAACTGATGACACAGTGCTGGTTTTGATTTGAAAACAAGTTTCAAGTTAGCTGGTTTTGATTTGAAAACAGTTTTTAAATCATATAATGTTTTGAAAATATATACAAAACAAAACACAATTTTTTTCGTTTTTTTTAAAGTTTTTTGTTTTGTTTTTGGCTTCAGAGGAAGTGGGTACATTAATAGCTACATGATCCTTAAAAAAACCAAACCAAAAAATCCCCAGCCCATAATAATAATAATTTTTAATGTGCACAGATTCTGTTCCTGTTAATTTCTCACCTTCAGCAGTCTAGGGGTAAATAAGCATGGATCTTACTTTGAGAAAACTCGCAAGCTGTGTACAATTTTTTAAAAATGCACTATAAAGATGCAGACAGTGTTCCTAAACATGATTCTTTTTATAACTTTGCGCTATGGATAATATCAGTACTAGCAGCAAATCTTAGAAGAAGGAGGTGAAAGATTTTTTAGCACCCACAAAAAGAAAAGACTGTCCAGTATGTCTTAGAAGAGAAAAAAGGGAAAATAGCAGAAACAAAGAATAATTCTTAACTCGATGGAGTTGCAGTGAAATGGGTGCAGCCGTTTTGTGGTGACACTTGATTTTGGCTCTATTTGAAAAATTCAGCAGATTTACCCAACATAATAAAGACAAACAAATTATACATCATTGAAAAGTTTAATATGTGTCTACAGTTTTTCAATAGATTACGGTAATTAATTTTTACAAATTTTCAAAATATGTTTCTGAATGCTGAAAAATAAAAAGTTATGAAAATTAGGGATGCTTATCTTACATGGCTTGAACTGTTCTTCATCTAGTAAAGTTCCCAGAAGTTGGCTGACCCCATCTGATGTCACTTTTTGCACTATACAATTTTTGCTTTTAAAATCATAACACTGGCGAGACTGAAATCCCAAAGAATACGCTTGTCAACATGTCAAAGAAAAATTGCCAACACACACAAACTAGGCAAACTTATGGTCAAGGAAAGCAACTGTGTTTAGAAAAAAATGATTGCCCTACAGGCCAGAGTACTTTCTCTTCAGTTTGAACATTACTTAGTGTATTAAAAAAAAAATCGTAATTCTGCCGAATCTTAAGCTTCGGCACGTCACAGTGGAAGAGAGGAGAGGAGTGCCGAATCCACAACCTCATTGAGTTAAAGCATCGTTTTGTTGTTGTGCCTTTGGAAGCTGCTTGTGAGTTGAGATCCATGTGTGTGCATGAATGCTTTGTAATGTATATTGTCAATGGCATCCATGTATATACATTATAATATATATATATATTTAAAGTGAATAGAAATATTGTTCTGCTTTTTCCAAGCATTGTGGAACTACGGTGCATCATATTGTGTACATCCTGTAATGTATACTTACAATTCATAAACAGTCACCAGCTAATGGCAATGGAGGACAATTGTGTAGTTTGTATTGGAAAGAGATCTTCAGATTTTTCTGTTCAGGCACATTAGGAATAGCTCACATAAGCTGAATATGTGATAGAGCTTTAAAAAAATTAGTCGCTGTGCTTTGCATTGACTTTTATTATTGGCTTAAGATTGATTGGAGTAAGTTTGTTGGGTTTTTGTTGTTTATTCTTTATTGAAAAAGACATCTTTTTTGGTTTATTTTTTTCTTATAGAAGAAACCTGTATTACAAAGAGAGAACAAAAGCTTGGGGGTGGGGGGTGGTTGGAGGGCACAGATTGTTTATTCTTCTTTATATTCAGTCCGCTGGTGATTGAAATTGGTAGCAGATGGTTACAGAATTGTTAGGTAGGTACTAAGAAATTCTAACAAAGCAAGTGATGCCAAGTTTTCGTTGATATTCTTTCAGAGACTTACGTTTTCAGTAATGGTTGCCACACTTGCTTGGAGAAGGAGGATCGCAAGAAAGTGATATAAAGAGTCCCTCTCATCTCTTTGTATATTTTACTGGATATTATTTTTCATGGGTTTGTATTTCCCTGCATTACGAATAAAAATTGAAATATCAAGAACGTCACATTGGCATGGAAATGTGTTTTCTGTGTGTGTGTGTGTGTGCGTGTGTCCCCCTTTTAGGAATATTGTCCCTTCATCTTCATTCCAATAATCTTCCCCCTTTTCAGTCTGCCTATTGTGTCAACCACAGTACCCAAACCACCCTAGTCCAGACGTTAAACACGCTTCTGACTCAGGAAAAATCTCCCTTCTCATTCTTCTGGACTTATCTGCAGCCTTCAACACTATAGACCATTCAATTCTTCTCTCCCGTCTCCAAAGCACGTTTGGTATTACAGGCACAGCCCTCACCTGGTTTAGTTGCAGTAAACAAGATTCAATCATCACCTGTCAAACTGGAATGTGGAGTCCCACAGGGATCAGTTCTTGGCCGTTCTTTTCACTCTCTACACTGCTCCACTGTCACATGTAATAAATCGTCATCAGATTAGCCATCATTTTTATGCAGATGACTCTCGGATTCTGAGCAGTGATACTCCTGAAAATCTGCCTTCTCTCTTAACAAATATGTCCTACTGCTGAAGGCAGACATCCAAAATTGGATGATACAGAACAAGTTACAGCTAAATGCAGATAAAACCGAAGCTATGCTTGTAGGGACCAAACACTGTCTTCCATCACAACAGCTTCAATAGAAGTTGGCAATACGTCTTTCCCTCTATCCACTGTTGTAAAATATCTAGGGGTCATTTATCGACAACACACTTTCCATGCAAAAATTCATCACCCAGACCTGCCAGTCATGCTACTATCAATTACAGCATATTAGTGCAGTTCGAAAGTACCTGTGCACTGATGCAACATCCAAACTAGTCACGTCTCTCATTCTCTCACGTCTGGACTATTGCAATTCTCTTCTGGCTGGTCTGCCAGCATCATCTATCCACTCCCTTCAACGTATACAAAACTGCCGCACGATTTTTCCTGTCTATACTATACAGTGCCACTGAATACTATCTATGCTGTACAGCACAAAGTCTACGGAGTACTCTGTCAGTGCTATTAAATACACTGTCAGTGCTATTAAATATTATCTATACTGTACAGCACTACTGAATACTCTCTGTATTGTACAGTGCTATTAAATACTATCTATACTGTACAGCACTACTGAATACTCTGTATTGTACAGTGCTATTAAATACTATCTATACTGTACAGCACTATTGAATACTCTGTATTGTACAGTGCTATTAAATACTATCTATACTGTACAGCACTACTGAATACTCTACATATTGTACAGTCCTTCGGATGAAACTATAAATCGAGGTCTCGTGTGCGAACACACGAACATTTTGCGGACACATTAAAACCCATTCCGCTTTTCTGAAGTGTAGGCCATTGTGTGCTCGTGGGAATGGATGACAAAATCTACAAAACTGCATACACACGGGGACTGGATGTAAAACAAAGCACACGAGAGCTTATTCCATTATCCTCGAAATAAAAGAAAAAACGAAAAAAACCAACAGTGCTATTAAATACTATCTATACTGTACAGCTTTACTGAATACTGTCTATATTACACAGTGCTATTAGTATTAGATACTATCTATACTGTAAACACTGTTGAATACTGTCTATACTGTACAACACTTTTGAATAACAATATTGTACAGCGCTCTCAAGTACTATCTATGTTGTATAACGCTATTGAATATTAACTATAATGTATAGTTCATATCACTGTGAATTTGTTTTTGCAAGATATAGCGCTATATAAATTCCATTTATTATAAACATGAAAAATAATCTCTCTCTCTCTCTCTCTCTCTCTCTCTCTCTCTCTCTCTCTCTCTCTCACACACACACACACACATTGTTTCTTGTCGTGGATATTTTCTCTTCTTGAAAAAAAAAGACAAGTTTTGGGAACATGATCGTATTCTGATTTTTTCATCCATTTCTAAGGACATAGGTTGTGTTTGACATGTGTAAAAACTGCTGAAACTGACCCATCTCCAGGTGATGAAAAAAGAACCATTTATCTGATGTTGGCTCATGATTCACTGTCTGTGTGATCTGTCACACATACTTACGTCCACTCATAAAAAAAATGTAAGATTCTGTTATACTGTATTTCACTTTAGCCACACCCAATCGCAATTGAGACCTGAAATTTAAGCAACATTCTAAACTTTGGATTCAGCGCACAGTGGTATCCTAGTGAGCTATTCTCTTCAATTCATGCCCTACTCCATCCCGGACTTCGGAATGCGGCTGCCTTAATGGTGGGCTAAAACGGCCGCATACGCAAAATCTCACCACTGGTGAAGTCGCTGACAGCAGATGCCACACTTGCCGATTCATTGTTGTCTAAAGTGACACCCAAATTCCACCCTGCGGGGCAAAAAGTAAAGCAGTATTTCCTTCCACTCTGGCCCTTCCACATTTACCGTGCGTATCTTTGAGAAGAAAACAAACCCGCACACATGCACGCAAGCATGCGCACATGCACGCATGCGCACATGCATGAATGCACGCTCACACACACACACACACACACACACACACACACACACACACACACACACACACACACACACACACACACAGGTAGATAGATGGCCTGATGAGAAAAAGCAAATTTATTTATTTATTTATCTCACTTTAAGTCACGGCAGATTTCTCTGCGTGAAATTCGGGCTGCACTCCCCGGGGAGAGCACGTCGCCACAAGAGCAGCGCCACCCATTTTTTTTTCATTTTTTCATGTCTGCAGCAGTATTTGTTTCCCTATGAGAGTGGCTTTTTTCTATAGAATTTTGCCAGGGACAACTCTCTTGTTGCCGTGGGTTCTTTTACGTGCGCTAAATAATAATGTGCAACACACGGGACCTCGGTTTATCGTCTCATCCAAAAGACTAGCGCCCAGACCACCATTCATGATCTAATGGGTGGGGAAAACGTTTCGGGTCCAAACGGGATTCGAACCACCGCACACTTCCGACCCGAACTTTTCGCTTTCTAGACAGGCGCGTTACCTCTAGGCCACCGATCCACTGCACTGCTTATTCAATGTACCATCTGAAAATAAAAGTTTGACTTTCACACACACACACACGCGCGCGCGCGCGCGGAAAAGAAAACAAGGATGAGATTAAAAGCCACGTATTCATTCTCAAAAGCAGGTGTTTCCAGTTTGCCACATACACTTCTTGCATAGCTGCTATGCTTACAAAAACAAAACAAAACAAAAATGAAAAGGCAGGTTGCGAGTTAATTCTAATAAACTTTTTGAAATCAAAAGTAGAAAATATAAATTTACCACAAAGCAGTTACTTCAAGACAGTGTCAACGAAAACAAAATCCATATACATTTCGTAACCTCAAATAATGGTATTGAAACAGTAAGAAAAGAGACAAAAAGATGGGGTACTTCATTAAAGCTTACCATATGTACATTACAAAAAAAACAACCACCCACATCATGCTAAAAAACAAACAAACCCCAACGAGATCAAATGTTTAGCTACGTCAACTGCAACAACTCTTTACCAGCGTTGCCACTTCTATCCTATCAAATCTTCCCCGAAGTCGGAATACGGCTAACTTAATGGTGGATAGAAACGGTCGCGTACGCAACATCTCACCATTGGTGAACCTCGGAGCTCTAGCCGAGGACACCCCCCCCCCTCCCCACCTCCAAAAAAACCCAACAACAAACAAACACAAAAAACCCTGCAACAATAAAAAAAACCACAAAAAAAAATCCCCCGACCCCCCAAAAAACCCACAAACAACAAAACCCCAACCAACAAGAACAAACAAAAATCTGGCACTAATAATTATGCGCATCAATACGAAAATAATGTGCCATAAACAATAAAGACAATCTGCGTGATCACGTAATAGGATGCCAACAGCTATTATAAAAAACAACAACAAACGAACAGTAAAATAACATGCACAGGTAGTCCTATTCTCTTCCTCTCTATCCTCCTCTTTTATCGTCTTCTTTCTCCTCTTCCTTTTCCCTACAATTTTCCTGCCTTTTCTACTTCTTGTTCCTCATAGCTGTCTCCATCTCCATCTTCCAAAAACTTGGAAAGTGCATTTAAAAGTTAACCTCATTCCAACCTCCCCAACTCTTGAAGAGGATCTTTGCTTATAATATGGCCGTTTTTGTTGCGTTTCTATGGTGTGTGTGTGTGTGTGTGTGTGTGTGTGTGTGTGCTTTATCCCGCCAGAGTAGTAAGCATACATCATCTTACAGGAACTTTATAAGCAGGTTTGGGAAGGGGGGGGGGGGGGGGAGGGGGCACCAAATCAAATAGGCTATCAAGGCTATCAAATACAGGAGGCAGAAAACTAAGAAAAGAAAATGGAGAAAATAATATACGCGTCCCGCACTGTATACACTGTATGATCCTTCAGATATTGCCAAACACTAGCGTTCGCTCTTTCACTTCTCTCTTTCACTATACAGCTATTACTGGAAATGATAATATTACAAATGCCAGTTGTTCACCACAGTCAACAACTACAAGCCTAGCACATTTTCCCGTATCTATCGAATCAATGTCTCGAGATAAAATCTCCCCCAAGTCGGAAAAAGGCTGCCATAGTGGTTAGCAAAAACGGTAGTTTACGCTAAATCTCACCACTGGGGAACCTCGGAGCTCTAGCCGAGGAACGAAAAACAACTCCCCCCCCCCCCCCCAAAAAAAAAAAAAAAAAAAAAAAAAAAAAAAAAAAGAAATCAATGGTTGCCGTTCGCGTGTAGCATCTTTCAAATTCTTCTGCACCTTCTGTGAGGTGCCAAGTGATGATGCACATTAATTTACATTTTTTTAAAAACCCAACAACCCCAAGATGATATTCTTTCTGACTTGTGAGGTGCCCGAGTGATGATACACAGTGATTCACATTGGAGAACCCGGGTGCTATTCTTTCTGAATGGTAGTCTGGCTGGTGTTATGGTTGCAGCTACCTTCATGGTGGCAAAAGCGGTCGCATACATAAAATCTCACCATTGGTGAATAACCTCGGAGCTCTAGCCGAGGAACAGGAATTTTGTTTTAAAAGGTCACTGCAGAATGCTATAGGAATGAATGCATGAAAGTCTACTTACAAAAACTGTGGTCGTCCACAAGTAAGCAATAAATCAAAGGTACAGGGAAATACTTGAATCAAATCAATTCTTACTCTATCACATACACTAATCATCTAAAGCATCAAAAAACCAAAAGCTTGGGGGGAAAACACAGCCATAAATTATATACTGCCTCTGCTAATATTAAGGAGGCACCGTGGTCGAGTGGTTTAGGCGGTCAACTCGTGATCCAGAGGTCGCGGGTTCGATCCCCGCTCGGCTCGGTGTTGTGTCCTTGGGAAAGACACTTTACTCCTATTTTCCTCACTCCACCCAGGTGTACAAGTGGGTACCAGCTCTGCTGGGGAAGTATCTGGCGACAGACTAGCGTCCTGTCACAGGGGTGGTGAAAAACCATCAGTTCGCTTAACGCTACAGAAACCGGGATAAGCTCCGGCTCTATGGGCCTTCTGGCTCGAAAGAACATACTTCTGCTAATGTTGCCATTGACTATTCTGTTTCCAAGACTTTGCAATTTTTGTCTTCATATTCACCAAGTCAACTTTTCCATTGTCTGAATCACACATTGCCAGATTAAGGAGCGTGATAGGTTATGAGTCTTGTTTGCAGTATTAGTTCAAATGAATGGTTTCAGCTGCTAGGAATGGGGGTTGATTATGTTTCATTAAACGATTACAGTCACTGCACTAACACGCCTCAATAGCTTTTCCTTCTTGCAATATATCACCTTGTCTTTGGCTGAGTTTGTTTTCTGTAACGTTTATAAACAACAGCAATGCAAGTGTTTCTCTATGTACAAACAGAAGAAAATTGAGAAACCTAGGAAGCAAGCAGGTGAAGGCTTATCTGAAGACTGTTCAAACTGAGTCAGTATGATAGGAAGGTCAAGTAAAGACCACCAACAAAGCGATGATGACAAAGGTCAGGTGAAGACCACCAACAAAGCGATGATGACAAAGGTCAGGTGAAGACCACCAACAAAGCGAGGATGACAAAGGTCAGGTGAAGACCACCAACAAAGCGATGATGACAAAGGTCAGGTGAAGACCACCAACAAAGCGATGATGACAAAGGTCAGGTGAAGACCACCAACAAAGCGATGATGACAAAGGTCAGGTGAAGACCACCAACAAAGCGAGGATGACAAAGGTCAGGTGAAGACCACCAACAAAGCGATGATGACAAAGGTCAGGTGAAGACCACCAACAAAGCGATGATGACAAAGGTCAGGTGAAGACCACCAACAAAGCGATGATGACAAAGGTCAGGTGAAGACCATCAACAAAGCGATGATGACAAAGGTCAGGTGAAGACCATCAACAAAGCGAAGATGACAAAGGTCAGGTGAAAATCATCAACAAAGCGAAGATGACAAAGGTCAGGTGAAAACCATCAACAAAGCGAAGATGACGAAGGTCAGGTGAAGACAAAGCGAGGATGACAAAGGTCAGGTGAAAACCATCAACAAAGCGAAGATGACAAAGGTCAGGTGAAAACCATCAACAAAGCGAAGATGACGAAGGTCAGGTGAAAACCATCAACAAAGCGAAGATGACAAAGGTCAGGTGAAAACCGCCAACAAAGCGAAGACGACAAAGGTCAGGTGAAAACCACCAACAAAGCGAAGATGATAAAGGTAAAGATGACGAAGGTCAGGTGAAGACAAAGCGAGGATGGCGAAGGTCAGGTGAAAACCATCAACAAAGCGAAGATGACAAAGGTCAGGTGAAGACAAAGCAAAGATGACGAAGGTCAGGTGAAGACCATCAACAAAGCGAAGATGACGAAGGTCAGGTGAAGACCATCAACAAAGCGAAGATGACGATGGTGCAGATGTTGATGCTGATGGTCAGCAGCAGACAGATTTTGTCCAGAGCCTGCGACAGGCGCCGTCTTTCAGCAGCAGTCAGGTTTCTGCTCTTCTTCAGGAGACGCCAGGCATCGTTCCAGAACGAGGCCTGAAGACCAGGCTGGCTGTCTTTCTCGCTGCCACCACACAAGGAGTTCCTTGTGGTCGCTTCCTGGGTCGTCTTCTGCCCGTCTTTTGCCACAGAATCCCCTTCCAAAGAGGTGTTGCAGATGGAATAGCGAATAGAGTCCAAGGCAGAGAATGTGGAAGTGAGTGACTTGGGTGTGAAACATGATTCAGCAGAATCGAAAGAGGACGTACGGTCATCGAGTTTTGAAGGAGGCTGGTGTGAAGATGCTACAGCAGCGCAAGGCTCATCTTTTCCCAGGATGAAAACAGTCATGGCAGCCATGAAGGTGGCGAAAACGCTGAAAGCCATCTGCGATGCTATGTAGGCACTGAACAGACAGAAGGAGTCCGAGTTTCTGGGCAAGGAGTCGTTGATGAGAGACATGAAGACGGTGAAGGACAGAAAGACCGTGACACTGACCGTCATCTTCTCCCCGGAGTCCACAGGCAGCAGGAACACCACACAGTTCATCACAGACAGCAGCACGATGGGCAGGATGATGTTCACCATGTAAAACATAATTTTCCGTCTCAAAACGAACCTGAAGGACAGAGTCCAGTAATTGCTAGGTCTCAGGATGTAGACGGATTTTGTGCCCGTCAGTGACCACTCTGGGTGACGCTCAGTGAGCGAGCTGATCTCAACAGCTGGCATGTTAAAAGTGCCGTTCACGTAATTATTGTCCCCAGTCCAAGAAATGATCTCCACAGAGCAGGTCTGCGTGTCCAAAGGGTAGTGCGAGATATCGACAGTGCAGAAGGTCTCAAACAATCCTCCGGGATACCACATCACTTTCCCGTCATGCTGCACAAGCACTCGTGTTTCCTGCTTGATCATGGTGTCCAGGTCAGTGACGGTGTTGAACACCACCAGCTCAGGTCGCCACACCTTGCGGGCATCCAGTAACACGTGTTCCACTGGATAGGAGTCAAGGTCCCAGGTCAGAAAGTTGTCATACCAGTGCACTGACAGCCACCCAAACACCACAAACTTCTGAGTCTTCATGTCCAGCTTGATGATGCTCCTGATGCCGATGGAGACAGAGACGTTCACAGGGTCTAACGCATTTTTGGCTGGTCGGGTGATGGTGTCATAGTTCTTCAGCAGTACTTCGTGAACCAAGTAACTCACGTTCCACTCTGCCGTCAAGTAACCACACACCGTCACCATGACTATCGCTTTTTT
Source organism: Rapana venosa (assembly GCA_028751875.1). Lineage (NCBI taxonomy): Eukaryota > Metazoa > Mollusca > Gastropoda > Neogastropoda > Muricidae > Rapana > Rapana venosa. The sequence continues at coordinate 5,087,373 of CM054149.1, forward strand.
CAGACACATCATCAAAGCTTCACCAACCAACATCAACTAGCTTCAAGTTCAAGTAGGGAAAAATGTGTCTGAGACCGGATTTCTGTGACTGAATCCTCCTGGTTATCGTGTAAGCTACCATGCAGAGCAGACCTTTGGACTGATAATAGGAAGTGGCAATAGGATAGAACGTTACTCATCTACTATCATGTTCATGTCAAACCAACAGTTTGTTATCGTTGTCTCGTGGAGGATTTACACTTTAAAAAGTAACGAACCGCAGGTCAGAGATACCATCACGTTTTTGCCAGATATGAGAGTGATCGTGTGTTTGCTTTCATTCTTATTTATTTTAAAGGCAAAAACCAATCGGTGGAAAAGCCACAAACATGCCCTCTCATTTACATTCATCTGAGCATAAACCGAGCAAATTCATGCAATGCCGAGTTTCCAGCACGATTTATATACTCTGTTTATAGCCCAAAGGGAAACAGTTGGCACACCTTAACTACTGCAGATTAAACCCCAAATTACTGTGGTAAATTAGCATCCTCCCAGAAAGCAAGAGCGTTTCTATTCAATAGGAAATAGGATGCACCTGCTAGGACACGTACGCATTCTGCATCCTGCCTCCCAACACTAACTGTCCAAGGCGTGGCTGGCCGTGCTTCAAGCTCTATCGAACAGTGGCGGCCAGTCAGCCAGCGTGATTCAGATTCAAACAGGAATGTTTAAAAGGTGAAGACACTCGCCTATCACACACCGGTGCCAATGATTGGACAAGCCGGCGGCCAAACAAAAATGAGAGAGAGAGAGAGAGAGAGAGAGGGGATGCAGCAGAAAAAGATATGTAGCATTCGTCTAGAACCATAACTAGCAGTAGGTCTTCCTGGCAGTTATTGATGTGAATGAAACACATACGATGTGAATGAGTATGCACATGATCAAAGGGATACCGAACAAGAAGCAAAACAATATGAAACATAGGCAGTACCCCCTCCCCCCTCCCTAAACGAACAACTACTAACCCCCCCCCCCCCTCTACCCCCACTACACTGGTTTGGTGGTCCAGAGTTAACGAACCCCTGTAGGAAAGAAGAGGGTCGTGGTTAAATTTCTGTCTGGAGCTTGCCTTTTCCCCATAACACTAAAATCTGTGTTATTTTTTGGGTTAGAAGAGAAACCGAGGCACCCTGTCCAACAGACAGCACGCAGAAAAACCCCGTGTGACCACAGCAACAGACAATCTGTCATTGGGAAAATTCTAAAGAAATTTTCAACCAACCTGGCAAACAACATCTCTTTAAATTTTACAGGCAGAAAAAAGCCACCAAGAAAAAGGTGGTACTGTATACTAGCAGCACGCTTTCCCCGGCTAGAAAAACCGACATTTGATGCCAAAGAAATCTGCCGTAATAACGCAATGCAGTGGCAATAATGTTAAATACAAAACAACACAAAACCATATGATACCATGAGGTTACCTGCATTTGTTTTCCTTCATTCTCTTTCCTTCATAAAACCATATAATACAGTACTGTTCAATACAATATCAATCAAGGAAAATATACACTTAAGACATATTCTTCCAACGTTAACCTCACATTACAGATACTTTGATCCGAGAAGTCGAGTGTGGCTTCTTTATGGCGGGAAAAAAATTGGCGGTAACAGATAATATGGGTAAAATGCCAGAATTAGATAGGCAGGCTAGGCTTTTGATGGCCCAGGGTCCAGCCCGCTTTCAAGCCTCGCTCTCTGGCAATTCTGTGCTATAAATTTCCCCCTGACGTGAAGGAAATAATCTTGTTGCTTCTCTCGCAAGAATTATTTATTATTGAAGAAATAGTAGTGGAGGAAAACAAGTGCAGGTAACCACTTACAACTTCTTCATCATTTTGAAGAATGCCTTAAGAGAATTTTTGATTTTCTGTTTATTTGTCATACACAGACTTAGAGCATTCGGAGGTCTGTGCCTGTAACTTGATGTAGAAATGTTCTCCAAGCAGAATCTGTTTGTTGGGAGAAAAACAAAGTAAGCAAGCATGCAATCTCGGAAACAAACAAAATGCTAATTCTCTCGACGAAGAAAACAAAGAACAAAACAAAACAAGAAATCACACACACACACTTTTTTTGTGTTGCTTGTATGCCCAGGATGCAGGGGAAGAGAGGGCGAGGCAGGCTGAAGAAGAAATGGGCAGACATCACTGAGTGGACCGGGAAGAGCTTCTCCACAACCCAGGCACTTGCCCACAACCGCCAGAAATGGAGCCAACTGGTGCAACGTTCGTCACTGCAGTGCCCCTACGACCCCGGAGGGCGTTACGGGAGCAGATGAGATGAGATGAGAAGCCCAAGATATGCAGCTTTGCCTATCATCACAGATTTCCATCAGGCTTTAAAGTTCAGATGCTGTGTTCAAATCCTTCTGAGAAACTGATTGTGAACCTGGCAGTATGTGTAATCGAATATCGAAAGATCAGACACGTGTAGCTCTTTCCCTGCTGCAACAAAAGTCTGCGTGCTTACTGTGTTATATCACCTCGACTGCTCCATGGTTGCTTTTCTTATTCTGTGTATGAACACAGGGTCTTATGGCCTACGAAAAGTGAATAAAATTGATCGATTGATCGACTGATTGATTGATTTGCACAAAGCATACACATACACATAGACGGGAACGGGATAGCCTAGTGGTTAGAACATTGCGCTTGCAATCTGATGACCCAGGTTCGATTCCCGTTCAAGGGGATATTTTCCCCTGGAGTTAACATCAGTGCAGACTCCACTCTCCCCAAAAGTCCTTCGGATGAGACTATAAACCGAGGCCCCGAGTGCGAAAGCACGCAGAACATCTTGCGCACACGTTAAAACCCGTTCCGCTTTTCGTAAGAGTAGGCCATTGTGTGCCGGTGGGAACAGATGACAGAATTGACAAAACCGCATACACACAGGGACTGGATGTAAAAAAGCACATAAGGGCTTATTCCATTATCCTCGATAATAATAAATAAAATTAACAAAAAGACACACACGCGCGCGCTAGCAAACATGTAGACAACAAGAAGAGGAGAAAATTGTGTTTGGTAAAATTCATGCCCGAGGAGCGTTCTGTTCGTAAAAATTAATGATTATCACCGCTGGAAAGGTTGTCCTGCAACACTCGTCGCTATTGGGAAAGTGCAGCTAATTATTCAGTAAACATAGGCCATTTTTACACCTTCCAAAACACAGAACATTTAATTTTGTAAGATTTTTTAAAATTCCTGACTCAACAAACACCCCCCCCCCCCTCTCTCTCTCTGCACGAGTGTGTGTGCACTCGCCTGCGCGCAAGCTTATAATCTAACCACGGGGCATTTGATTTTCAGAAGGTAATAAATGTTTGTTGTTTCTGTTCAGAACAGGGGCCTGGGGTCAAGAAATGGTATGGCTCCCTTCCTAATGAGCTTGTTGAGACGGCACATAATTATCGTCTTTATTTGAGGCCCAAGGATAATGATAATGATAATAGATGGCATTTATATAGCGCTATTCCTTGCAAAACCAAAGCATAGCGCTTGGATGAATTTAGCGAGTTCGGACCACAGGCATGGTAGAATAATTATGTTAGTGCACAGTTTCCAAAGTTTAAGAAGAAGCGCCTTAAGAAGCAAAATAATTGGTGCGCGCACCCCCCGTGATATGGATTGTACACACATGACACACACGACCACAAACAAGTACACGCTCACGCGGTGCGTTAACATTCACCTACACTTTCATTTAATCGACCATTTTATAATGAAGCACTCAATTTCCGTTAAATATTGTTATCAACATCTTATTTTGAAAATGAATGCGTGCGTTATTTCTCAAATTCTAAAATAGATTTTTAGGGTTGTGCTGTCTTCAGTTTCTGCTACATTGTATTAATAAGTTTTAAACACTTTTTTCTCTAATTCTCTTGGGCTGTTTGTAATGTCAATCTCAAGTCTTTTAAAACTTGTCCCTATCCGTATCAGTTTTCCCAGAAAAAGCGTCACACGGAGCGGAATATTCCATATACGCTTTCTAATTACAGTCGAGAAAGGCACACATCCCAGAGAATATTCTGATACGTTGTGGGTTTTGTACTCGTATTTCTTGCTGTCATGCCTTTGACAGAATGTTCTGGTTTCTTTATATCACACGAAAATCTCACCTTTTTATCGTGATGCAAAGCTAAGGAAGAAGCTTAAGAACTAAGTGCCACATTTATACTGTCACTTATCTTCAGAAGGCTTCCTCTTCATCGAACTATAGTAGTTTGTCATATGGGCGAAAATGCGTTGCGCTGCCGTTAAGTTCCTGACAAGTCAGGCCCAGCGCATCCAACTTCGGCGTGGGAGAGAATAATTGTTATATCTAAAGTCTTTCTGGTAAAAAGGCAGGAAAATGGACCAAGAGGGAGATGACAAGAAGAAAAGGAACAAGACAGAGACAAAGAGAGGGATAAAAAAAAAAAGAGGGAATTCCTAGCACATAATTCTCAGAAGGTAGGGATGCTGTTTTTACTGACAGGCCCCCGGCATCTCCACGGGGGGTGATGGAAATCTAGGAAGTAGCTAAGAATCAAGCGCCGAATTTACATGTGCAGGTGTCTCCAGAAGGAATTGAAGAGAAGTACCTTAAGAGCTAAGTGCCACATGCACACTGCCAGATGTCTCCAGAAGGAATTTCTGACTTCTTCATCAACTCCAAGAGGCAGGCAGGGCAGGCACCACACCGACACTTTCAGGCAGCATGTCTTGAACAAGGTAAACATGGCCGGGCCCACCCCTCTATAGGTAAAGCAACCATTCTGGAATAACCGTGTCTTCCATACCATCGGCCATCCCTGGCTGACTTGTCTTCGGAAGATGAACAGGTTGGGTTTTTTTTAACGTGTGCACTTGGCCCAGCTTGAAAAGCTGTTAACAGTTATTGATGTGGGCTCAGTATCAAAGCTTCTAATAACAAGTTATGCTTCAAAATGTATTGCTGAGAATCTCTTCTGCTACGACAAGGTCTTAATATAACCACAGGCACTGTCCTTTACAGGAGAAAAAAATCCTCTGAAGTCGGAGTGTAGTTGCCTATAAAGATGGCGAGGTACTTGAAAAGAGTCATGCACGGAAACTTCTCATACAGTATGGTCTTACAGTGATACCCAGGTGGGACGAGTATCCACCCCCCCCCTCCCGCCCCCCAGGGGATTAAACTGGGGAAAGTGCAACAATAGCCATAACGTGTGTACAAGATGTCATGCATACCCTTGCACACGGAGCCTCGACATACTGTTACATTCCAAAGTTTCACGGGGTGATGGACTCGGAGCTGATGTTGTCAAATCCAGGAGGAAAAACATGCTCAAACAGAAAGTTCAGCAGCGAATCGAACCCCCGTCTACCGTAAGATCACGGGTCCAAGGCTCTAACCGCTATGGAGACACACAGAGAAAGTTTCCAATGACACGGACATCAACTGTTGTGGTCTAACCAGTGTCGTACAAAACCTAGCTGTTAACCCTTTTTTGTGTGTTACCCTTTTTTATATCGAGGATAATGGAATAAGCACGTATGTGCTTTTTTATATCCAGTCCCCGTGTGTATGCGGATTTGTGAATTGTCATCTCTCCCCACCGGCACACAATGGCCTACTCTTACGAAAAGCGGAACAGGATTTAACGTGTGCGCAAGATGTTCTGCGTGCGTTCGCACACGGGGCCTCGGTTTATCTCATCCGAAGGACTTTCGGGGAGAGTGGAGTCTGCACTGAGGTTAACTCCAGAGGAAAATATCCCCTTGAACGGGAATCGAACCCGGGTCGTCAGATTGCGAGCGCAATGTTCTGACCACTAGGCTATCCCGTCCCCCCAAAGAAAAGAAACCGGAGCGTTTTAACTTGATGATACCATAGAGCTGACGACCCATTTTTCTTCTTTTTCCTTTTGAGAGAGAGAGAGAGAGAGAGGAGAGAGGAGAGAGAGAGAGAGAGAGAGAGAGAGAGAGAGGAAGGAGATCTGACACACAGTGCATATGTTTTAGCCTTATTAGTCCAATGCAATCCTAGCTGTTGAATGAACTTGTAATGAGACCACAACACCAACGAA
>CM054149.1:5098466-5140966 GCA_028751875.1 Rapana venosa
GAAACCAAGATATCTCTTATTCTAAAGGCTTTACACAAATACAAAGCAAGGCTGCGCACAATCTCAGGGTGACTAGAGGCCATGAGTAGACAGAATCTAAATAAATTAGGCTGTCTACTATACTTTACCGGAATGTAATTCTGTCTTAAATCTTCTGATACTGGGCAGCACGGCACAAAATGAACTTCATCTTCCACTGTTTGCTTACATAATGGGCATAGCAACCTGAGGTCATCATCATCATATCTAAACTTATGAACATTTATGTCTGATACACCAAGTCTAAACTTAGACATAATTCTTTTCAAATGTATGTCCATATCAAGCTTTAGATAAGGTGTAAACCTATAAATTGTCTGTACATTAGAAATCTTTCACTGTTTTGTATATGACCACTCCACTGCTGCCAAAGGCAGTCAATCAATCTTTGCCTGAAAATCTTGATGAACTCTCTACAATTTCCGACACCTTGATTGAGCCAAACAAACCCAAAGCCAAGTTCACATTAACAGGTACGTATTTGTGAAGCCCAGGTGCTTTTCCCCTTGACATCTAGATCATAAAGCATCTTGTAAGACTTAAAAGGTAACCTGCACTCATCCATATGCAGAATCTTAATCCAATATCTAATGCATCTTACAGCAGCATTAATAGAGAGAGGATATCTATTGGTTTCACTATAAACAAGATCATTAGGTGTACGTCTATCTAAGCCTAAAAACTGCTTTAAAGCAAAGAGGTGTACTGATTCACAATGTGTTACAGCTGCATCCAGTCCCCAAATGTCCGCGCCATATAACACAGTGGGTTGTATTTGTGCATCAAATATCTTAATCAGCAAGTCAAAAGCATTATTATTCAATAATCGTAATTTTTTCAAAACAATTAACAAGCTTCTTTTACCTCGACTTGCCAGATCTTTACATGCAGTTGTGAAACTAAGCTTTGTAGAAAAACAGATTCCTAGATATTTATATACATTAATCACAGGCATGACTTTTCCATTGTACAACCATTTTTCGTGAGCAGCTAAATAACCACCTTTTCTGAATACAACAATATTACACTTGTTCAGATTAACCTTAAGATCAAGTGCTGTTGCAGCACTGCTTAGGCTATCCAGCTGCTGTTGTAAGCCTACAACAGTTTCAGATAGCAGGATGACATCATCAGCAAGCAGAAGAATAATCAATTCTGTGAAATCTTGGGGGACAGTGGCACCATCTTTACCCTTATTAATGACTTCTATGGCTAACTCATTAATGAAGACAGAAAACAAAAGAGGGCTACATACATCACCCTGTTTGACTCCAGTGGTGCAGTATATTATGTCCGTCAGCTGAGAGAAGAGATGAGAGAGAGAGAGAGAGAGAGAGAGAGAGAGAGAGGAAGAGAGAGAGAGAGAGAGAGAGAGAGAGAGAGAGGATGAGAGAGAGAGAGAGAAGAGAGAGAGAGAGATTGCTGTGAAGTTGAAGAGGACTACCACGAAACAGAACAGACATGAAGGAGGTGGTTATTTGTGGAATTGGAATGTACGTTGTTCAATCTCTCTTCCCTTTGAGACGGTTTCTTCTTCTTTTTTTATATCGAGGATAATAGAATAAGCACTCATATGCTTTTATACATCCAGTCCCCGTGTGTATGCAGTTTTGTAAATTTTGTCATCTGTTCCCACCAGCACACAATGGTCCACTCTTTCGAAAGGCGGAACAGGTTTTAACGTGTGTGCAAGATGTTCTGCGAGCGTTCGCACACGGGGCCTCGGTTTATAGTCTCATCCGAGTGGGACCATGGTGTGGGGTGTGGCCTAGTTTTTCCACAACGTCCTTCGGATGAGACTATAAACCGAGGTCCCGTGTGCGAACACACGCAGAACATCTTGCGCACACCTTTAAACCTGTTCCGCTTTTCGGAAGAGAGGGCCATTGTGCTGGTGGGAACAGATCACAAAATTTACAAAACTGCATATACACTGGGACTGGATGTAAAACAGCTTATTTCATTATCCTCGAAATAAAATAATGAACTAAATAAAATAAGAAATAAATCAACCCATGCATCAATCATCCAACAGCCAAACACGGAACAAATCAAGTACACACTGACCAGATCAGTTTTCAAGCGTCCAAGTTTAATAGTCTTTCCATTTTTTCTTCTTTCAACAGGCTGATTTGCTTTGGAAATTCTAAAAGCTACATCCATCGAAAGCGACAAACAAAATCCAAATCTTCAGCTTAAAAAAACACACACAACTTTTTCAACATCAAGAAGCAGCTTTCCATTTTAGCATACTTTCATTTCTGTAGATAGGGGGTGGGGAGGGGCAGGGTGATGGGAGGGGGGGGATAAAAGGTTAAGGTGTCCCATAACCTGTAAGGTCGTAGGGGAGCAAGGCGTCGGAGACCTCACTTCTCTAGGGGCCAGCATACTGAGGGCGGCGCCCATCTCCTCTCCCTCGCTGCTTTACCTTCCCTAACCCTAAAGAGGCAGGTGCCCATTTACAGCTGGGTGAACTGGGGGACTGTACTGAAGTCGAGGCGCGGAAACGGTCACCCATCCAAGTGGTAACCACGCTCGACGCTGCTTAACTTGGCTGGGGGAAAGCTAGTGCTCTGACTACTGAGCTATCCCGTGGGGGTATAGCCTAGTGGATAGAGGGTTGAGTTCGCGATCTGATGGCCCGGGTTCGAACCACTGCAGAGACACCCGTTCAAGGGACTATCCCCCCCCCCCCCCCCCCCCCCCCCCCCGGAGTACATCAGTACCGACTCCACTCCCCCAATAATCCTTCGGATGAGACTATAAGCCAATGGTCCTGTGTGCGAACGCACGCAGAACATCTTGCACACACGCTAAGGTCCGCTCCGCCTTTCGGAAGAGGAGGCCATTGTGTGCGGTAGCAACGGATGACAACATTACTTTAAAAAAACCAACAACCGCACACACAGTGGTGTCGTGTTTAGACATGATTTCCGAAGATGGAATGCAGCTACCTTAATTGTGGGCAAAAACGGTTGTATACGCAAAATCTTACCATTGGTGAACCTCGGAGCTCTAGCCGAGGAACAGACAGACAAATAAACAAAAATCAGTGTATAAAGTTTTGTAAAAGCACACGCAAATTGATAAATGATACTAATAACAAGTGATGATAAGTAAGAAAAGGTAGAGGAGGAAGAGGTTAATACTTAGTCACACACACAGAGGCAATTACAGAAACTGATACAGATGTCCCGTTTTATTTTGATTTGTTTTTCTTTTCAGGTTTGACATCATTTTTAGAAAAAAAGAATGGGAGAATGAATGAGCAGGTACTAATAATAGATATTCACCTCATACATTTCACAACATGTAGTATGAACTGATTCAATGCGTGGTAGACACAATTCAAGTAACTGAAAAATCAAATTAAACATCAACACCACACCTTTTCCACATCTATCCTCTAACCTTGGCAGCGACTCTACGTTAACGGGAAGACTTAGTCCCAGATTTTCGACGGACGCCATAGCCGAGTGGTTAAGTCCGTTCGAATGGGTCCACGAAGTCGTGGGTTCGAATCTCTTACTAATCGAAAAAAATACCAGACACACTGCACTGCTTTTCGTTCCAAGAAAGCTCTAGGCTGTGTCCATTAGCTTTCTCAACAAGTTGTTTTAAGATCTAAACTTATTATTCGAGATTGTGGTCTTGTTCAATTAAAAAAAAAAAGGAGGGTGTGTGGTAGCTTGGTTGAAGATGGATGTGTGTGTGTGTGTGTGTGTGTGTGTGTGTGTGTGTGTGTGTGTATGCTTGTATGTATGTGTATGAGAGGGGGAGGGGGCGAATAAGTTTTGGGACAAGCTATACAATGTGTTTCTCGGACTGCCTCATTGAAGTTGTTGGTGAGGTCATTGATGTCATTGTCCAGGAGGTTTAATGCCGCAAAACGGAGGTACTCGGTCGTCAGAGGAATAAACACCAGCCATGGACTACCAATGACATCTTGGACCTCTGCGATACAAGAAGAGCACTGAAACCAACCAGGTCTTCCAACCCTAAAGAATACCGGGAGGCCAACAATCTTGTGAAGAAGTCAATGTTAAAGGCCAGAGAGAAGTGGATCAGTGATCAATGTGATGAGATCGAAAAAAACATGAAAGTGGGCAACAGTAAAAAGGCATACGACACACTGAAGAAACTCACAAAACCACTTCAAACCAAATCATCAGTCATTGAAGACAGCTCCGGAAACCTCCTCACAGAAAGCTCAGCTGCATTGAACAGGTGGTCTGAATATTGTCAAGAACTGTACAACTACCCAATACAACCTGACAAGAGCATAATAGAAGAGAAAGCAGCAACATCAAGAGCACCCTCGCCATTACCTATACTGAGGGAAGAAGTGGAAGAAGCCATCCGCAGCTTACCAGTAGGAAAGTCCCCAGGAGCAGACAATATACCAGCAGAGCTGCTCAAGCATGGTGGCGAAACAGTCATCACATATGTTACAGCTATCTGTCAGAAGATTTGGGAGACAAAACAGTGGCCAACAGACTGGACACAATCACTCATCATACCCCTGCCCAAGAAGGGGAATTTACGCCAATGCCAAAACTATAGAACAATCAGCCTCATCAGCCACGCCAGCAAGATCATGCTCAAAGTTATTTTGAATCGACTCAAGGAGGCAGAAGAACACCTTGCAGAGGAACAAGCTGGGTTCAGGGCAGGCAGGAGCACAATCGAACAGATTTTAACTGCCACATCATGATGGAAAAACATCTTCAACATCAGAGAGACCTGTTCCACAACTTCATCGACTTCAAGAAGGCTTTTGACAGAGTATGGCACGAAGGCCTGTGGCAGGTCCTCAGAATGTTTGGCATTGAAGAAGGACTAGTGCAAACCATTCAAGCACTATACAACACTGCAAGCAGTGCAGTCCTTCTGAACAATCAGGTCGGAGACTACTTCAAAACCACAGTTGGGGTCCGACAAGGATGCCTGTTATCTCCAGTCCTGTTCAATCTGTTCTTGGAAAACATCATGAGAGAGACCCTCCATGACTTCCACCCTACCATCTCCATTGGCGGCAGACCCCTCAACAACTTACGGTTTGCCGATGACATTGACCTCATGGGCGGAAGTAACACAGAGCTGCAAGATCTTACGACCAGACTTGAGAACAGAGCTGGAGCATATGGGATGGAGGTGAGCTCGGAGAAAAGTAAAGTACTTGTGAACAGCACGAGCAATGCCACCGCTAAAATTTACATGAACGGCCAACAACTGGAGGAGGAGACGCTTTTAAATACCTCGGCGCTACACTCACAAAGGACGGGCGATCGACGACAGAAATCAAAGTCAGACTAGCCATGGCAACATCTTCCATGACAAAACTCACCACCATATGGAAAAGTAAAGAGATCAGTTTCCCAATCAAACTAAAGCTCTACAAAGCCCTAATTCAGACTATCCTGCTGTACGGAAGTGAAACCTGGACATTGACTGCTGAAACAGCAAAGCGAATCCAGTCATTTGAAACAAAATGCCATAGAAAACTACTGGGCATATCCTGGAGAGAACGAAAGACCAACGAATTTGTCAAGAGTCAAATAACACGGCTGGCAGGTCCACAGGAACCCCTTCTCACCATCGTCAAGAAGAAAAAGCTGACATGGTTCGGCCACGTCACCCGCCACAACACTCTGCCAAAAACAGTACTGCAGGGAACACTCGAAGGTGGCAGAAGGAGGGGAAGACAGAACAAGTCATGGATGGACAACATCAGAGAATGGACCAGGATGAATGACTCGGCACTACTGCGCAGAGCCGAGGACCGAGATGGATGGAGGAGGCTTACCACGGCATCGTCTTTCATGTCTCCCCCACGACCGCCAAGGTCACGGGTCTGATGATGATGATGATGATGATGATGATGATACAATGTGACGGGGTGATGGACATGAGTTTGGAGGGGAGAGTTAGAGTGTAAATATTCATGTAAAGCGCTGTAAGAAGATTGTGTGAAAGAGTGAGCTATACAAGAATCCACCCCCCCTCCCTCCATGGTTATCATCGTCGTCGTCGTTGTTGTTACAAATTACAAAAATTGCATTCTGCCTATGGGAACACTAGGCGGAGTGGTGCTCTACAGGTAATGCATCCAGCAAGACAGCGAGAGGTCGCAGGTTCAATTCCCGTTCAAACCCAGACTTTTCCTCCATCACGTGTGGTGGTTGGAGTGCTAGTCTTTCCGAAGAGATGATAAACTAGGTTCCTGTGTGCAAGATGCATTTAGCGCGTGCCAGAGAACCCACGGCTACGAGAGAGAGAGAGAGTGAGAGAGAGAGACAGAGAGAGAGAGAGCTGTCTCTGGCAAAATTCAGTTTTTAAAAGCCACTCTCACTAGGAAACAAATACGCACACAGACAGGAAAAAGAACGGGTGGCGCAACTCTTGTGGCGACGCGCTCTACCGAGAGAGCATCCCGAATTTCATGCAGAGAAATCGGTCGTGACTTGAAGAAATATTCAATGCACTATAGTATAGCAATATACACTATACTACACAGTACTGCTGCACCGCCCTACAATACAACACAACGCATTGCAATACGATATGATACAAAATTATACAATACAGCACAATACAATACAAACAATACAATACTACACAAAGCAGCACAATATGATGCAAAACATGAATGAAGACATACAAAAGTCCTTCGGATGAGACTATAACCCGAGGTTCCGTGTGCGAACACACGCAGAACATCTTGCGCACACTTTAAAACCTGTTCCGCTTTTCGGAAGAGTAGGCCATTGTGTGCAGATGGGAACGGATGACAAAATTTACAAAACTGCATACGCACGGGGAATGGATGTAAACAAAAGCACATGATTGCTTATTAACGTTATCTTCGAAATAAATGAATATATCAAATGGTCAATGAAACTACTCCAAACTTTTACTACAGTTCAGTTTCACAGCTTTTCATATTATTCATGTCTTCGAAGTGAATGTTTCACTACCATCATCAATGCCTTTGTGCCTTATTGGCACGTAGGGCAGCAACAAATGTTCTCCACTCCTGTCTGTTCTGGGCCAGCTTCTGAATGGTTCCCCTGGTATGTTTCACTACACTGTAAGAAATTTTTGTCCACAGAAGTCAAAACCGGGACAACACCTGGACAGTCAGTCAGACAGACACACAGGGTGACCTAAGGCCAGACTTCAGGGAGAGAGTCAGGTGAGGACCATCAGCAAGCTGAAGACCACGAAGTTGAAGATGCTGATGGCCACCGTCAGAGTCAGGCACACCTTGTCCAGTGCCCGTGACAGGAGCCGCCTTTCAGCAGCCGTCAGGTTTCTGCTGGTCTTCAGGAGATGCCAAGCAAGGGTCCAGAATGAAGACTGAGGTCCGGGGTGATGGTCCTTGTGTCTGACGTCACATGACCGTGAGGTTCCATGGCTGGCTGCTTCACTAGCAGCCTGGAGTCTGGCTGGTGCTGCAGCAGTGATGTCTGAAGGAGGAGAGTCGGTGATTGCGGAACACAGGGTCTCCAAAGCAACACGTGGGGACGTGAGTGATGAGGGGTTCACACTGGTGGATGTAGTGTCACTGGAGGCCTGCCTGTTAGAGGCTGTTGCGGGAACATCCTCCGAAGACGCCTGCTTCTGTCCACTTTTCCCAGAGACGACGACAATGGCGGCAGACAGGAAGGTGGAGAACACGCTGAAGACCATCTGCGATGCTATGTAGGCACTGAACAGACAGAAGGAGTCCGAGTTCTGAGGCAGCGATTCCTTGATGAGAGACATGAAGACGGTGAAGGACAGAAAGACCGTGACACTGACCGTCATCTTCTCCCCGGAGTCCACAGGCAGCAGGAACACCACACAGTTCATCACAGACAGCAGCACGATGGGCAGGATGATGTTCACCATGTAAAACATCACTTTCCTCCTCAAGGTAAATTTAAAGGACAGAACCCAGTAGTTGCTGGGCCTCAGAGTGTAGACAGACTCCCTTTTCACCAAGTCCCACTCGGGATGATGCTCGATCAGCTTTATTCTCTCAAACGCCGGGTCGTGGAAAGAGCCGTTGATCAAGTCGACGCTAGAGGTCCAGGACACCACGTCCACGGAGCAGACCTGAGTGTCCAGGGGATAGCGAGAAATGTCCACAGCGCAGAACGTCTCTATCAGCCCTCCGGGGAACCACGTCACCATCCCATCGTTCTGCACCACCACAAAGATGTTCTGGGTCTGCAGCTGGTCGAAATTACCCAGGGTGTTGAAGATGACCAGCTGAGGTCGCCACACCATGTCCACCGTCATGTGGACCGCACGGACTGGATAGGTGTTGAAGTCCCAGGTCAGAAAGTCATCGAACCAGCGAACTGCCAGCCAGCCAAAGGACATGAATTTCTGTGTCTTCATGTCCAGCTGAATGAGGCTTTTCATGCCGAAGGAGACAGAGACATTGACAGGGTCTGACGGGTGTCTCACAGGACGGGCTATGGGGTCGTAGCTCTTCAACAGCACATCATGAATCAAGTGACTCACGTTACACCAAGCCATCGCGCCACCCCAAACTGTCATCATCAAGACCACCACTGTCTTCAGATACATTGTAGAATGTCTACTCTGCGTTCAATATTTTCGAGCAATATTTTTTAGCGTGATCTACAACCTTGGATATCACCCACTAGCCTACTTCCACCATTTCAGCAGTACACAAACAACTAACAAAATATAAATGAGACGCCCATATTATATTTTTCTTTTTTGTTTATACCAAAGTAAGTCTTTAGGAACAACAGTCTCTTCAAAACTGTCCGCTAATTCATAGAATAAAGAACAAATCGGGAACAGCCATGCATGCAACACATATTAATTAATTTGATTTTTAACCGATAATTCATGACTTTGTTCTTGGTAAATTCAAATCTACTGTCATTTCCCAGTTAAAAATACAATAAGCCTCGTGCATCAAACAAGACCAGCTTGTCTGGAGCTGTCTAAATTTACTGTCTTCTCGAATTCATCCCACCAGGCTTTATAAAAGGAAGCCTGCTGTTTCCCCGCCAACTTTATATGGTTACTTTTCGCCCGCGGGAAAAGCGCCCGCACATCCGTAACTGTGTCACAAAGTGAATAGACACTATTTCCGAAGGAAATTAGCAATGCACACTTGCTGGAATTTCAATCTGGTTTTTAGCAATAACAAAATAAAACCTGTCACATTACCGTTTCATGTGCTGGTTGCCATTTTTATTCTGCTAAGCCGATTGCCGATTTGGAGCTTGGTGTCTGTCGCTGCTGCAATGAAGCTAGAAACGAGAGTGATGCAATGATCGCTGGAGATTTAGATGCCCGCGTTTTTAATTAGGTATTTCGATTTTACGAGATGGAGTTTTTGCATAGAACCCGGGATAGCCTGCTTTCTAAGCAGAAGAGCTAGAAACAGCACACGAGAGAGGCAGCGAAAAGAATTCCTTCCTTTTGGTGTAGACAATCACTAAATACTCAGCTGAGTAGGGGGATGTGTGTATGAAGATGGGGGGGGGGGGGGGGGGGGGGGGGGAGATATTTAATTTATTGGTGGTGGGGGTATTTTTTATTATTATAATAATTATTACTAGTGTGTGTGCGCGCGCGTGTGATCGTTTGTTGACGATGGTAACTTGGCGTAGCTTTTTTTTCTTTTACATATATTTCCCCCCTTTTAAAAAAAAAAAAAAATTATTTACTTTATTTGTACATTGATACACTTCTTTCTTTATTCATTGATTTTGTGGGAGTTGATACTAGTAATTTGATTAGGTTGAAATCAGTTTGTGTTCAGATGCAATAAGTAAAGTGTTTTATTTGTTTCCTTTTTCTTATTTTATTTCTCTTTTACCCCCGCCATTCCTTAGCTTCCAGCACCGAGGTTTACTGGTGGTGAGATTTTGCCGTATACGACCGTTGAACCACACACCATTATCTAAGTGGCATTCCAACTTCGGAGATGGTACCTAAACACGACACGCGCGAGCAATTTGCTCGGTATGGTCATACTTACATCTGCAACAACTCTGTACACTTTCTCGGCTACGTCAAGCATAGGCAGATTTAGAAAGGATGTGGCCTATTTTCTACTGTATACTGAGTACTAGCCAACGAAACACAGTGTCGCACAATTCGCAGGTGTGTCCCGATTTAGAAACACGACGTTGCAACAGGAGTCTCATCGCATGGGAGGTAATAATTACCGCCCGTCACACTGGGAAGAAAGGGCGAGGCTGGGAATCGAATCCAGAACCTCACGGTTTACTTGTAAGGCTGATGAATGTCTGAACCATTCTGCCACCTTCCTTCTTAAATCTTAATCTGCTTTCTGGAAAAAAGGCAGAAAATTGGACGAAGAAAGCAGAAAATAGACAGTAAGGTGTAGACATATTCTCCCTTTTAATTCTTAATCTAATTCCAAACTCCCCCATGCTGTGCCTCCTCTTAGAGCACTGACAACGGTCATCTTGGCTTCAACCGGTATGGTCTAGGAAGCTCTAGAGCATCCAGTGTGACCTGGCAAGGCCTCCAGACTCTCCTCTCTCCCTTGTGGGGATGCCGGGGGCCTGTCAGTATAAACAGCATTCCCACCTTCTGGAAATTCTGTGCTAGGAATTCCCTTTTTTCTATCCCTCTCTTTGTTTCTGCATCTCCTTATTGTCTATGTTCTGCTTTCTTGGTTCATGTTTCCACCTTTTCCCCAGAAAGACTTATAAGATAATTCTCTCCCCCCCCCCACTCCACCGAAGTTGGATGCGCTGGGCCTGACTTGTCAGGCGCTTAATGGCAGCACAACGCATTTTAGCTCATATGACAAGACAGCTACTAATTGAATTATTTTATGGTCTTCTATTATTTCTGAATATATTTATAAGCATTTGTTTAAAATGATTTTCTGTATCATTTGTGTACTCATACTCGAGTGAGAGCAAAAATGAGAAAAAGTGTCCCAACCTGCCCCCGTCTCCCCTACATCTCAGATAGTGATTCTACAGAATTTTCTGATGGATCCCCCCCCCCCCCCCCTTGTACTAGGTCTACTATCTCAAAAATGAAAACGGTTTCTTCTTTTAGAATTTAATAAAGAAGATGAAGACCAACACAAGCAAAGGTATCATTTCTTGTATTTCTATAATTATTCTCAGAAGCAGAGGCTTTGCCGATATGCATCACGCGCGTGCGCACGCACACACACACACCTGCAGACGTGTGTGTATGCATGCACGCGCGCGCGTGTGTATGTGTGTGTTTGTGTGTTGTGTTTCTGTATGTGATAACATATGCAAACACACGCATATGTGATATAATATGTAAGCGCGCATGTGTGCATGCACACGCACAAACACAAAAGCGCGTGCCCGTATGCTGACAAGCGCACCAACTCGGGCAAAATCAGTGGCTTTCAAACAAAATCTTACAAAAATCAATAAACAGATCTACATCGCGAACGATCAAAGCGAAATGAGCAGGTCTTTTAAAACCACCACAACCATCCAACCAATACTGTCTAAGACAAAGCAAGTCCGTCTCTTTCCCTTCCTTTATAATGAACAAAAATCCCCGACAAAAGATCCCCCCCCCCCCCCTCTCTCTCTCTCTCTCTCTTAAAGGTGTCACACCTTATTATAGCCTTTTGAGAATAAGTCCTTTCGGTAAACCAATGCAAAAAACTCCAAACAACAATATCAATACACTGCCAGAGGCTGTAAACAATCATCTGCAGAGAGTGAAGTTCCAAATGAGAAATGTTTTACATCTTTAGTTTAAACATATTCATTTAACTGGACACTGCACACCTACTGATGCAATGTGAGCCATGTTCTACGTCAATACTGTGCTTTAAGGTTTGCAACATTTTCCGTTTGATCTCTTATGTTTGCTTGAATGTAGTTTTGTGTGACAGTATTGAAGATGTGTAAGTATCATGCTTGTTAAAATGTGTATGTATAAAGATATGCTTTTTATCTCTATGCATCATGCTGATTATTATTTGAGCCAAATGGGATGAAGAAACTGGTTGACTGGTTGTGGACCGTGCATGAAAGTAGCTGTATTGGTCGTTAGCAGCCCCCCCCCCCCCCCACACACACACACACACATCTATAATATATTATTCTACATCTATCTGAAGTCTTACTTGATTTATCGGTCTGTCAATCTATATACTTACATGAACAATAATAATGATACATGGGATTTATAATCATAGGGCTACATCTTGTGAAAACAAATCAAAGCGCTCAGATTCAACTTTTCCATACACACCACGCCAGTCGAAAAATAGGCCTAACAAATTTAAATTCACACACACACACACACACGCGCGCGCGCGCGCGCGCAAAAATAATACACTCTGGTGGGGTGATGGAAAGAAATTCTGGCTGTTGAAAGGAAGGGATACAAAATTAATGAAACAGCTGGGGAAACCCTTAGCGATCTTAGGATGAAAATAAGTCTGAGGTTGGATGACATTGTCTTCATAATGTAGGCTGAGGGGCCAGGTTTTAAAACATTTATTTATGTGTCTCAGAAACTGTTAAATGACTGTGATAACATTTCGTGATAACATTAATTAATAATTCTCTTTGAAGGAAAATACATTTCAGTCGTGAACACATTTTGCTAGATTTTGAGAAAACAATTAAGCAAGTAAATAACTGCGAAACATCAATTTATATATTCTGACTTCATGTGGCCAGTAAACCTTTTAGTTTTAAAATTTTATCAATGATTTCCTTTGGTTTAGAAAAAAAAATTCTGAAACTTGTATGAAGGAAAAGTGTATGCTGTGTCTCATGTACATATACTGCAACGCGGATAGATTTGTACAATTTTTTTCTTTAAAAATTAACAAAGCTTAACGTTGGCAAATTACTCCTATTTGTTTGATGTCTGTCATTTTATTACAGGACCCAGGGATTAGTAAAAGCTATCTCCGTGCAAAAATTGAAGGCTCTAGCTTAAAAATTAAGGAAAATATGGTGTAAAAACAGACTACAACCTGGCGTTTTCGGAGAAAATCAGCATGCAGAAAACACCAAGTCAGCCTACCTTACAGTCTGATGGCCACCAGCTTGGTAGGGAAATCCTTCTTGTTCAGCCTGCTCCTCATCTCTGCCAAGCTTTCTGAGTCTTTTTTGTTCTTCCTATACTCCTTAGCAGAGCCTGTCTTTGTGCTGCCATTATGCGCGAAGCATCACTGTCAGCAAAGAATGAAGCCGAGGAATGCCCAACACTAATGTTCGTATTACACATAACATCACCCAGTCTGGAACAGCCATCTTTTGAAGATAACTGCTACAGCCACTACAGTTTTAACAACACTCTTGCCATATTGTTTTGTTTTTAGGGCAACATTTCCAGATAAGGTTGTTGATGCTCTCACTGGCAATCTGGATATATCCTTTCAGGCATTTATGCAAAGTTCAGTTCTTGCCAAGTCTTTGAAAATGGGCTTGATCCCCTCCAGGACTACTTCTGGTAAAGTGTTGGTATGTTTGTAGCCCCTGACAGTTCCTGCTGCCTCTGCTTTTATGTAGTCACACCAGTCCACACTGATTCAATTCTGCATGGTCTCCTCCAATACACTTCATTGCAAATCGGAGCGTCTGTTCACCAAAAAAGACATTTCTCTGTTCACCAAAAAAGACATTTCTCTCGATTCTCGAAGATAACTCGACACGAGGGGAAAGACTCTTGCTTACCACATTAAAAAAAATTGTACACATGACAGCAAACTTACAACCCAGCCCTTTCCTCTCAATTTCATAAAGTTTCACATCACTATGGCAGAACTTACAAGGCAACTGTGAAATTATGTTGTGATTGAGAATATCAACATCAATGGACCTGAAGCTTTCACACTCTTGACTGAAAACATTATCCTCATTTGGTTCAGCAATAGTCTCACTGCTGTGATAATCACGACTACATGCACTATCTTCTTTACTGTTTTCACATAAATCATCAGGTAAGTATACAGATTCAACAATTTATTTCACTTTGTGTAAGCGTGGCACTTGAGCATTCATCGGATTTAACTTCATAGATCTGAACAATCAGTTTCCTCACTGTCAATTTCCCCATTATCAGCAGAACTTTCTCCATCGAATCGTGGTCGTCTTGTGTACCTGCTGCCTTAGAATTTTCTCCTACAAGCTTTTTCGCATATTCTCTTCTTATCTGAAGGCATGGATCACAGGTCATATACTTCAGATATGTATTTATTTTGAATTAAAACTAGCACAGAAAATTCCACAGCATGGGGGCAGCCATTTGCAGAAGTCAAGTTCAAAACATCCCATGAAGGGGAGTAACTCATGTAAAACTTGTTTTAGGTACACGTTTGAAAGTTGAGGTTCGTTTTCTGTACACAAATAATTTATTGTGAAGAACCAAAATAGTCAAAGTTGACAAATTGTGAGTTATTATCCACCTATTTTGAGCCCCAATATCTCCCCTATAGCGTTGAATTAAACAATAATTCAATCTGTGGATGAAAAATTATATTCATATATGTAGAAATATGAAAAATAATTTCTCAGAAAAACGATTATTTTGGGGTGGTGGGGTGGTGGTGGAGGTGGTAAAAATTCAGGTTGGTCTGGTCCCTTAACCCTAGCTCCTCAATGGTCGCGTGGCAACAGTTCCCACAAAGAACTTACTTATTTTCAAGTTCTGACACCTCTAAAAGAAGGCTTCATAAGGCTGAACAACACAAATAAACATAACGACCAACAACAAAAACAAAGAATGATAATTGTATCGCTCCAATGCCCGGCAGCATTCACACATATTAATTCTTTCAGAAGTGTTACTAGCTTAAAAAGAATTCCTATGAACAACAGTCACTGTATTCGGATCAACAGGAAGGAATTCGATGCAGATCCAAGAGATCAGAAATAAAGCTTTCTATTCAAAATGCCCAAAGCCCTGCCAATTTTCTGTCCAGGATCCTCATCTAAACTTAGCTTGGATGTTGTGTCACCTGATTGATCAACTAAGTGAAATGTAATTTTTTGGGAGGGGGGGGGGGGGGGGGGGGGGGGGGGGGGAGAGAAAATCTACTTTCTTTGTCTGGTCTGTCTGTGTAGAGTGGGTGCTAGATAGGGATATTGGGCATGTTTTGTTTGCTTAATGCTCAACCTTCCGATATAAAGATTTGAATCGGGATTCTCTCTCTCTCTCTCTCTCTCTCTCTCCTGTTTTGTTAGGTTCTTTTTGTTTTGTTGTTGTCTGTTTTGTCACCATTATATTATTTATTTGTTAATTTTGAATGAATTATTTTGTATCGGTTTGTTAATGCTCCAAATGGAAATGGTTTTTGTTATCTTTTTACTGATACTCTTTCCAAGCAGTTGAGCATTTGGATAAGACAGTATGCGTATCATATACGTACGTGAGCGCGCGCGCGTGCGCGCGTGCGTGCGTGTGTGTGTGTTTTCGGACGCTCTTAAGAGCATGCCCCTGTCTCTGCTTGTTTATTTTAAATAAATAAGTGGTTTTGATTCTTGTTACTTTTTTTATCTTAGACTCGTTAATCGTTCAGAAGAATGTTTCTTCTTTGATTATATGAAAACTCTCTCTCTCTCATATCAAAATAACTTTATCTTTTCTTGAAATTATTAATGATAGTCCCTTTTCAGGGGAAGGGCCGGATGAAAAAAGCATGTCAATGCTTACCTGTAACCCTTGGGAATAAAGATTATCAATGAATGAATCAATCAGTCAATCAATCAATCAATAAATCTGTGGGTATTTTTTTCACTTCCTTGTTTATTCTTTTATTTCGAGGATAATGGAATAAGCACTCATGTGCTTTTTTACATCCAGTCCACGTGTGTGTGTGTGTGTGTGTGTGTGTGTGTGTGTGTGTGTGTGTGTGTGTGTGTGTGTGTGTGTGTGTGCGCGCGCGCGCGTGTGTGCCTCTCTCTCTCTCTCTCCACTTAATCTTTTTCTCTGCCTGCCTGTCCATCTGTCTGCCTGCCTGCCTGCCTGTCTCTCACCGCGAAGAAATGATTACATGGAAACCCATTTTCTTCATCGATAAACGCCTACAGCCCTTCTGTTGTGTGCGAGCTGTGGTGTGTTCAATAATCCTTCACTGTAATGATTTGTAGCACAGTAAGGGGCGAGGAGTGGTCTGAATGATGCTTTCTTCATCAAATGTTTGTTCTTCCATTATGCCACAATAACTGATGAAGGAATCAATTTTTTCTTACTGCCAAACGCAGTATCATTGAATGGAATCAAAAGAGCTCTGCTGATACCCAGGCAGTGGCACATGACCGTCATAAAGGGAGGAAATTGGCGTACTATTCAGTGTGGAGAATACAGATTGTTGTTGAGGTGCAAAGAGCTTGTGATGATTAAAAAAGCAATCTTAATGTAATATGAAAATATTATTAGCAATATGTCTAATTTAGGCTTTGCCTCTGCTTCCCTGTCACTAACTGACAAACTCTTTGGTTTGGGTCAATGGCAGACTTGCCCACGTGAAATGTCGGGCTGATCTGAATGACAGCACATATCGCCTGTTTTATTTGTTCTTTTGCTACGTTGACGATTTTCACTTCAAGAAAATCTAAGAATCTTTACAAGAAAAAAATAAAAGGGAGGGGATCTTCACACACACACACACACACACACACACACACACACACACACACACACCACACACACACACACACACACACCCCATACACACAAACACACACACAAACGCCAGTGCCGACTGCACTCTCCCCAAAAGTCATTTGGATGAGACTATTAACAGAGGCCCCGTGTGCGAACGCACGCTGAACATCTTGCGCACATATTAAGACCCGTTCCGCTTTTCGGAAGAGTAGACAATTATGTGCCGGTGGGAACGGATGACAACATTCACAAAACTGCATACACCACAGGGAATAGATGTAAAAAAAAAGCACATAAGTGTTTATTCCATTATCCTCGAAATAAAAGGACACACACACACACACACACACACACACACACACACACACACACACACACAGGGGGGAATATAAAGGAATTAAAAAATTAAAAAAAAACACCCACACACACGCACACTCGCGATTTGTACCCGGTGTTTTATGCGTACTTTTGCTGAATTTACGATTTTTATTTAAACATCTCAAGAATCTTTGAATAAAAGTTAAAAAAGGAAAAAGTGAGAAAATCTGTACACACACGCACGCACGCACACACACACACACACACACACACACACACACACACACACACACACACACACACACACACGCAGTCAGAGGGAGAGAGGGAGAGACCACCCCACACCCCCACACACCATTCACAAGTTTTTCCAAACAGAATGGAGTTGAAGGGGTAGCTATGGTATTGATGAGGTAGGTAGCAAAAGTGAGATGGCCATACTTTCAAAGAAACAGTCCCTGATTATTTCAGATATGAAAACTGTCCCTGATGTTAACCCCTCGAAAGAAATGCAGAACAACATATTACAGATGGTTTTCATGTTTCAAATTGTAGACCAGAGTATTTTCAGGAACGATATTTTCAATTTATATCTTGAGATATTTTTCGTACCAAATGTTTAAAAACCAAACATAAACAAGATTCATAATGTTGGGTGTTCTGAGAAAAAAACAACTGTCAATACAGACCAACAACCACCTAGCTAAGTATCTGCAAGTTTTATAAGAAGGAACGTTGTTTATGAGAGGGGGAGACTGTCGGAAATCTTTTCTCTAAGACAGGAGTTTATTTATTCTTTTATTTCAAGGATAATGGAATAAGCACTCATGCGATTTTTACATCCAGTCCCCGTGTGTATGCAGGTTTGTAAATTTTGTCATGCGTTCCCACCGGCACACTTCCGAAAAGCGGAACAGGTTTTAACGTGTACTCAAGATTTTCTGCGTGCGTTCGCACACGGGACCTCGGTTTAAAGTCTCATCCGAAGAAATTTTGGGGGGAGTGGAGTCGGCACTAATGTTAACACCTGAGGAAAATATCCCCTCGAACGGGATTCGAACCCGGGTCAGCAGATCACGAGCGCAACGCGCAAGGCTCTAACCAACTAGGCTATCCCGTCCCGCTAGTGTGCTGGTTGTTGTGAACAACTAACACACTACAAGCATCTTGTTTCCATTCACCCCAACATTTGTCTGTAGCATCCAGTCTTACAACATCTCTTTGTCTAAAGTTGACGACGCACTGTAACCCCCTAGTATCCACTGGATTTGCTGAATACTACCACACAGTTTTCTGCATGAGTCTTCACGTCACCTATCCCGTAGTCTAGTAGTCTGTTGGGGCACAACTGAAGATTTTGCAACCAGCTTCCTCGCGGTTTTCAGCTTTCTGCAACAAGCCGTTCCACTCAAGGCCAGTCCACTCTCTGATGTTGTCTTCCCATCGTTTTCTCTGTCTCTCTCTCTTCGTCTTCCTCCTTGTACTGTTCCCTGTAAGGCAGTCTTCACGATTCACCAAACATCAAACTCTTGAGTTAAAGTTTGGCCAGTTTTTCTCAAACATTGTGTGTGTGTGTGTGTGTGTGTGTGTGCGTGCGTGCGTGCGTGCGTGCGTGCGTGCGTGCGTGCGTGCGTGCGTGGGGGGGGGAGGGTAAACGACCTGGGTGGCTGAGGGGAGATGTGAGTGAGGAAGCGAGGTTTGAAAGGGCTAGAGATATAGCCTACATAGTGACATCCCTTTCATGTACCCTGAAACTTTGCCGGTCCCCATACTACCATCACCTTGTGTAGCCACAAGCTTCACTGACTATCAAAGGTAAAGGTGTTCCATAGCCCATGCTGTCGTTGGGGAGCGAGGCATAAGAGACCTCGGCTTCTCTAGGGCCAGCATATTGAGGGCGGCGCCCATCTCCTCTCCCTCAATGCTTTACCTTCCCTGACCCTAAAGAGGGCAGGTGCCCATTTACAGCTGGGTGAACTGGGGGAAGGTACTGAAGCCAAGGGGTCAAACGGTCACCCAACCACTTGGTAACCACGCTCAATGCTGCTTAACTTTAGCTTGGGGAAAGTGAGTGCCCTGACTAGTCCCCATAACGGACCATCATACTGTGATGAAAAATGATTACAGTCAGGGACTACCCTTGTCCTTGTCTCATGATTTGGTTTGGTTTGATTATATAAAAGTCCCAGCAGATTGAAATGATTTAGGGTCTGTACCATCAAGGAGAAAGACAAAAACAAAGAGATAAATAGTAAAGGGGAAATTTCTAGCACAGAATTTCCGGAAGGTGGGGATGCATTTATACTGAGAGTGCCTGGTAAAATGATGGAGAAAAAGTCACTCTGATAGGGAAACAAATACACATAGTCTGCAGACAGGAACATAAAGAAAAAAACATGGGTGGCGCAGGTCTCGTGGCGACGTGCTCTCCCCGGGAGGAGAGCAGCTCGAGTATCACACAGAGAAATATGCCGTGTCTGAAAATGGTATACAAAATAATATACAAAACACAGGTTTCTCCATCCATCCATCCATCCATCCGTCCATCCATCCATCCGTCCGTCCGTCCGTCCGTCCATCCATCCATCCATCCATCCATCCATCCATCCGTCCGTCCGTCCGTCCGTCCGTCCATCCATCCATCCATCCGTCCATCCCTCCCTCCCTCCCTCCATCCATCCGAGACAGAGAGACAGATAGATAGAGAGAGAGAGAGAAAGAGAGTTTTGACAAACAAGACATTTTCATGGAAGATTTAATGAACAATGATGATATGAACTACGTCATCTATCTAAATGATAGACACGGTCATGTTTCAACCATGAATGATAAAATTCCCAACCATGAATGTTCATAGCCAAAACACAACAAGAGGAATATAATTACAACGATGAACAATTATTCTTCCAAAGATGAATACTTTCAGAACGACACGTTGAGACAAAAATAACATTGAATGGCAAATTTCAAAGTTGAACCTGTGCCTTCAACCATTAGAAAGAAAATATTGGGCTGAATGCAATAGTTGAAGGACAAACTTTGTTCAGTGAGACAACATGAGACAAATGATAATAAACAACATCTCCAAAGACAAAATAGTGATAAATGTGACCAGCGAATGCTATTATTTCATGGAAGAAAAGACTGCATGCAAAAAATCGTGAGACATTATTTCTAAATTCAAACAGATGTCACTGAACTGAACGTTCAATGAAATCCGTATACATCTAGCACAACATTCTTTCTCACTGACAACCCCCACCCCCTCCAAGTTATCCTTGACTTAAAAGAAAGTTATCATTGACATAAAACATACAGGAAAACAAACAGCAGCGTTATCAACAGCTGTGCACATGCTATAAACAGTACGCAGTAAATCAGACATGTCAAAATGAATGCTCACGAGTCAGTATCATGAGCGCATACAAGTATCTGGCAACTTATAACAACTTCAAAAGGGTGAAAGATAACGTTGTTTTGTTCACAATGGTTTCACTGTCAAAAAGCAAATAAAACAAAAAACAAAAAAATTCTTTGTCTCCTGATTATATATCACAAAATGTTACTTCTTGAAAATTTGAAGGCAAAATTAAAAAACAAATTCAAAAGCAAAGTTTTTAAAGAACAAACAGTTTTAACCAAAATTGGTCATACCCTTCCTGAACTATTGAGCAGACTGACGTACAACACTCTTTGAAATAAATCAGTTTCCTGGTTTAGCCACACCAGATTATTTTCAAAATTACATCTTCATTCTGTCAACATTTTTGTTTTACATCCAATCAGCATTGACTTTCATTTTTTTTAACACTCCCGTCTCAATTCATTAATTCCAAATCATGATAAAAAAAATACTAGCAACTATTAACAATATAATCTCAGATTGCAGATTTAAATTTAATTGTGCGGGCTACATTGCATTTTCCACTTTGTATCTTACACACATCAGCAAATGCAATTCTGTTTGTGGCAACATCGCATTTTTTCTTCTAACATGATTGTATTCCTGACTCTGAAATATTCCTCTTTAAAACTGTCAGGGGGTGAGAGGGAAGGGGAAGTGTACAGAAATCAACATATTGAGAGAGAGAGAGAGAGAGAGAGAGAGAGAGAGAGAGAGAGAGAGAGAGAGAGAGAGAGAGAGAGAGAGACAAACAGACAGACAGACAGACAGAGAACCACAATCAAAGTAACTGCCACCATAACAATTGCTATCCTGGAACGAATATTTGGCAGTAAGTATTAAAATGCAACAACAAGAACAACAATGAATAAAATGAAGAAGAAACAACAGCAACGCAACGGTCATCATAACAATAGCAACAACAGCAGCACAGTAACGATAAAAATGACAACTGCAACAGCAACAAGAAGAAGAATAGCAAACAGAACAGCAGCAGCAACAACAATAACAACAATAACTTCTCTCTCTCTCTCTCTCTCTCTCTCTCTCTCTTCTCTCTCTCTCTCTCTTCTCTCTCTCTCTCTCTCTTCTCTCTCACACACAACACTCACAC
Source organism: Rapana venosa (assembly GCA_028751875.1). NCBI lineage: Eukaryota > Metazoa > Mollusca > Gastropoda > Neogastropoda > Muricidae > Rapana > Rapana venosa. The sequence continues at coordinate 5,119,979 of CM054149.1, forward strand.
GACCAGAACACAGCTTAAAACGAAAGTAAGTAATTAAAAAAACCCCACCCAAAACAAGAAAAGGTATGAAAAATGAAACTAAAAGAACATTAGCTTGAAAAAATGTTAATTTAGGAAATATAGCATAAAATCAAGGCAATCCAAACCTATCCAAAATTAACTTTTTCATGCCATAGAGTTAATTAAAGTGTGGCTAAGTTATGAGTAAACAGAAAAAGGAAAAAGCCAGGAGTTTTATCATAATGAAATGTTGCCATGATATTGCTTTTGCAAAAAACCCCAACAACATTAATACATTTGTTATTAAGTCACTGGGTTGTACAGTTTGACCATGACAATATGCCAGAAAATATTTTCCCCAGCTCAAACAAATAACAAAAAAAGAGGAAGCACCTCCCCAAAAAACCCAACAACCCCCCCCCGCCCACCCTCCCCAAAATAAAAAGGTAAAGGTGTCCCATAACCTTTGTGGTCGTAGGGGAGCGAGGCATCAGAGACCTCAACTTCTCTAGGGGCCAGCATATTGAGGGCGGCGCCCATCTCCTCTCCCTCGCTGCTTTACCTTCTCTGACCCTAAAGAGGGCAGGTACGCATTTACAGCTGGGTGAACTGGGGGACTGTACTGAAGCCAAGGCGCGCAAACTACTCTCATCCAAGTGGTAACCACGCTCGACGCTGCTTAACCTTGGCTGGGGGGAAGCCTGCTGAGCTATCCGTCCCCAAAATAACACCATAAAAAAGAAACAAACACGATTTTCAAAGTGAAAAGCTTACACCTTCTCTCCTAGATCTTTCGTTATGTCATTTTCTTTTCTTTTACCCTGATGGGTGACACCGTGGTGTATATTATTTTTGTGTGACATTTACTATACAGTTTGGAAGGATTGTGTGAGGCTTTTTCGCTGATTACAAATACATATCCGATAGAACCAACATGTTGTAGAATCACAACCAAGCTACATTCCATGGCCAGCACGGAAACAACCACAACCACAATAACAACAACGGTATCATCTCTATTACTACTATGGGATACTATTACTACTACTAGGACATACGGGGAAAAACGCAAAACAAAGCAAATTCAATCGGAATACACATCCACCGACTTAAGCAAGTATGAACTTTTGTAACCAAAACACCAGCATTTCATTAAAAATGATTTTCACATCGACCAAAAAAAAAAAGAAGTCGAAACATATTTTTTAGCAAGTGTGAAATTTTGTAATAAAAACACCAGCACTTCATTAAAAAATTATTTTCACACCAAAAATATCAGAAGTTGAAACATATTTTATAGAAAGTGTGAAATTTTATAACAAAAACATCAGCACTTCACCATTACAAATAATTTTCAAAACAAAAATCAGAAGTTGCACAATATTTCTGCATGTTTCCTAACAGGCGATAACAAAAGCAAAATTAAGCATACTCCTTTATTATCACTTTACAGTTGGTGTAAGGTATGGAAGAGAGAGAGAGAGAGAGAGAGAGAGAGAGAGAGAGAGAGAGAGAGAGAGAGAGGAGAGAGAGAGAGAAGACAGACAGAGAAAGGGAGAGCATAACTGACAAAGTATACAGACAGGGAAGATACCAAATAATATGTCTTCAACACAAGGACAACCATAACTGACACTATTATAATCATGAAACCTTCAAATGTCCCAGTGTAGAATGTCTGTTTCGATTTCGTGTACAGTTCATCAACTCAATGAAAAGCAACACGGAAACTTGATCTTAACAAAATCATAGAGGGGAAAAAAGTCCCCATGTCACAAAAACAGACTACACATAGGAATACCCAGAAATTGCTGAAGCGCTTCAGCCCCATGAAACTGTTTGACCCCCCTAAAAAAAAAAACCTAACAAAAAACACAACAAACAAACAACCCCCTAGAAAAACAAAAAAAACAAAAACATCAAACACAAAATGAAAAAAAACCAGCACCACAACAAACATAAGAAAACAAACAACATAACCAACAGCCCTCAAACAATAACCAACATCCTCCAAACAATAACAACATCCTCCAACAAAAAACCAACAACCCCCACAATAACCATATCTCCAAACAATGACCAACAACTCAACATGACAAAATCCTCCAAACAATAACCAACAGCCCCCAAACAATAACCAACATCCCCAAACAATAACCAACACTTCCAAACAATAACCAACAGCCCCAAACAATAACCAACACCCCCAAACAATAACCAACAGCTCCCAAACAATAACCAACAGCCCCAAACAATAACCAACAGCCTCCTAAACAATAACCAACAACCTCCAAACAATAACCACATCTTCCAAACAATAACCAACATCTTCCAAACAATAACCAACAGCCCCCAAACAATAACCAACAGCCCCAAACAATAACCAACATCCCCAAACAATAACCAACAGCCCCCAAACAATAACCAACAGCCCCCAAACGATAACCAGCATCCTCTAAACAATAACCAACCAACAAAGCTAGAAAACCAAAGCAGCCAACCGAACGAAGAAAAACCACAGGGCAAACAGTTAGAACGGATAAACAAAGAGAGGTAAGAAAGACAAGCTGATGTATACACACCAGTGTAGGAAGCCACAAGTCTCTTCATGGTTTGAATCTAGTATGAATTCAGATCCCCCCCCCCCCCTCCCTACTTCCTTGGATACCACTAGACTCTCTGAAGTCGGTATGTGGCTACACCAATGGTAAAAACGGTCACAGACTCAAAATCTCACCTTTGGTGAACCTTTGGAACTCTTGCTGAGGATCGACACCCCCCCCCCCCCCCCCCCCCCCCCCCCCAACCCCCAACAAAACCAAACAACCCAACCAAACAAAAAAGCCCAACCCCACTAGAGAAAGGAATGTGATTTTCTTTTTTTCGGATAAGACTCCAAACTGAGATAACACATGCAATATCGTTCTATTGTATGAAAGCGTCTACTCTGATACCACAGTTGTCCTCGACAAAAAAAAATCTTAAAAAAAGAAAACTAATACAAGCAAATGGACATACACAAAAAATATTGGGAAATTCAGGGTGGCACCATCCTATGGCAACATGTCCACCCTCCACTCCTACCCCCACTCAATACAGCAGCCAAAACTTTCAGCAAAAAAAGTCTGTTGTGACTACATCAGCTTAGATGATGTACAAGAAAAAAATAATACAATAAGAGCCTACATGATGTAGAAGGGAAAACTACTATGGAAGCCTAGATGATGTAGAAGGGGAAAATACAAAAGGAGCCTACATGATGTAGAAAGGAAAAATACTATGGAAGCCTACATGATGTAGACGGGAAAATACTATGGAAGCCTAGATAAGAAAAATTACCATAGGAGCCTAGATAATGCACAAGAAAAAATATGATGTCAAGAAAAAAAATACAATCAAGTCATTCTCATGTCCAAACATGCTACTTTGTCTCCCCCCCTCCCTTTTTCTTTTTTATTCTAGCGTGAACACACACACACACACACACACACACACACACACACACACACACACACACACACACACACACACACACACACACACACAATCATGAAAAGCCCCCACTTGAAAGATTATTACCATTATTATAACCTTGGTTTAGTTGTGACCACATAGCTTGTCATCAGTCTAGCTACTACACTGGGTTCTCCAATGACAAACATGAAGACGTACATACATGCATGTACGTACACATGGAACATTTTTGTGGCCATTCTTTGCATTGAAACGATGTCTTTGAAAATAAACAACAGTTCAAATCCGGTGAGCGAACAAGCGAGTGAATGAGCAGGCGAGCGAGAATGTGCAAACACACAGTCACAAGAGAGAGAGAGAGAGAGAGAGAGAGAGAGAGAGAGAGAGGGAGGGAGGGAGAGAGTGAGAGAGAGAGAGAGAGGGAGGGAGAGAGAGAGAGGGAGGGAGAGAGTGAGAGAGAGGGAGAGAGAGAGGGAGGGAGAGAGAGAGAGAGGGAGAGAGAGAGAGAGAGGGAGGGAGGAGAGAGAGAGAGAGAGAGAGAGGGAGAGAGAGAGAGAGAGGAGAGAGAGAGAGAGAGAGAGAGGGAGGGAGGAGAGAGAGAGAGAGGGAGGATGGGAGGGAGGGAGGGAGGGAGGGAGAGGACAAGGCAGCCCTGAGATTTCAAACAAAAGGCAAGGAGCATGACAGTCTTTAAAGTCTCTCTGGGATTTGCCGAATAAGGTGAAGCGGTAAGGAAGAAGATACACACATTTTAAGGAGGAAAAAGTTAATATACAAGTATACCCACACTCCCGAATTTTCTTGTATATATGTATGAATTCTCAATATATACAAATTACGTTATTCAAAGTGGAAAATAACAGGGGAAGAAATGTACACGATCACTAAGTTGAAAAAACCCACGATCTTTTAGAAATGTTCACTGTTGCATAGGCAGACCAAACAGGTTAAAAAAATCATTGTAATAGTGATTCCCAGGCATAATTATATACACATGGTATGGTGCATGGATGGATGCAATCTTAACACCCTGAAATTAAAAATGCAAGAAGCATTTGTTTGAACAAACATGTCAGCACTAACCCAGAGCAATCTCTTGAGATTGTTGCCTAACTGTTTCAAGTTGTTCAAAAAACATCAAATAAATTTTTGAACAAATAGTAGTGGAGTCTAATTCTAGTTAAACATTGCTCACCCTTAGTTTTATTACTATGATGGCTAAAATCATCCGTGTCATGATTTCGATTTGACAGCACTGACAGTTAAAATGGATGCTACGCCCAAACCATTTTGTTAAAAAGTGACATGTTTTAGGCGTTGGAACTGATTCATTCTACGTCCGATTATATTGAAACCCCCCACGAGTTATGAAAAAACCTAACAACCACGAACTAAATTTACGATCTTGAATCTATCAACGACCAGCACCCATAACAAACCATAGTAACAGCTACAGAAAATATCCCAGTGGTCTCAGGTTTTGAAATTTTATAGACTTGAACGATTTTTTAAGTTGTATGACTTTTTTCGACAAAACTCTCTAAAATTAAAAATAATCGTTGATAATTTTACATTTGGGTCGCAACATAACATGGCAAACTATCGCCATACAAAATCAGTTGTGTAAACTTGTGTCCATTTGCACACGCAGTAGAAGTACAATCTCACTACCAGAAAATTGTGCAATTTCTCTTCACTGTGTAGAAATCAACCAAATGCACCCACAACATTGTGAAGTTTGTAAAACACATTAATGAAACGTTAATGGTGATAACAAGAAATCTGCAAAACCGTCACAGACAGAGAAAACAGATTTAAAACAATTTTGCACACAGTGTGCGTGATATCCACACACAGATAACCGTCAACCACCACCGCCACCAAAACAGAAATAATGTAACAGTTAAAACCCCCAAACCAAATCATTTTTGAAGGCTGCTAATGCACTCAGCAATCACAGCATGTTTTCCAGAATCAGAGCAAAAGAGAAGCTTTGAGAGAACAAAATGGAGAGGGTTGAGCAAGTTTTTGTCCTTTGTTACACTGACGGCCATATCTTTCATCTTTGCCAAGCTTTCGGCACTCCTGTACAAAGAGCACACAGCAATGACCTCCACCCAACTCTAAACGTTGGACAAGGACCTGATCTCCTCTCCCTTCTCATCAGCAGTGCTGTCAATGCTTCCAAACTGGCTGTGGAAAGATGGAGACTAGGCAAAAGTCACTGTCAGATGGCGTCTATAAAACAGTTACTTCCCTGTGGGGATGTGGGGCGGCTGTCAGTATAACTAGCCTCCCCGCGTTCTGGAAATTCGGTGCTCAAAATTCAAACAGGAATTTCTGTGCTTGGAATTCCCTCTTTTCTATCCCTCCGTTTGTTTCTGCCTTGTTCCTTTTCGTCCTGTCACCTCCTCCTTGTCTGTTTTCTAGCTTCTTGGTCCATTCTCTGGCCTTTTCTCCCCCAGAGATTTGAAATATAACGATTCTCTTCCATTGAAATCAGATGTGTTGGGCCTGATTTGTCAGGTGCTTAACGGCAGCGCAACGAATTTTCGCTCATATGACGGACAACAGTAGTTACTGTCTGAGCGTTCGACGACGAAGAAGACACGGTGAGTGCAGAGATGATCAGAAATAGTATCCATTCTCTCTGAAGTAGTCTGCTGAGGATGATGACATGGAAACGGCGACTGCTCATGTGACCCCCCCCCCCCCCCCCCTCCTCACGATTTGTGTTTGGCGCTTTTATAAGCTTTGTGAAATAGAGAACCTGTGAACATATCATATACGCTGATACATGTGTTTGGTTTTTCACTCTTGCTGTTTCACACTGATGTTTGAAGCATTTGAAAACAGCCATATATATATATATATATATATATATATATATAAAACACATTTAACACCTATAGATTGAAGATAAAGAATCTTGAAGATTTTTGCTCCCACACGCGATTGCAATGAATGATATCGTGATTCTCACAGAAAGTCAAACACTCAATGTTTAAAACAACATTTGTCCTGCTATATATACACACATTTTATGGTTCATTGAATCTTGGATCGAATCCAAAAATATGCGAAGATGGAGGAGTTTTCTCCCTTCACAAGGTAATGTACAAATATGAAAGATAACCAATATGAGGAAGGTCGTGATTATTCCAATGTGGACCCGAAATGTTGACACAGCTGGACAAAATACACACAACTTGATCAAACGTGCATGACTTCTGACAGAGGGCTCTCCCTGTGATGGTCATTATCATAACAAGGCAAGTAGAAGGCAACTGTGAGGAATAATCTTCAACACCCTGGCAATTATGTCAGTGATTATGAACAACTTGCCTGCATACCAAAGAATGAGGAAGAAACACATCCACGAAGTCTTACATACAAACAAATGACCGTTTTTCTCTTAAAAAGTCGTAAACGCTATCACCTTGTTTTTAAAAATTCACATAGAGAAAGGTATGTATACCTAAAGAGCAGAGTAAAAATGCTAATTCGTGTAAAAGACCCACCGATACATGTGTGTAAGATATATTAACTGGAGACATCGAATGTACAAGATTTTCAAGGCAAGTAGCCCTTTTAAAGAGAAAACATACAATTAAGAAGTGCTCCTGTTCCAAATATGCTCAGCTTCCAGGCATCTGCAAAGTTCTTACAACTCTGTAACGCACGACATTGTGAAGAAAAAGTCTTTGGAAGCATCCAACTGCTATGGGATCATTACACAAATTTTGTTTGCATCGAAACTGGAAAATTCAGTTTCCTTTTCTTTCTGAAAATGCCAGTCCCATGTTAAAAAACCACAACAAAACAAAACATAAGGTACCCACATTCCCTGTACAGACGTGAATAAGGCAATAGTTGCTTTACATACAAGCCTGAATGTTAACAACACAACACTTTCCGATTAAAAACGAAACACGACCCAATTTGTCAGTTTCTGTCACTGTCATGATTTCACGGAAGTTTACTCACCAAAATTCAAACACCCTTCCCTGGTATCAAACCATCAACATTCATTCAATCCTTTGGCACAAAGTATCCACCATGAACCCCAACCAAGCCCAGGCCAAATCCCAGTCTCTTTCTTGTGAACACGCTGCACAGTCATTCTCGTGCACAACCTCCCTCCCTTGCAGCCTCTCTTCAAAAGTGTGCGAATGAGCTCACAACAACAACAATAAGTACAACCCAACAGTCACAAGAAAACCCCAGGGTGGGAGTCTCAAGCCACCCCATTTAAGCAAAGTCAGGGCAACACCCACCCACCCACCCGTACCCCTTTCACAGCTGGGTGGAGCTGGTACCCGCCGAATCGTCGGCAGACTCTGGCGTCTTTTCCCGAAAGCTGGAGTCGGAGGCAATGGCGGCTGGTGGTGGTGGTGGTGGTGGTGGTAGCGGGGGCGGGAGGGGGAGGGGGGGAAGACGATCGCCGCGGCGGCGCCGAGGTGTAGGGCGGGGAGATGGGGGGCAGCGCCGGGATGGGGGCCGGGGGCGGGGGCAGGGAGTGGGGGAGGTCCTGGTCCAGCAGGTCGTACGACCCCCGCCGCTGGAAGCTGCCGTCCCCGGAGTCGCTGTCCGACAGGGGCTCCTCCACCTCCTCGTCAGACGGAGCCCTGGACGAGCTGCCGCTCAGCCCCGCCAGGGCGCGCTGCAGCTGGAGAGGGGCCTGCCGGCGCCGCTGGGGAGGAGGAGACTCCCTCAGCAGCTCGGGCTCCGACTGGTGCTCCGAGGTGGTGGGCGTGGGCGGTGAGACGGAAAAGGCGTGGGGCATGGGGGGAGGGGGGGGGAGCGGGAACTGCGGGGGGGTCAGGTGGTGGCTGCCCGAGGAAGGCGGAGGAGGAGGAGGGGGGGGGGGAGGCAGGGAGAGGGTGGGGGTGTGGCGGTGGTGGGAGTCGGGGGTGGAGGTGGACGGGGGTGCCAGGAACCTGGTGAGGGAGGTGGGCGAGGCTTTGAGCGCCAGGGCCCGCTCCCTGTCTGGGGCCTCCCCGCCAGTCCCCGAGGGCGGGCGGCCCAGCAGCGTGCTGGGGTCCGGGGACGCGGGGCAGCGCTCCACGCTGTGGGCGCGCGAAGCGGGCAGCAGGGGGTCCGTGTCGTAGTCGCTGGCCGCCACCCCGAAGATGAAGCGCCGGTGCTTCTCCTGCCACCGCCGCTGCTTCAGCTTCTCCACCTTCCGCTTCTTCTCCGCCTCCTGGTGGCACACACACAACAACAACATACACACACAACAACACACACACACAGACACAGACACACAACAACAACACACAGACACACACACACACACAACACACCACACACAACACACACACACACACAACACACACACACACACACACAACACAACACACACAAACAACAGACACACACAAACAACACACACACACAAACAACAACACACACACACACACAACAACACACACACAACACAACACAACAACACACACACACACACACAACACAGACACACACACAACAACAACACACAACACACAACACAACAAACACACAAACACACAACAACACAACAAACACACACACACACACACACACACACACACACACAGTCAAAGAGATGATTATAACTGATGTTTTGTTGTTGTGTCAAATAAGTCTACTTGACTTAAATGGCAATAAAATATTCTGAATCTGAATCTGAATCACACACACAGACACACACACACCAACACAAAACTGCGGCAGCACATTCAAACTCTGCTGCTGTCTTGAATATACCAATGTCAATTCATGAGAATTATAACTTGATAGAAAGTGCTTGCTGGAAGCATGTTAGGAAAAAACAAGATGCGGGGTTTTCCCATGGTACCACTTCAATTTTTGACCTACATTTCTTTCTCGCTTCTCGTTTTGGGTTAGACAAATCACGCCAAAGGCCAGTCATAAGTCTTATTAATAGACTGAAGTTAAATGCTTTCCATACAAAATTTTCTAGAAATGTGCATTGTGTGTGTGGTGGGGCAATCTCAAACATTCATATTCTTTTCGAATGCCAAATGTTAAAAAAGCAGCTGCCCACCATTCGTGAGAGATCGTTGCAAAAGGTTTTGAATAACTCTACATTGCTTTGTGAAATTGCTTTGCTGTTGAAAGAGAGTTGTGTTAGTAATTTGCTATAGCACAAGTAAGTATGTCATTTATTGATTTGAAGCATAGGCATTCTACCCACCATGGTATAGTTTTCGAAATTGTTACCTTTTTTTCCCAGTGTTCTTTTAGCATGGAATACTTGAAATGTATCTTTTGATCTGTTGTAGTTTAATTAGCTATTTATTCATAAGTGGATCGGTGGTCTAGAGGTAACGCGCCTGTCTAGAAAGCGAAAAGTCCGGGTTCGTATCCCGTCTGGGCCCGAAACTTTTCCCCCATCCATTAGACCATGAGTGGTGGTCTGGGCGCTAGTCTTTCGGATGAGACGATAAACCGAGGTCCCGTGTGTTACAGAAAATTATGCAGCGCACGAAAAGAACCCACGGCAACAAGGAGTTGTCACGGCAAATTCTTAGAAAAAGCCACTCTGAAGGAAAGAAATACAGTTGCAGACCAAAAAAAAAACAATTAAAAAAATAAAATAAAATAAAAGGGTGGTGCTGCTCTTGTGGCGACGTGCTCTCCCCGGGGAGAGCAGCCCGAATTTCACGCAGAGAAATCTCGTGACTTAAAGTGGTATAAATAAATAAATAAAATAAATAAATAAGGTAAATTCATTGTATTATAGTTACAGTAGTTAGACAGTTCCTTAACCCTTTTTTCTGAATTGATTGCCTTTTTGTGTCTAATATAACTTAATGTGAATAGATGTTAAATTGAAGAACAACACTTGGCTTATTTAATTTTTTAAAAATTCTTTTATTTCGAGGATAATGGAATAAGCACTTATGTGCTTTTTTACATGCAGTCCCCGTGTGTATGCGGTTTTGCAAATTCTGTCATCTGTTCCCACCGGCACGCAATGGCCTACTCTTACGAAAAGCGGAACAGGATTTAACGTGTGCGCAAGATGTTTGGGGAGAGTGGAGTCTGCACTGATGTTAACTCCAGAGGAAAATATCCCCTGAATGGAATCGAACCCGGGTCGTCAGATTGCCAGGGGAATGTTCTAACCACTAGGCTATCCCGTCCCGTCCCCTGTGTCACAGAGTGTCTCCAGAGAGGAACTGGATCAGTGGTTAGACAGAGTGTTAAACCCAAGATCTGACGGCCCGGGTTCGAGCCACCACCCAGTCGCCCATTCGAGGGGTTTTTCCCCCCTGGAGTTGACATCAGTGCCGACTCCACTCCCCGAAAGTCTTTCTGATAAGACTGCAAACCGAGGTCCTGTATGAGAACGCAAGAAGAGCACCTTGCGTACACGTTAAAACCCGTTTTGCATATTCGAAGAGTAGGCCATGGCAGGGCCGTAGACAATTTAAAAAAGTTTATATACCACTTTAAGTCACGACAGATTTCTCTGAGTGAAATTCGGGCTGCTCTTCCTGGGGAGAGAAGCACTGTCACAAGAGCAGCGCCACCCATTTTCTTCTCTTTTCCTGTCTACACGTATATATTTTCCCCTCTCACCAACGAATGATAAATCCCCCCAAAAATTATGCACACTAGTGTTGTGTTAAAACATCATCCCAAAGCTGGAATGCGGCTACGGCAAAAACGGTCGCATTCGCAAAGAATTCTCGCCATTATTGAACCTCAGAGCTTTAAATGAGGAAAGAATAAAAGACAAAAGTATTCACTGACAGAAGGCAGGGGTGTGTGTGGTTGCGGCAACTTACGTCTTCTCGCTGCTTCTTGGCGATGGTTGTGACGGCGTGCAGCAGGTCGTCAATCTTGGACTCTGTGGAGTCGATGTCCACAGACGACAGGCACAGCGCTCGGTTCAAGGGAATGAACTCGTAGTTCTCTTTCTCCATCTGCCCAGCAGGTCCGCATCCATCATCATCATCATCATCATCATCATCATCACCATCATCATCATTATCAGCATGTTGAAATACTGCTGCTGCTGCTGCTGCTTCTGCTGCTACTGCTGCTACCATTACTACTGCTACTGCTGTTGTTGCTGCTGCTACTACTACTACTGCTACACTACTACTACTACTAAAACTATTACTACTTCTGCAACTGCTACTACTTCTACTACTATTATATATGCTACTACTACTACTACTACTACTACTACTACTACTGCTGCTGCTGCTGCTGCTGGCTGCTGCTGCTGCCGCTGCTGCTACTGCTGTTGCTGCTACTACTACTAAAACTATTACTACTGCTACTACTACTACTACTACTAACTACTACTACTACTACTAACTACTACTACTACTGCTGCTGCTGCTGCTGCTGCTACTACTACTTTGTCGAACACTCTGACAGCAATAGTTGTTGTCTGTCATATGAGCCCAAATGCGTTGCGCTGCCGTTAAGCACCTGACAAGTCAGGCCCGGCACACCCGACTACGGCATGGGAGCTGCTGCTGCTGCTGCTACTTCTTCTACTACTGCTACTACCACTGCTACTACTACCACTGCTGCTACTACTACTACTACTACTACTACTGCTACTACTACTGCTACTACTACTGCTACTACTACTGCTGCTACTGCTACTACTACTGCTACTACTGCTACTGCTACTGCTGCTTCTACTACCACTACTACTACTACTACTACTACTACTGATGATGATGATGTTGTTGACGATGGTAGGAATAATGATGATGATAATCATGATCAGAAAAAGAACGATGATGATAATCATGATAAGAAAAAGAACAATGATGATAATCATGATCAGAAGAAGAACAATGATGATGATAATGATGATGATAATGACGATGAGAAAAAGACGCCGAAGAAGAAAAAGAACAATGATGATGATGACAGAAACATAAGCAAACATGATTATTTTAGGTGAAGTTTGAAATAACAATGATGATGAGGAGAAGAGGAGAAAGAAAAGGAAGAAGAAGACGACGATGAAGGAGAAGGAGAGGAGAAAGAAGAAAGAGGAGGAGAAGAAGAGGAGGAGGAAGAGGAGGAGGAGGAGGAAGAAGACGATGAAGAAGAAAAAGGATGCTGATGATGACAACAATGAGCTAAATGCACGTCATGTCAACAAAAATTGTTACCAGTATTCTAAAAACAAAATAAAACAGACTCACCAGAGTCCATTGCATTGCACACATACAATATCATGAAACTGAAGATTTTCGTTCGCGCTCTCTCTCTCTCTCACACAACCCCCTCCCCCCGCCCCCAACAAAACCACACACACGTGCATGCACAGACGCATTCTTCTCGACAACAGACAGTCCAAGCAAGACCACACTACCACACACAACAGAAGGCACTGTAACCCCATTAGACCTACTCTACGACGTGGTGTAAATTGCTCTCTCTCTCTCGTTTGGTTGAGAGGGTTTTTTTGTTGGGTTTGTGTGTTCTTTTGCCCAGAGGGCTGGTTGTAAAAAAGCATGTTTGCTTATGCCATAACCCTCTTTAAATAAATTTCATTCAATTTAATTCAATGCTCTCTCTCTCTGTCTGTCTCTGTGTGTGTCTTTCTATCTGTCATATCTTGGTTTCTTAAGTCATATTTTTTGTAAATGTTTTTATTGTGTAAGCAGCGTCGAGCGTGGTTACCAGTTGGATGGGTGACCGTTTGCGCGCCTTGGCTTCAGTACAGTTCCCCCAGTTCACCCAGCTGTAAATGGGTACCTGCCCTCTTTAGGGTCAGGGAAGGTAAAGCAGCGAGGGAGAGGAGATGGGCGCCGCCCTCACTATGCTGGCCCTAGAGAAGTGAGGTCTCTGACGCCTCGCTCCCCTACGACCTTATAGGTTATGGGACTCCTTTACCTTACATTTTATTGTGGTGGTTGTGGTTATACAATAACATTTTGTTTTTTTTGTTGTGCTTCCTTATTTTTCTCACTAAAATAATAAGCAGTTCGGCAACATCCCTTCATGTATGAGCCAATGGCCTTTTTGTGAATAAATCTTTCGAGTTCGAGTTTCGAGTTCTCTCTATTTGTCTCTCTGTCTGTGTCTGTCTGTCTCTCTCTCATTCTCTACACTACCACGCACAACACAGCAGAAGGGAAGGGGACAGAACGCACCAGTCTGGCCACATAGAGCTCCAGGGCTGTGTAGTCACTGGCCTGGATGTCGTCCAGGTGCATGATGAAGTAGATGTAGGCCCACATGTTGTGCTCGTGCCGCACGTGCCAGTCAAAGCCCTGTGTGCACAGCACAGATCACAGCCCATATCACAGCTGTCAGTTTCCCCCAACTTTCAGCTCCTCTCAGCTGCTATCCATCCCATCCCAGCTAGTTATAGCAGAAACTGACCGCACTTGGACTTGGTAAAAAGGAAGGGGCTGATTTTAGCACTGAGCCCTTGTCTGAGTTAAGCTGCAGAACATCTTGCACACACGTTAAACCCTGTTCCGCTTTTCGTAAGAGTAGGCCATTGAATGCCGGTGGGAACGGATGACAAAATTGACAAAACCGCATACACACGGGGACTGGATGTAAAAAAAGCACATGAGTGCTTATCCATTATCCTTGATATAAAAGAATAAATAAATAAATAAATAAGCTGGATTTGCTTGCTATGATGTGTAAGCCATAATACATCAGATGGGTTTGGAATAACTCAGAAGGAAAGAAGAAAGTGAATCTATGAATATTAAAGAAATGTGCTTAATGATCAAGACAGTATATTATCAGATAGCATTGACTGGGAGGCCTAGTCGTTAGAGTGTTTGTGTTTCTGATCTGACGGCCTGGGTTCGAGCCACCAAGGAGGCACCCGCTCAAAAGGATTTCCCCCCTGGAGTTAACATCTATACTAACTCCACTCTCCAGAAAGTCCTTCGGATGAAACCATAACCCGAGATCTCATGTGCAAAACATCTTGCGCACACATTAAGGACCCGTTCCGCTTTCCGGAAGAGTTCGCCATTGCAAGTCTATAGGAACAAATGACAGAATTGGACAAAACACACACACTGGTGTCGTGTTTAGATGTCATCCCCGAAGTCGGAATGCAGCTACCTTCATGGTGGGCAAAAACGGTCGCATACGCAAAATCTCACCATTGGAATCTAAAGCTTAATTACTCATGAAGGAAATTTAGTAAGTTGAAAATAAGATTAACAAAAATCAACCTTATTATAAGAACAGCTACCCCCTCCCCCAAAACCCCCCCCCCCCCCCAACAACACAACACCCCCCCCCCCCCCCAACAAAACAACATCATAAAACTTCTGATTTCTACATGGTCAAGTAAAAAATGCTGCTTAGTAATGCAGAAATAAGAAAATGAAAAATGCAAAAAAGAAACTCGGTATTTGTGCAGCCAATACAGAAAGACATATTTTTCCCCCCGAAGTCAATAACTTGTCCCTATAACTTGCGTTACCATTAATTTTCATGCCATCTAGTCAGGACATCCCATCAATGGTGTGTGACAAGATAGCTGTAACCGATTCCCATCATATGCACGGACCTGCTAAGAAAACATCGACAAGACTAGGGTGACTAGCTCAAATCCACCCGCAGAAACCACACCGTATTTCATGTGGGTTTAGCCACCAAAGCCATGGTACAGAGTTTTGTTTGTAGTTTTTCCAATGTGATGGCACAGCAATATAATAATATAATAAATGATATATATGCCCCACCACAATAGCCATCAGTCAAATGCTCTGCCCTCTGCATGCGCTGGTAAAGCCACGAGTGCACAATGAATAATTTCTTTGAGTCATCTTATTCCTCTGGTCATAACTGGACTCCTCTTTAAAAAATATGGATGGCTTTTCAACGCGTGTTCAAGATATCTTAGCGTTCACACACACACGGGACCTCAGTTATGTCTCATGGAAAGGCTTAAGCTTGGCGGTTACATTGGTAAACTACCATTAAAAAGAAATGAAGAACAAATACTGTCAACAAGAAATGAGGAATAAATTCTGTCAACAAGAAACCAGAAACAAATTCTGTCAACAAGAAATCAGGAACAAATTCTGTCAAGAAATCAGGAACAAAATTCTGTCAACAAAAAACAACAACCCAGGAATAAGTTTTGTCAACAAGAAATCAGGAACAAATTCTGTCAACAAAAAACAGGAACCAATTCTGCCAACAAGAAATCAGGAACAAATTCTGTAAACAAAAAACCTTGGAAAAAAATCTGTCAATAAAAAACCCAGGAAAAAAATATGTCAACAAGAAATCAGAAACAAATTCTGTCAACAAGAAATCAGAAACAAATTCTGTCAACAACAAAAAAACAGGAAAAAAATGCTGTCAACAACAACCCCCCCCCCCCCCCCCCCCGAAAAAATTCTGTCAACAAGAAATCAGGAACGAATTCTGTCAACAAGAAATCAGGGACAAATTCTGTCAACAAAAAATCAGGAACAATTCTGTCAACAAGAAATCAGGGACAAATTCAGTCAACAAAAAAATAACCCAGGAACAAATTCTGTCAACAAGAAATCAGGGACAAATTCAGTCTTACCTTGCCATGGTGTTCAAAGTCGTAGCTGTTGCGACTGCAGATGAAGCAGGTGTCCTTCATGTCTGATTCCGCTCTCCACTGCAAAGGATAGGGCCGTTACAGCCACAGAGTGATGTGCTACTTCGTCATGGCAAACCCACCATGGACTCAGACACTAACAGAACCCAGGTAGCACACTCGTACTCCTAGATCATGAATTGCATGCAGTGTTGTACTGAATTCCCAGTTTGACCAAAAAATCGAACTGAATGTCAAAGTCCTTCGGATGAGGCTATAAACCGAGGCCCCGTGTTCGAACGCATGCAGAACATCTTGCGCACACGTTAAATCCTGTTCCGCTTTTGGGAAGAGTAGGCCATTGTGTGCGGTGGAAACATGACAAAATTTACAAAACCGCATACACACGGGGACTAGATGTAAAAAAGCACATGAGTGCTTATTCCATTATCCTCAATATAAAAGAATAAATAAAATAAAATGAATAAATAATACGCTTTTGTTGCCCCCCCACCCCCTTACTTTTCTGTGAGTGTTAAACAGTGCACAGAATCTCAGGGAAGGGGAAATGCACTACCTACAGAACAAAAAGTCAGTGCCTCAAGACTAATCAGAGGCCAGATCTCTCTCTCTCTCTCTCTCTCTCTCTCTCTCTCTCTCGTTGTTGCAAAGTGGTTCTTGTTCAGCTGACTATGGGTTTGTGTCTGTATGTATGTCAATAGTGTAGATATGCTTTTAGAATGATAAGAATAGACATGTGCTTGACAATATGTAGAAAATCTTTGTTTGAATATTTTGTATGCATTCATTTAGTTATTTAAGTGCCTATACTCTCTTTTATTTGATTTGAATGTTTTCTTATTTGTTCATTGCTTTTTCTTCCCCCTATTTTGACGAGGGCCTGGTGTAAAGAAGCCACTGGCTTATCCATATACCTTCATTAAAATATTCGAGTTCTCTCTCTCTCTCTCTCTCTCTCTACACACACACACACACACACACACCTCTGCACACACACAGGTAGACAGAAAACCCCCAAAAGAACAGGCACAGACAAAGACAGAGTACAAACAGACGAACAAAAACATCAAAGCCATCCAACCAACCAACCAACCAACCAACCAGCCGACCCACTGAAAACCCGCTGAATGCTTTCAACCAAACAACCAACCAACCAACCAGCCGACCAACCAACCAACCAGCCGACCCACTAAAAACCTGCTGAATGCTTTCAACCAAACAACCAACCAACCAACCAGCCGACCCACTGAAAACCTGCTGAATGCTTTCAACCAAACAACCAACCAACCAACCAGCCGACCCACTGAAAACCTGCTGAATGCTTTCAACCAAACAACCAACCAACCAACCAGCCGACCAACCAACCAGCCGACCGACCAACCAACCAGCCAACCAACCAACCAACCAGCCAACCAACCAACCAACCAGCCAACCAGCCAACCAACCAGCCAACCAACCAACCAACCAACCACTCTAGTGAAAACCAGCTGCCTGCTTGATACCTTGAGGTCCCTGAGCTCAGAGAAGGTGTCGACGATGATGCCGAAGATGATGTTGAGGCCGATGGTGGTGATGAAGATGAAGAAGGACACGTGGTACACCACCAAGGGCCAGAAGCTCTCGAAGGAACTGCCCCTAGGGTTCTCCTTGATCTCCTGCAAGCCAGGTCAGGAGTGTGTGTGTTGGTGTGTGTGTGTGTGTGTGTGTTGGTGTGTGTGTGTTGGTGTGTGTGTGTTGGTGTTTGTGTGTGTGTAGTTGTGTTTGTGGTGTGTTTAGTTGTGTGAACATTTGCTTAAAAATGTTCAGTCTAAAATTGACTTGATGAGGTTTTAAATCAGACAAAATAAAGGAAAAAGCTCAGAAAACGAAACACACACACACACACACACACACACACACACACACACACACACACACACACTCACTCACACACAGAGATAGAGTGACACACACACCCTTGCCTTCCTTTATTCAATATACCATCTGAAAACAAAATTGACTTTGACTGACCTCGACACACATGTAACCCCCATCCCACCCATCCACCCACCCGACCCAAGCCACCCTGTTCAACACATACAGTGGTAGCACATAGATTTCATTGCCATCCTTCAGTCTCGGAAGACTATGGAGTTGCGCTCTAGAGGTTAATTCTGGTACAGCGTCAGTTGTGGCTGGCCAATCCCACACGGGAATGACATACAGTGCCTACAGCCTATGCGAGTAGAGTATAGAGACTTGTATGTGTTACACACACACACACACACACACACACACACACACACACACACACACACACACACACACACACACACACACACACACACGGGTGTTTTTTGTGTATTTTGTTTGCTTAAAATAAAACCCCATTTCTTATCATTTCGTATGCATTGATCCCCTGAAATTCCTTCTCCTATACATTAAGTCCTTCGGATGAGACTATAAACCGAGGTCCCGTGTGCGAACGCACGCAGAACATCTTGCGCACACGTTAAATCCTGTTCCGCTGTTCGAAAGATTAGGCCATCGTGTGCCGGTGGGAACAGATGACAAAATTGACAAAACCGCATACACACGGGGACTGGATGTAAAAAAACCCACATGAGTGCTTATTCCATTATCCTCGATATAAAAGAATAAATGAATGAATAAATAAACACACACACACACAACATACAGCACACTATATAAAACCTACAGAGAACTGAACCCCCCACAGCCCCCCCCCCCCCACCCCCCACCTCGCCTGTACCTCAAACATGTCCCCTATGAGGCCGTAGCGGATGACGGTGACGGTGCACTGGAAGAGCGTCTTGCAGTACAGGTAGTCGTCAGGCTTGAAGTAGGCCCGCAGCAGAGCGAAGCCCACCAGCGAGTAGATGTAGATCACGATGAAGCCCAGCACAGCCACCCACAGCAGCGACATCCCTGCAGAGAGAAGAGGAGCGAGAAGAGGAGGAGGGATGAGGAGGAGGAATAAGGAAGAGGAGGATGAGAGAGGAGGGAGAGAGAGTGAGAGAGAGAAATGGGTAACAATTATCTTATGCAATAGACGTGGGTTTTCACAAAAACCGTCGACGTTTGTTGAAGAGCTGTGAAAACCGAATGCTACGCTACATGACAAAGATCAAATGGGAAGACAGGATCACGAATGAAGAACTATGGAGAATGTGCAAAGTTGATGATCTGAAGTCTGTAGCTAGTACCAATAGACTGCGCTGGTTTGGGCACGTTCAACGGAAAGCAGACCACCATATCATAAAAAGAGCAATGAACTTCGTAGTGGATGGAAAGAGACCAAAGGGAAGACCTAGCAAAACCTGGGCTGCCTGTATTGCAGATGATCTTAGAGAAAGGGGCATAAATAAGGAGGAAGCTCAAAACAGAGAGAGATGGAGAAGGCTCATCAATGTCAAACCTCCCCTGGGAGAAACATGACAAAAAAGGAAGAAGAAGAAAAAGAAGAGGAAGAAGAATGCTTCATAGAAGTGCCGACTCCACTCTCCCCAGAAGTCCTTCGGATGAGACTATAAGCCGAGGTCCCGTGTGCAAAAGCACGCAGAACATAATGCGCACACTTTAAAACCCGATCCACTTTTCGGAAAAGTAGGCCATTGAGTGCCGATGGGAACGGATGACAAAATTTACACAACTGCAGACATACGGGGGACTGGATGTAAAAAAAGCACACCAGTGCTTATTCAATTATCCTCGATTTAAAAGAAAAAAAGAAAGAAAAAAACCTCTCACTGTACACTCATTTTCAGGTGGGATGAGTGAGGCAAGAGTTACTTATTCTGGATATACCCCCACGGTGGTTCTCTTCTTTTCTTTTGAGGATAATAGAATAAGAACTCATGTGCTTTTTCCCATCCAGTCCCCGTGTGTACGAAGTTTTGTGAATGTTGTCACCCGTTCCCACCAGCACACAATGGGCCTACTCTTGCAAAAAGCGGAACGGGTTTTAACGTGCGCGCAAGCTGTTCTGCGTGCGTTCGTACACCGGGACCTCGGTCCATAGTCTCTCATCCACCACCCCCACCGCCACCACACCACCAACCACCACCACCACCACCACCGTCACCACCACACCACCACCACCAACCAACCCCACCACCACCGCAACCACCACCACCACCAACCACCACCACCACCACCACCACCAACACCACCACCATCACCGCCACCACCACCCCCATCATCACCACCACCAACAACCACCATCACCACCACCACCACCACCACCACCAACCAACCACCACCACCACCACCACCACCAACCACTTCCACCACCACCAACCACACACCACCCACCCACCCCAACCCACCACCACCACCACCCATCACCACCAACCATCACCACCACCACCAACAACAACCACCACCACCAACCACCACCAACAACCACCACCACCCACTTACCCCCCCCCCCCCCACCCTACCACCACCACCACCACCACCACCACCGACAGCAACAACAACAACAGCTCGCAGGCGGCTGACCGTTGAGGGTGACGGCTTTGATGACCCCGGACAAGAGCTGGTTGTTGTTGACCACGTTCAGGAGATGGAAGGCGAAGAAGTAGCCGTGAAACAACGTGCCCGCTATCGACATGCCCAGGAACATCTGCAGGGGGGATAGCGGGAGGGGTTGAGGGATGAGGGAGGGCAGTTGGCATAAGGGAGAGTTGTAATAATGTCGTTTTTTTGTTTGGGTAGGGAAGGAGGGGAGGGAGAGGGGGAGGGGAGAGAGGGGGGGGAGGGAGGGAGAGAGAGAGAGAGGAGAGGGAAGGAGAGAGGGAGAGAGGGAGAGAGGGAGGGAGGGGGGGAGAAGGAGAGAGAGCAACTTTACAGTGTCTTCAATCATTCCACCTCACTGCACGCACGCGAACATACACACACAACACAAAACACTATACATATAGCCCCCCCCCCCCCGACACACA
>CM054149.1:5145966-5210966 GCA_028751875.1 Rapana venosa
AAAAGAAATACACACACACACGCACACGCACACACACGCACACACCACACAATGTCTAATATCACTTTGAGTGAACAGACGAAAAACCGAAGCAGCAGCAACAACAACAACAACAACAACACACACACCACACACACACACACACACACACACACACACACACACACACACACACACACAACACACACCACACACACACACACACACACACACACACACACACACACACACACACGCGTCCTTCAGATGAGACTGTAAACCGAGGCCCAGTGTGCGAACGCATCAAACTCTTGCGCAGCGTTAAACCATGTTCCGCTTTTCGAAAGTTTAGGCCATTGTGTGCCGTGGAACGATGAAAAATTTACAAACCGCATCACACGGAGATGTAAAAAGCACATGAGTGTTATGTCCATATCCTCGATATAAAGAATAAAAACACACACATCACACACACACACACACAAAACCCACACACACACACACAACACACACACACACACACGTCTACTATCATTCTGATGAACAGACGTAAAACCGAAGCAACAACAACAACAACAACACACATACACAGAGTAGCAACATCCAGTATCACGCATTCTAACCGCTTTCACTCAAAACAACACTATACATACCACACCCCTATCACACCACTGACTACACTTGTCCACAGACCACTCACTCGTAGGTGTTGGGGCAGGTCTTGTCGGTGACGTTGCTCTTCTGCAGGTCCTCCTGACAGGCCTTGGCGTTCCACGTCCACAGCATGAGGATGTTGATGGCCAGGCTCAGAATGATGGCCCCGTAGTTCCACAGCAGCCTGCAAGAAAGTCAGAAAATTCAGGGATTATGGGTAGACTCAGGATATGAAGAGTTAGACTATATCTTTGTAGTTTCCTGCAAGTAAGTAAGAAATGTCAACAAAGTTGATGGCCAGGTATTGTATCGTATTGTACTGCATTGTATTGCATTGCATCGCATTTATTGCATTGCACTGTATTGTATTGTATTGTATTGCACTGCATTGTATTGTATACCATTGTATTGTATTGTATACCATATTGTATATATATACCACTTACAATCACACCGTGTCTTTTGCGTAAAATTCAGGCTCCTCTCCCTGGAGAGAGCGCGTCGCCACAAGAGCAGCGCCACCCACTATTTTTTCCGTCTCCATGTGTATTTGCGTCCTTATCAGAGTGGCTTTTTTTCTACAGAATTTTGCTAGGGACAACTTTCTTGTTGCCGTGGGTTCTTTTAATGCGCTAAATGCGTGTTATACACGGGATCTCGGTTTGTCGTCTTATCCGAAGGACTAGCACCCAGACCATCACTGACGGTGTAGGGATAAAGGAAAATATTCGTGCCCAAACAGGGATGGAACCACTACACACTTCGAACCCGGACTTTCCGCTTTCTAGGCAGGTGGGTTACCTCTAGACCACCAAACTACCAGTCCATGGTGTCAACAACTAAGGTCAGGCTGGCTCCACAGCGTGTGGACGTCAGTCATAACATATACTGTTCCTGGCTCAGGATATGAATGGCTCAGCTCAGGAGGGTTAAGTGGATCGGTGGTCTAGAGGTAACGCGCCTCCTACCTAGAAAGCGAAAAGTCTGGGTCGGAAGTGTGCGGTGTTTCGAATCCCCGTTTGGGCCCAAAACTTTCCCCCCATCCATTAGACCACGAGTGGTGGTCTGGGTGCTAGTCTTCCGTATAAGACGATAAACCGAGATCCCGTGCGTTACACAAATTATTTAGCACATGTAAAAGAACCCACGGCAACAAGAGAGTTGTCCTGGAAAAAAATCTGTAGGAAAAAAGCCACTGATAGAGAAACAAATACAGCTGAAGACAGGAAAAGTAAGAGGGTGGCGCTGCTCTTGTGGCGATGCGCTCTCCCTGGGGAGAGCAGCCCGAATTTTACGCAGAGAAATCTGCCGTGACTTAAAGTGGTATAAAACTTTTTAAAAAGGTTCCGCAGAATCCTGCCCTGAAGTCAGTATGATCAGCTCATCTGCATGTCATATTATACCAAAGCGGCTTCGTCAAGGTGAGGCCCCCCACAAACCAAAGCCTCTCTCAGCTTACCATCCTTTGGTGAACATCTTGGCGATGGGGTTGTCGAGGATTTTGCGCTGGTAGGAGATGTCCTTCATGATGTCGCTGGTCCAGCTCATCAGGTCGCGGATCTTGTTGGTGGGCGAGGTTCTGTCCACGTTCCACTTCAGCTTGTCCTTCACCTCCTCCCGCAACACGCTCTGCACGTACATGCACACACCAGGATGATACTGATGATGATGAGGAAAAGTAGTAGTTGTGCGTTCACTAGTTTAACACTCTGGGGGGTCACCCAGAACGTGCACTCTGACTCACTCATCCCACCTGGGAATCACTGTGAGATTGAAATTGCACAGTGAATAAGTTTGCGGGTAAGATTGTTTTTAAGTACCTCGTCATATAGGCAGCCATACTCCGACTTGACAGTATTTTTTTCTCCTTTAAAGGAGAGTGCAGGTTGTTAAGTTAAGAGCTTGTCTTGGCTGAAGGCAACCTCAACACAACATTTTACAACATGACAACATTTCAGGGTAGGCCTTGGCAATTATCTGACATCAATAACTGACACAGCTTTTGGTCTGGGCCAAGAAAAAGTAATTAATGACAGATATTTACATGCGTCTCTTCTAGTAAGAAAATTACTCACAGTATTCATAGTAGGTCTTTCATAAAATACGATAAACCGAGGTCCCGTGCACAACACGCATTTATCGCACGTAAAAGAACACACAGCAACAAGACACTTGCACCTGGCAACAATTTGTAGAAAACCAGCCACTCTCATAGGGAAACAAATAAACACAGAGGAAAATTTAAAAAAGAAAAAAACGTGGCGCTGCCCTTGTGTAGACTTGCTCTCCGCTTTTTCTTCTTTTATTTCGAGGATAATGGAATAAGCACTCATGTGCTTTTTCACATCCAGTCCTCGTGTGTATGCAGTTTTGTCAATTTTGTCATCCGTTCCCACCGGCACACAATGGCCTACTCTTCCGAAAAGCGGAACGGGGTTTAATATGTGCACAAGATGTTCTGCGTGCGTTCACATATGGGACCTCGGTTTATAGTCTCATCCGAAAGACTTTTTTTTGGGAGGGGAGGGGGTAGTGGAGTCGGCACTGATGTTAACTCCAGAGGAAAAATCCTCTTGAGCGAGATTCGAACCTCGGGGAAGGCAGCCCGAATTTTATGCAGAGAAACCTGTCGTGACTAGAAGTAGTATATAGTACAATACGATAGAACCAACAAAGTACGGTACAATATAGTACAATATATTCCAATGTGATACAATACAATATACTGATATTGCAATGTGATAATGATGATGAAAATGATGATGAACATGATGATGATGATGAGAATACGACTACTATTACTACTGCTACTACTACGCAGCTGCGACTGGATATTGATATGTACACGTTCTAGTAATCATCCTACTTATCACTGGTGCTTATAAAATTATGCCGAAGTCGGAATGCAGCTACCTAAATGGTGGGGAAAACTGTCGCATATGCAAAATCTCACTACTGGTAAACCTCGGAGCTCTAGCCGAGAAACGAAAAAAAAATCTTAACAAAAAAACTGGTGCTTATACTGCGTACCACCGTGCGCACATTTAAACACATGCAGGCTATCAAATTTGTGGATGAGATAGCTCAGTGGTCAGAGCACTCTCTCCCCAGCCAATATTAAGCAGCATCGAGCGTGGTTACCAAGTGGATGGGTGAAGGTTTGCGCGCCTTGGCTTCAGTACATTCCCCAGTTCACCCAGCTGTAAATGGGTACCTGCCCTCTTTAGGGTCAGGGAAGGTAAGCAGCGAGGAGAGGAGATGGGCGCCGCCCTCAATATGCTGGCCCTAGAGAAGTGAGGTCTCTGACGCCTCGCTCCCCTACGATCTAGGTCACGGGACACCTTTACCTTTTACGTTATTCCGGCGTTCTTCTCGTCACACACACACACTGACCAGCAATGCTGTGTGTCAGCCGCCATACCTTGTTTTTGACCCTGAAGTTGACCTTCTGCAGGATGTCCTCCTTGACCACTTCGATGGACAGCGAGTTTTTCTTGTAGTAGTCCAGCGCCTTCTGCTTCTCCGGGGTCAGCTGCAGGGCTGCAAACACAAGGAGAAAGACTGACCGTTCTCTCTATTTATCTATTTATTCTTTTATTTCAAGAATGACGAAATAAGCACTCATGTGTATGCAGTTTTGTAAATTTTGTCATCCGTTTCCACCGGCACACAATGGTCTACTTTTACGAAAAACGGAACAGGTTCTAACGTGTGCGCAAGAAAGAGAGTGTGTGAGAGAGAGAGAGAGAGAGGATATGGAGAGGTGGTCAGTCACTCACCATCCATGACAGAGGGGTCAATGTCCATCATACGAGCCAGGATGAGGTAGTAGGTGAAGCCCACCTCCATCACACTCTCCTTCAGGGCGTTCTTCTTCTTCCCTTTCTGCACTCGTACACACACACACGTACACACACACGTACATACACACGTACACACCAGTACATACACACACATACAACACACGTACACACACAGCGTCGCGCAAGATCTACAAAAAGACACACAATAGATAAGTATACTGATGTTTATTTGTTGTGTCAATGAACACATACTTAAAACAGCAAAAAAATTCTGAATCGAATCACACACACACACACACTCACACAACACCAGCACGCACGCACACACACACACCACACACACACACACTCACACAACACACACACACACACACACACACACACACACACACACAACACCACACACACACACACACACAGATTATACATCTAGATTATAACATGCAAACTTTAGATCGCACGACAACTGATCATACTTTACTTCACTTACGTTTCCAGCTGTATTACAAAATCCAAAAGTAGGTTGTTGTGAGAAAAATGGCATCGCACACTACAGAGTAGATCTGTTCAACAGGAATTTACAATTCCATACCGTGAAACGAACTTTGATTAATGAAGTATATGGAAATTCAACACATGGGAGTTTGCATAACCTTAGAACCAAAACTTCAGTTTAATTTTTAAAAAGAGATCTAATTTAATTGAAATGGCACTTTTACAACCCACCACTCAGCATACAGATAAACGACAAATACTTGAGAGGAAAAAATGGAAGCATTTTCACCCCCCCCAAAAAAAAAAAAAAATGCTGAAAAGTTTTTCACATGTCCGTCATTTTAAAGATTCCATTCCATATTATTTATTTGTCCATTCCCCTTCCTTTTTTTCCCCCACAGAAAGAGAACAATTCTCTCCCACGCCGAAGTCGGATGTGCTGGGCCTGACTTGTCAGGCGCCTAACGGCAGCGCAACGCATTTTAGCTCACAAGACTAAGTTGCTGTCTGAGAGTTCGACGACGAAGAAGAAGATTTTCACATACACTGATCTTTTCTAGAAAACTTTTATCTTTTTTTCCTTTTATTTCGAGGATAATGGAATAAGCACTCACGTGGCTTTTTTTTTTTACATCCAGTGCCCGTGTTTATGCAGTTTTGTCAAGTCTGTTCCCACCGGCACACAACGGCCTACTCTTCCGAAAAGCGGAACGGGTTTTAACGCGTGCGCAGGCTGTTCTAGGAGTGTTGGCACACGGGACCTCGGTTTCTAGTCTCATCCGGAGGACTTGTATTCACAGTAAGACAAAGCAAAACAAAAAATTAATGTAAAAGAGAGTTTACCACGACGCCCTGCAGAAGACTTCCCCCGAAGGCAGCCAGGGTTTTGGCAGACTGAAGGTAGCTGCCTTCAGGGCCTTTGGTCAGGCTCTCCATCTTCTTCTTCTTCTCCGCCTGGTGCATCTCATAGCAGGCCGTCAGGCAGCGGCACACCGCCTCCTTGTCCAGGGCATCTTTCACCTCCTGGTGTATAGCACACAGCAAAACGCGCTGCACGTGCACTGAGTCTACTCACACAGCCAGAGTCTGAGAGAGAGAGAGGGAGGGAGAGGGAGAGAGGGAGGGAGAGAGAGAGGGAGGGAGAGAGGGAGAGGGAGAGAGGGAGGGAGATAGAGAGGGAGTGAGAGAGGTAGGGAGGGAGGGAGAGAATGAGAGAGAGGGAGGGAGAGGAAGAGAGAGAGCGCGAGAGAGAGAGAGAGAGGGAGAGAGAGAGGTAGAGAGAGAGAGAGAGAGAGAGGGAGAGAGGGAGGGAGAGAGGGAGGGAGGGAGGGAGGGAGGGAGGGAGGGAGAGAGAGAGAGAGAGAGAGAGAGAGAGAGAGAGAGAGAGAGAGAGAGAGAGAGAGAGAGAGAGAGAGAGGGAGTGTGTGTGTGTGGTTGTGTGTGTGTGTGTTTGAGAGTGTGCCGTCAGGCAGCGGCATACCGCTTCCTTGTCAGGGCATCTTTCACCTCCTGGTGTATAGCACACAGCAAAACGCGCTGCACGTGCACTGAGTCTACTCATACAGCCAGAGTCTGAGAGAGAGAGAGGGGGGGAGGGGGGAGAGGGGGGGGGAGAGAGAAGGGAGGGAAGGGGGGGGGGGGGGGAGAGGGGGGTAGAGGGGAAGAGAGGGGGGGAGAAAAAAGGGGGAGGAGGAAAGAGAGGGAGAGAGAAGAGGAGGGGGGGGAGAGAGAGGGAGGGGGGGGAGGAGGGAGAGAGGGGGGAGGGGAGAGGGAGGGAGAGAGAGGGGGGGGAGGGGGGAGAGGGAGGGGGAAGAGAGAGGGAGGGAAGAGAGAGAGAGGGAGAGGGGGAGGAAAAAGGGAGAGGGAGGGGGTGGGGGGGGGGGAGGGGGGAGGAAAGGGAAAGGGACCCCCTGGGTATAGCACACAGCAAACGCGCTGCACGTGCACTGATCTACTAACAGCCAGAGTCAGAGAGAGAGAGGAGGGAGAGAAGGGGAGGGAGAGAGAGAGGAGAGAGAGAGGGAGGGAGAGAGAGAGAGGGAGAGAGAGAGGGAGAGAGGAGAGAGGGAGGGGGGAGAGAGAGGGAGGGAGAAGAGAGAAGAGAGGGAGAAGGAGAGGAGGAGGGGAGAGAGGGAGAGGGGAGGGAAAGGAGAGAGAGAGGGAGGGAGAGGAGGGAAGAAAAGAGGAGGGGAGGGAGGAGAGGGGAGGTTTAAGAAGAAGGAGAGGGGGGAGGAGGGGGAAGTGGAAAGAGAATTAGAAGAAGAATGAGAGAGAGAGTGAGAAGAGTGAGAGTGAGAGAGGAGAGAGTGAAGGGAGTGAGAAGAGGGGATGAGAGAGAGAGAGAGAGTGAGAGGGAGTGAGAGAGAGAGAGAGAGAGAGAGGTGGAGAGAGAGAGGAGTGAGAAGAGAGAGAGTGAGGGGAGAGGTGAGAGAGAGTGATTTTGAGAGAGAGAGAGTGAGAAGAGAGGAGAGTGAAGAGGAGAGAGTGAGAGAGAGAGAGTTGAGAAGAGAGGTGAGAGAGAAGAGAGTGATAGAGAGAGAAGAGAAGAGAGAGAGAGAGGAGGAAAAGAGGAGAGAGGAGAGATGAGAGAGAGAAGAGAGAGAGAGTGTTTTGTGTAAGTTTTCAATTTTTAACGTCTTTCCACTTTAAGTGATACCAGACGGCCTAAAATAGGAGACTGAATGAAAAGAGATAGAGGGATAGATAGATAGATAGATAGAATCTACTTGTGTGGTGCGTGCGAGTGTGTGTGTGTGGTGTGTGTGTGTGTGTGTGTGTGTGTGTGTGTGTATGTGTATGTAATAACAAAGAAATACACAATGTATCCTTAACATTTGTAACATTATTTTTAAACATAGTATTCTTAGTGTTTTGTGTGTGTGTGTGTGTGTGTGTGTGTGTGTGTGTTGTGTGTGTGAGTGCTTTCTTTTCATTTAAAACAAAAAGAAATTTATATTCGAGGAAAAATTGTTATTCTTTCATTCGAGGAGTGTGTGTGTGTGGTGTGTGTGTGTGTGTGTGTGTGTTGTGTGTGTGCGGTGTGTGTGGTGTGGGTGGTTTGTGTGGTGTGGTGTGGTGGTGTGTTGGTTGTGTTGTGTTGTGGGTGGTTGTGTTGGTTGTGCGTGTTGTGCTGTGCTCTGTGTGTGGTGTTGTGTTGTGTTGTGCTGAAACTGTGGTGTGGTGGGGTTTGTGTGGTTGGTGTGGTGTGGTTGGGGTGTGGTGTGTGTGTGTGTTACTTCTTCAGTTTTAACGTCCTTCCACCGAAAAGTTATATCAAACGGTTAGTGTGTGGGGTTGTGTGAGTGTGTGTGTGTGTGCGCGCGTACTCGCGCGTGCGAACGTTTCCAGTGTGTGTGTGTGTGTGTGTGTGTGTGTGTGTGTGTGTGTGCGCGTGCGCGCGCGCGTCTGTATTCAGATTCAGAATATTGTATTGCCATTTAAGTCATGTAGACTTATCTGACACAACAAAAACATCAATTATAATTTTTATCTATTTTGGCTAAAAGTGATGTACACTAAAAGTATGTTGCATTCTCCTTCTCTTTTTCTCTCTTTTCAAAACACTCATACACATATATGATGATATCTGCTTGATATATATATGTATGTGAATGTGCGGATGCATGGGTTTACTGGTGCGCACATGAGTATTAGTGATTTTACTTGGTTGAGTTTATGACTGGCTGAGGTATTGCTGATTTGTGGGTGCTTTTTTTAAAATCTTATGATGGATGCATGCTCATGTTCGGACAGTGTGTGTATGTATTTTTGGGGGTGATATTATGTTTACATGTTTATTGTTTTTATGTACGGGTCGTGGCCCACCGGAGTTTCTCAGTCTCTGAGATAATAAAGGTTTTGAATTTGAACTTGAACTTGAAGTGAATGTAGGCAGAGGGTGTTTTACCTTTGCCACCTGTGAGGCCCCCGGTCCGTTCTCCTCAATGAGGGACACCACCAAGGCCCCTATAGTCTGCTGCAGCTCTACCACCTGTGTGTGGACACACACACACACACACACACACACACACACACACACACACACACACACACACACCACCACACACAGCCACGTGAGGTGACGCTGGCGGGAAAAAATGGCTGAAATAGTTAACAATCCATTTTACTTCTACGGGATAGCTCAGTGGTCGGAGCACTCGCTTTCCCCCAGCCAAGTCAAGCAGCGTCGAGCGTGGTTACCAGTTGGATGGGTGACCGTTAGCGCCGCCTTGGCTTCAGTACAGTTCCCCCGTTCACCCAGCTGTAAATGGGTACCTGCCCTCTTTAGGGTCAGGGAAGGTAAAGCAGCGGGGGAGAGGAGATGGGCGCCGCCCTCAATATGCTGGCCCTAGAGAAGTGAGGTCTCTGACGCCTCGCTCCCCTACGACCTTATAGGTTATGGGACTCCTTTACTTTTACTTACTTCTAATAAGAAATCTTGTGTCTCATATGTTGTTATAGTAGCTGCCAATGATTTGTTTTCATAACAAGCGCTTCGATTTGTTTGTTTTTACAAGATTCAGGGCTATATAAATTCCATACATTATTATTATTATCATAACAAACCATTTTATGTCTGATAAGAAAATCTTGCCAAATAAAGTTAACTCTATATCTAGCCGAGGAACGAATATAAAAAAGTTAGAACTTCAGTAAGAGCCAAGGACTCCAGCGGAAATGCAGATACTTAAAAAAAACAAACACCAAACGCAGCACAAGTGAAATTTTCTTTGGAAATATGAAGTGCTGGACATAGTGCGCATAAGATAATTTAAAGTTTTTTCTTTAAAGGACACCAAACCCAACCACATCAATATTTGTCTGTAGGTCTGTCACGAATAATTATTTGTGCGTCTGTAGTTTAGTTTTACTCAGAAATATAAACTGGACCATACCTTACGCACAGACCCACAAAAAAGTGGGCTAAGCCATCTGACAGTCTACTGGTGTGCTCAATACCAATATCTGCTGGTTTTACTTGAGAAAAGCAAAACTACATAAGTAAACCTTGCTAAAACTCTTCTCAAGGGAACTAGCAAGCGAAGACGCCAGATGGGTAAACAATAATAAAAAACCCACAATAAGACAGTATTACAGAACAGACATGGAGGCCATTGTGTAGAGCCCAAGGCTTTGGCACACAACCGACAAAAACAAAGGAATTTAGTGAACAGCTCTTCAGAGCGGTGCCTATATCGTTCCCTTCGGAGCTAAGGCGAAGGAGAGGAGAGGAAAATGGGCCCTGACCTTCTCAATGGGGCAGTCAGCGATCTCCCCAGCTCTCAGGATGAAGTTGATGTAGTCGATGACTTTCTTGTCATACACCGACACCCGGTTCTCCTGGTTGCCCTGCATTGACCACACGCAACATCAAGCCAGTACAGGTGTTCAGTTGCAAGCCGTTTTCTGTTCTAATAGTGGCTCTATGGATTTTTGTTTCCCTTTGTTTAAACTCCACACACAGACACAAACACACACTCACTCACGCATAAATTCCCCCCCCCCCCCCCCCCCCCCCCCCCCCCCCCCCCCCCCCCCCCCCCCCCCCCGTTCCCTTCCAAAAGTCCTTCGGATGAGACTATAAAACCGAGGTCCTGTGTGCAAACACACGCTGAACATCCTGCGCACACGTTAAAACCCGTTCCGCTTTTTGGAAGAGTAGACCATTGTGTGCCGGTGGGATCGGAAGACAAATTGACAAAACTGCATACACATGGTGACTGGATGTAAAAAAAGCACACATGAGTGCTTATCTCATTATCCTCGAAATAAAAGAATTAAAAAAAAAAGAACACCACACACACACAAACACCACACAACAAATCCATTCGTCTAATATCACTTTAAGTGAACAGACGTAAAATTGAAGACACACACACACACAACACACAACACACACACACACACCACACACACACACACACACACACACACACACACACACACACACAACTTCTCATCCAGCGTTCCCTTAAGGCCTCACAGTGATTCCCAGGTGGGATGAGTGAGACATAGATGAGTGTGCATATTCTGGGTGACCCCCAGGGTAAGTTAAGCTGGAGAACGCCTAACCACCACCACAACCACCACCACCACCACCACCACCACCAAAAACAACAACTACTCTCCAGTCCTCGTGACTCGGACTTTACTGGAAAGCTCACTCTTGCAGCTAGACAAACCATCGACATAGCAGCCAAGAGAAAAATTGCAGCCAACTTCTTCAGACTAGAAACATCCCCCGTGGGGATGCCTGGAACCTCTCAGTATAAATAGCATCCCCACCTTCTGGAAATTCTGTGCTAGGAATTCCCTCTTTTCTATTTGTTTCTGCCTTGTCCCTTTTTCTTCCTGTCACCTCCCTCTTGTCTATTTTCTGCCTTTTCGGTCCATTCTCCTGCCTACCCCCAAAAAGACTTAAAAAGATGACAATTCTCTCCCAAGCCAAAGTTGGTCGTGGTGGGCCTGGCTTGTCAGGCGCTTAACGGCAGCGTGACGCATTTTTTGCTCATATGACAGACAACAATAGTTGCTGTCCGAGCGTTCGACGAAGAAGAAGAATGCTCGTAACGTTGGGCAACCTTCATTTTCCATTTTTCTTTCATTTTCATAAGTCACGGCAGATTTCTCTGCGTGAAATTCGGGCCGCTCTTCCCCGGGGAGAGCGCGTCGCCACAAGAGCAGCGCCACACACACACAAACACGTTAAAACCCTATCGTCTAATATCACTTTAAGTGAACAGACGTAAAATTGAAGACACACGTTAAAACCCGTTCCGCTTTTCGGAAGAGTAGGCCATTGTGTGCCGGTGGGAACCGATGACAACATTTACAAAACTGCATACACATGGGGACTGGATGTAAAAAGAAGGCAGTGAGGAGGAGGAGGAGGCAGAGGAACGTACGGAGCAGAACTCGTTGAGCGTGCTGAAGAGCTGGATGACCAGGTCGATGGTCTTGCTGTTGATGGTGGTGTACACTACGTTCAGGAACTGCGCTGTCTCTCCCACGATGTTGAACGACTTCACGTTGTCCGGCTGCTCTCGGAGGTAGTTCTGCACACACGCGCACACACGCACGCAAACACGCGCGCACCACGCACGCACGCACACACGCATGCACACATACACGGTATTTTTTAAAATTTGTTTGTGTGTTTTGTTTTCTTTGATAGATGGCTTGAGGGAAAGAAAGGAAATGTTTTGCTTATTCAATGTACCATCTGGAAATAAAAGTTTGACTTTGACTTTGACACACACACACACACACACACGCACGCACGGACGTACGCATACACACACATTGTGGAATATATAGAAATCCAAGGTTCACCAATGGTTTGACTTTGCTCGTGCGACCGTCTTTAACCCACAATTAAGGAAGCCGCATTCGAACTTCGGTATTGGTGTCTAAATGCGATTCGGGATTGATGTCTAAATGCGATTCGGGATTGATGTCTAAATGCGATTCCGGATTGATGTCTAAATGCGATTCGGGATTGATGTCTAAATGCGATTCGGGATTGATGTCTAAATGCGATTCAGGATTGATGTCTAAATGCGATTCAGGATTGATGTCTAAATGCGATTCGGGATTGTTGTCTAAATGCGATTCGGGATTGATGTCTAAATGCGAGTCGGGATTGATGTCTAAATGCGATTCGGGATTGATGTCTAAATGCGATTCAGGATTGATGTCTAAATGCGATTCGGGATTGTTGTCTAAATGCGATTCGGGATTGGTGTCTAAATGCGACACCTGTGTGTATGCGGTTGTTTAAAAAAAAAATTGTCATCTGTTCCTCCCGGTACGAAATGCCTACTCATCCGAAAGGCGGAACAGGTTTTTCACGTAAGTGCAAAATGATCTTGCGTGCATTCGCACACGAGGCCTCGGTTTATAGCCTCACTGAAGGACTTTTGGGGGAGTGGAGTCAGTACTGATGTTACCTCCAGGGAAAAGTATCCCCCAAAACAGGCACATCTGTGGTAGCTCTAACCTCTAGGCTTTTCTGCCCTCTCTTTTATGTATCCTTCATTCTTCATCTGTGGACCGTGGGGGCACCAACGAAGATTTTGCAACCAACTTCCTCCACTCCTCGCGGTCCTCTGCTTTCTGTAGCAAATCGTTCCACTCAAGGCCAGTCCACTCTCTGATGTTGTCTTCCCTTGGTTTTATCTGTTCTTCCTCTTATGTATAATATCAGACAAACAGAATATATTAATCTCCGCACACACCTCTTTATTGAAGACTCTCTATCTCTCTCTCTCTCCTCACACACACACACCACACAACACACACCCCACACCACACACACACACACACACACCACACACACACACACACACACAACACCAAAACCAACCACACACCCCAAAAATCTTCATGGTGCCCCCACGGTCAATGGCACTACCGGATAGGTGAGGGTGACCACACACACAACACACACAACACACACACCACAAAACACACACCCCCACAACACACACAACAAACACCACCCAAAACCACATTAACCCTACACCTTCCCACCACCACCCCCCAATCCAACCACCACCTCTCACCCCTCACACCTCCCCCCCCCCCCCAATCCCCCCCCCCCCCCTCCCCCCCCCCCCCCCCACTGTCTGCAGTACCTGCAGTCCCACGTGTTGTCCATCACAGACGCGGGCCAGCACCTTGAGGACCAGCTCGATGTAGCCGTCATCCTTGTACTCCAGCATGTCCTTCACGCCCTCGTCCAGCGCCACCTCCATGTCCTCCTCCAGCCGACACTCCTGTCCACGTGCAGACCCGCCCACACACACGCACGCACGCACGCGTGCATACAAAACAGATACATAGACACAATATAAAAGATTAAAAAACATAAACCACACAGACATAGACACACAAAACACCCCAAAAACACACAAAACACAAAAACAACACACACACACACACAGAACAACAACACGCACAGGAAAAGACACACACACACAAACAAACAAAACCAGACACACAACAAAAGACAGAACACAACAAACACACACACAACTCACACCACGCTCACAGAAAGGGCACAACAGAATACACACAGACAAACAACAGCAACAGAAAATAAAAACACACAGAAAGCCGCCACAAAACACACAGAAACAGGGACACACACACAAACACACACACAGGAACACACAACAGTTACAAAACAACACACACAACAAACACACACACACCACGACAACATACACACACCATAACAGCCGGCAAAAACACACAAAACCACGCAAGCGACACACACACACACACACCAAAAAACCCCACATCCACAACACACACACACACACACCACAAACCCCCCACACACACACACAACAAGTGAACATTTTTTAAAAGGGGCAGGGTGTTTTTCCTAACTGTAACAATAAAACATAATCCACCACATACTTCAGCTCACAATTATACGACATATTTACAGTCTTCTCACATTTTATCTCGCATAGTTTCCCACTTTCCTTCCTTTAATACCAAAGGCAGTAAATGTACACATAATCAAAGGTGACTCTCTCCCCTCCACACACACACAGTGAAACACTTACACAGGGGCACATACACACACAGTCACACTCTTGCGCACATGTTAAATCCTGTTCCGCTTTTCGAAAGAGTAAGCCATTGTGGGCCGGTGGGAACAGATGACAAAATTTACAACAAATGATAACATTTACAACGCATACACACGGGGAGTGGACGTAAAGAAGCATACGAGTGCTTATTCCATTATCCTCGAAATAAAATAAATTTATAAAATAAACACACACACACGCACACACACACACGCGCACACACACACACACACACACACACACACACACACACACGCGCACACACACACACTGATGGCAGGTTGAAACAAACTGTATAAGCTTAATCATGTATAGGTATAGAGATATAGGGAGGGGGGATTCAATCCCCGAAGTCGGAATGCAGCTATCTTAATGGTAGGCAAAAACGGTCGCATACACAAAATCTCACCATTGGTGAACCTCGGAACTCTCTCTCTCTCTCTCTCCTCCCTCTCTCTCTCTCTCTCTCTCTCTCTCTCTCTCTCTCTCTCTCTCTCTCCATATAATTATATCTCTTCAGGAAAAAAATAGCATTGACTTGGAAGATCTGACTCGGCACACAAGGGGTTTATCAAGAGCATCACATTCCTCCAGAGAGCTAGAAGTCCATGGTTCGAATCCCTCCTCCCTCCCCACGTGCTAGGACTTCCATCTTTTCTATCCCTCTCTTTGTTTCTGCCTTGTTCCTTTTCTTGCGTGTCAACTCTTTGTCCATTTTCTGTCTTCTTGGTCCACTCTTTGCCTTTTTTCCCCCCCAGAAAGACTTGATAACAATATTTTCTCCCACACCGAAGTCGAATATGCTGGGCCTGACTTGTCAGGCGCTTAATGGCAGCGCAACGCATTTTCGCTCATATGACAGACAACAATAGTTGCTGTCTGAGGGTTTGACGACGAAGAAGAAGAACCAAAACACCAGACCTGAACACTGATCCACCATCATCTTCATTCCCCATTCGGCAAGTCTCTACTCCCTCCAATCACTCCGCTTCGGCATTGCATAGCACGGAGGCTACATCACATTGTAGTCATTACAATAAAAAAGGTACAGGTGTCCCATAACCTATGTGGTCGAAGGGGAGCGAGGCGTCAGAGACCTCACTTCTCTAGGGCCAGCATATTGAGGGCGGCGCCCATCTCCTCTCCCTCGCTGCTCTACCTTCCCTGACCCTAAAGAGGGCAGGTACCCATTTACAGCTCATTACAATAAGTAACGACATTCTTATAATCTTAAAAAAAAAAGAATCAGAAGAAGCCATGCTTTTACAGCCCATCTAACAACACAGACCAGTCACAGAGATACCGGGCTATGTTACTGTGATAGGAAACAAATGACTGGCATATGAATAATAATAATAATAATAATGTATGGAATTTATATAGCGAAGAAGCATCTTTAAAGCAACAAATCAAAGCCGCACAGATACACTTGTTTGTTATCAGGATAAGAATAGACTCATATGAATTTAAAAGTCATGAATGTAATTGTAGAATTTTGTGCGCAATCTGTTAACGCAAACAAAGGCCATACTTTTTGAAAAGAAATGATAAGCCAAAATTTTTCGTACAAACCATAACAGTAAGTGTATTTTTTGTAAGATTTTGTCACGACGAACAAGTAGTGCTGAAAAGCAAACCAAAATTTTTTCAAACCAAGGAAGAAGAGGTGGTGATGATAGATGCAAGAATCAAGAAGTGATGAACACAAGGAGGAGAGGAAGAATTAGAGAAGGTGAATGATGAGAAAGAATGAGAATGAAGAGAAGAAGAGAGGAGAAGAAGAGGAGAAGAAGGAAGGAGAGAAGAGAGGAGAAGGAATGGAGTGAGAGAGGAGAAGGAAGAAGAAGAAGAGAGAAGGAGAGAGGAGAGAGAGGAGAAGGAGAGAGAAGGAGAAGAAGAAGAAGAAGAAGAGAGAAGAAAGAAGGAAGAAGAAGAAGAGAAGAAGAGGAAGGAGAGAGGAGGAGAGAGAAGAAGAAAGAAGTAGAAGCAGAAGCAGAAGAAGAAGAAAGAAGAAGAAGAAAGAAGAAGAAGAAGAAGTTAAGAGAGAAAGAAAATAATGCGAAAGAAGAGCCAGCAAAAGAAGAGAAATGAAAGGAGGAAAAGAAAGAATACGAAGTACAACATCAGCAACAACAACAAACTAAAAACACAAACGTCACAACAACAACAGCGACAACAATAACTAAAGGAATAACAGCAAACGGACTGAAAACTTGCTGCAAGTAATCTGCAATGCTAGCTTTTCAAATTTAAAAAACACCTTTAATCATCAAATCTTTTTTCTCGTAAAAAAGAACAAACTAGAACAATGTTACAGTAACCTCACTCCCTTTGTTTCAGCTAAAAGTCTTAATGACCAGAATGCAAAAAAAGGGAAAAAAACCTCCACAAAAAACAAGCACTGATTTTCACACATACACGTTATGTTACGACCCACATTGTCCTTTAAAAACACACACACACATACAACACACACACACACTCATACACACACACGCACGCACACACACATATTCTCTCACAACACGCATGCACGCACACACACACACACACACGGAGACTGGATGTAAAAAAGCACATGAATCCTTATTAAATTTTCCTCGAAATGAAAAAAAAAAGCAAGCGCGCGCGCGCACACACACACACACACACACACTCTCTCTCTCTCTCTCTCTCTCACACACACACACACACACACACACACACACACACACACACACACACACACACACACACACACACTCTCTCTCTCTCTCTCTCTCTGTCACACACACACGGTGACTGGATGTAAAAAAAAAGCACTGCACATCATTTAAAAAAGAGAAGATATCTCCGTGAAATCCATCATCAAAGACGCGTGTGATAGTTCTGGTGTAAACTGACTAAAAGCGACTTGTGGAAACTAGTTCACCAAAGTAAACGCTAGCATGAAACGACTGTCGACACCAAAAAGCACACACACCAAATAAGCAACCCCCCAAAAGTGCAAAGAGAAGTTTGAAAAAGAAGCGAAAGGACCAAGAAACAGAACGATCCAAGAAAGTAGAAACATACAGAGAGTAACTTGTCTGCCTGTAACAAACAAACAAAACCCCCCACGACATTTTCGCTCAACACTCACCAGGCGAAAAACAAAATCATTTTTTCAAGAAAAAACAAATTTCGTGGTAAAGAACGCAGACGAAAAAAGAAAAGCAAGAACATGAACTCCCCAGTTCCAGACAAAACGCACACCAGTGCTAGAACCACCTGTGGTTTGGGGGGCCCTCTTTAGGAAGCTACCTTACCTCCACTGTCACGCCCGTCAGTTCGATTTCCGTTCGCCGGTCCCCAATCAGGGCCTCACTGTCTTTGGAGAACGAGATGCCATTGGCGCGCACTTCCCGCGTTTTCTTGGGGGTTTTGCGCTCACTGGACGATTTGCGCCATGTGAGCCTCCGCCTGAGTTTGTTGTGGTCTTCGGGTGGTTCGATGGCTCGACATAGGGCCCGCTATGGGAGGACAAGGAGTGCAAGAGGGTGCCAGTTGGGTAAGCCAGAGAGAAGCGGAGAGGGGTCCAAGCAACCATGATCTACATACCGGTTGATAGGTTAGGGCACTTATGAGGACTAGAGAGGTAAACGTACTGATGGATAAGCTTGCAACGAATGTCACAGGTTATGAATACAACGTGTTAGGACCTACACCTACACCATCTTCTAGCGGGGGAAAAGGGTTAGTTCAGGGAAAGGCCAGGTACACCAAATCACCACCACCCATGATTATTTTCTGGCAGGAAGTTTTAAACGTCATTTAGAACACATCCCCCCAAAGCAAGCACATAAAATGTGGATGACGGTCTATGAAGCAGAAGCGAGAAAAGGTTTCAGGGGATACGTGGGCTAAGGAATTATATCTAAAGCCTGTGGGCCCGGCCCACTGTCTGTCAGTTCTAGGAGACATCTAGTATCACATCATCAACTGCTATCTTAACCACTTTGTCAGTCTGAATCACGTAGAAGTCTTGTCAATGGTAACCAACAGCTTCAGATTGTTTTAAATAACAAACTGTTTCGAATGATTATGTTTTCCTCTCAGTGCTATTGTGTAACGCTGTGTCGGTTGATTGTCTGTATCTCTCACTGCTGTTGCGTAACGCTGTGTCAGTTGATTGTACCTATCACTGCTGTTGTGTAACGCTGTGTCAGTTGATTGTCTGTATCTATCACACATTGTCTGTATCTCTCACTGCTGTTGTGTAACGCTGTGTCAGTTGATTGTCTGTATCTCTCACTGCTGTTGTGTAACGCTGTGTCAGTTGATTGTCTGTATCTCTCACTGCTGTTGTGTAACGCTGTGTCAGTTGATTGTCTGTATCTCTCACTGCTGTTGTGTAACGCTGTGTCAGTTGATTGTCTGTATCTCTCACTGCTGTTGTGTAACGCTGTGTCGGTTGATTGTATCACTCACTGCTGTTGTGTAACGCTGTGTCAGTTGATTGTCTGTATCACTCACTGCTATTGTGTAACGCTGTGTCAGTTGATTGTATCACTCACTGCTATTGTTTGATGCTGTGTCAGTTGATTGTATCACTCACTGCTATTGTTTGATGCTGTGTCAGTTGATTGTATCACTCACTGCTATTGTTTGATGCTGTGTCAGTTGATTGTATCACTCACTGCTATTGTTTGATGCTGTGTCAGTTGATTGTATCACTCACTGCTATTGTTTGATGCTGTGTCAGGTCCACTCTTAACAGCTGATCACAATTTGAATGAAGTTCACCTACTTTCGCCATTAAACGTTTGTGTATTATTCTAATCTACTAGTCAACCACCTGCTTTTCTATTTTATCTTATTTCTTTTAGAGTTGATACCATTCCATGTTGCAAAACAGATGTGCCTCCCTTGAGTGCTAAGCAGTAAAAAGTGAGTGTAGCAGTAATCAGTTCAGCAACCAATCCTTGTCATCTTTGACAAAAGGATAGTGCATAGAAAATAAGTGACTGCGACGATAAATCAATGCAAAGTAATTTAATCTAGACTTACAACTTCAAAAGCCAGGTAGCAAAAGAAAAACCTAGAAAAAGGTTTAAGTACAGAGCTTTGTATGGCCGTGTCAACGGATCAATGTACACCGTGTTGTGTAAACAACTGTTGTGCTTTTAAATGATGTTTTAGAAACAAGAACTTGTTGTGTCCATGGGGTGGGGGGGGGGGGGGGGGAGATAAACTTTAAACTGTTTCCCCCATGGGGATGCCGGGGGCCTGTCAGTATAAACAGCATCCCCACCTTCGCAAATTCTGCGCTTGAAATTTCCTCTTTTCTATCACTCTTTGTTTCTGCTTTGTTCCTTTTCTTCCTATTGCCTCATTCTTGTCTATTTTCTGCCTTCTTGGTCCATTCTCCTGCCCCCCCCCCCCACCCCCTCCCCCAGAACTCAAAAGATAACAAATCTATCAAATGCCGACGTGGGATGAAGTCGGATGCGCTGGGCCTGACCTTACACTTTAACTGCTTTATTATTGTAAAGAACTGACTTAAGGGCAGCGTGACGCATTTTCGCTCATATAACAGACAATAGTTGCTGTATGAGCGTTCGATGAAGACGAAAGAAGAAATCTGTTCTACATGGAAATAACGGAAGACAGAATGAATGTAGTCATCACTTTGCCTCAAAGTAGTCAAGTTTAAGAAATGATTGTACAAAGTTACGAACAAAGATTCCAAGGTCAGGTTAGGGATTTTTGTAGCTCAACTGGTCACCTAGACCCCATCCCGCTTACAACATTGTGAGATCAATCTTTGCACTGGGTTTTGTTTGGGTTTTGGTTAATAAGCAAGAACACTGTTTTGTCGTTTTGATATCACGTTTTGCACAACTAAAAGCGATGAGATCAACTTCAGAAACGGGCCGTCTACCAAGCAGTCACCAAAGCTGTGTTAAATGATTCGCTTCAACATTTAATTGAGCGCACAATGTACATTGTCAGACTGGGATTTTCACTGGAATGTTCATATGATTAAAGTCTTAACTTGCGTTGAAACATTATCAAGGGCTTTGCTCTAGCTGCTCTCATTCAAATCATACTTCTCAAACAGCATTCTTGGCAGACTTTTGCTGCAATGATAGCAGTTCTACATCTTTTTTGTGTCTTTTAGTTCAGATGGAGCATTTAGCACAAAGCCTAAAGAAAACTAGAAACAAGCATTGAAAGCACTGGAGACTTTGATGTCAAACCACGAATGCCACGATGCTCATGAAATGAGATATCCTAAATGTTTACGATCATCAATCAAACATTACAATGTGTCAACCAGTCAGAACGCTAATTAGATCTAGATTTCCACACATATATGATGTTGTAAATGAATAATAAAGTCTTCATGAAGGAAAATTGAATTTCAGGACTAAAACTGCTTTTGACTTTACTTGTAGTCGTCTTATTTATTTGTCAGACTCGTCCTTTCTTTGTAAACATCACATTCTTGTAAACTCTCGACAACCTGATAAGGCCAAAGAATAATGATAACAACAACAACAATGATAACAAAAAACCTTAAACCAAAAAAAAAAAAAAAAGCTGCCGAAAAATAATGATTATATGTTCTTACTGATTAGTTTTGAGGTGCACAATTTCATAAAATAATCAACACGTCTATGGTGTCTGTAAAAATACATGTGCTTGTGCGTGTTGGTGCAAAGCGTAGGGCTTTCTGACTTGAAAACACACACACACAGAGAAAAGGTCTGTACTAATGTTCACTTCTGGCTGTCATATTCGTTAAAGAAGAAGAAAGAAAATCCATACATGGGATGTCCTAACTACAGTACAGTACAGATCTCCAACAGACACTCGTCTGCTAGAGGAACGAGTATGAAATAAATGTAGACATGTATTATTCACAACCTTGAGTGAACTGGCCACACAAATGGAAAAAAACCGCATACTGTTAACAGAATCAACGCAATATTATATATATATATATATTTGTGTGTGTGTGTTAATATTAAATTAATTTTTGTTTTTGTTTTTTGTTTTTGTTTGGGGGGGGGGGGGGGCTTTGGTTGTGCTAAAGGAAGTGAATTATCACTCTAGATCTAACGTCAAAATATGAATTACATAAACAATTTTGCAACATGTGTAAATTACCACTGCTCCTGTTACAGAAATGTCTTCAAGCGAGAACACTTTCGCAGTTTTGTTCCGTTCTTTAAAAAAAAAAAGAATTTACATATTGTGTGCTTTAAAGATTTTCTTGATTCCTTGGAAACAGCCACACAAAATGAAAAAAGAACCAAATAAAAGACCAATAATTACTATCACTTGCGTTTCATTCAGTAACGGTATGCGTAGGGCCACAGTTCACAGCAGGTTGACAGGTATTTGAGCTAGCCTATACAAATAATAAAAATCACATCAGAAAAACTCACCCATCCACCCAGCTTTTCTGACTTCATCTTCTGTTCAAAGACTTGGATTTGCTGAAATAAAAGAGTCATGTAACAAGGAGTTTAGAAAAAACAAACACACACACTTTGTTCAGTAACAGCTCTGATCTTGTATCATTTCATGCTGTGGACTCTTTGAGCTAAATTACCATACCGCATTCTGAAAGCTGCACAAAATAAACTCAGAACGAAGCACGTTTCCTAAAATGGGAGCTAACTACGATCCCTCAGCCAAGAATGATTTCCCTTTGCTTTAGAAAACGTCAGGACTGATTTCCCTTCGCCTTAGAAAACTCACACACACACATTCTTATTATCATTATTATGACAGCTTTAATGTGAGTTTGGTATCAGCATTTATTTAGTAGAAGGCTGTGTCATGAAAGAACAAAAAACAAACATTTGTTCACAGATCTCTGATCAGGCTTTTAAAAAGTTTTGCTAAGCACAATCTCCCCACCCCCACAATCTGCCAGCTGGTGGGCAATGGCAGTTATAACAACTGTCAGCATGGTAGGGTTCGAATCTCGTTCAAGAGGATTTTCCCCCTAGAGTTAACATCAGTGCCGACTCTACTCTCCCCAAAAGTCCTAAGGATGAGACTATAAACCTTTCTGCCGATGGTGAGGGTCATATTGTCGTGACACACGCACCATCCCTCTGGGTCCCCCCCTCCCCCCAACACACACACTCAAACCCTCCCCCAACACACACAGAGATTGTACACACTCCAATGTCCCCGGACAACGTCCCCCCCCCCCATTCCCCCCAGCCAAAGCGGCAGGCAGGCAGCTACCTGTAATGCCTTTCTGCCGATGGTGAAGGTCATGTTGTGACACATGTATCCCCCCCCCCCCTCCACACGCCCCCCCCCGCCCTCCATCCCAACACACACTCTAATGAGCCCCAAAGCAAAAGCGGGAAGGCAGGCACACTACCTGTACAGCCTCTCTGCCGATGTTGAAGGTCATTTTGTAGTAGAACACACATACCCCCCCCCCCCCCCTTCAACACACACAGACATACCCCCCAACCCCTTCAACACACACATACAGAGACTGTTAGATGGCTTGATGAAACAAAAGCAAATGCACTGCTTATTCATGTACCATCTGAAAATAAAAGTTTGACTTTGACTTTGACTGTACACCACACTTCCAATGTCACCCCCCCCCCCCCCCTCCCCCCCCCCCCTGAAGCCAAAGCGGACAGGCAGGCAGACAGGCAGGCAGACAGGTAGACAGACAGGCAGGCAGGTGGGTACCTGCAGAGCCTTTCTGCCGATGGTGAGGGTCATGTTGTAGTTGTTCATGTTGGCCATCGCCTCCTTCACCCTCGCCTCGTGCTGAGCCAGAAGACTGCGCCTGACACACACATCACACCAACACACACCAACACACATATCACACACACACACACACCAACACACATATCAACACACACACAGCAACACACACCAACATACACATATCAACACACACACACACATCAACACACACACATATCAACACACACACACACATCAACACACAGCAACATACACACACATATCAACACACACGCACATCAAAACACACACACATATCAGCACATCAACACACATATGGACACACACAGACACACACACAGACAGACACACACACAGACAGACAGAACACACACACACACACACACACACACGCACGCACGCACGCACGCACGCATGCATGAAAACATCAGCGGTTCCAGTTCCTTCACATTCCCCTGAACAGACACACACACTGTTGTTGCTGTTGTTGATAATGGGGTCATCTCTTGGTTAAAAACAAAACATAAAATACCCCCCCCCCCACAAAAACCAAACCACAATGGAGTCATCATTTAAAAAAAAAATTGTAGTATTTGTAATATAAAAAAAGTATCATCTTTCCTAT
Source organism: Rapana venosa (assembly GCA_028751875.1). NCBI lineage: Eukaryota > Metazoa > Mollusca > Gastropoda > Neogastropoda > Muricidae > Rapana > Rapana venosa. The sequence continues at coordinate 5,169,849 of CM054149.1, forward strand.
GAAAAAAGTTAAGCCTCTTAGGTACCATCTGTAAGGGAAAAATAAAGAGTATAATCTTTTCTATAAAAAAATATCAAGCCTCTTAAATCCTAAATCCTGCTGATAAATCAGGCAGATTAATTTGATCCACCCTTGTACCTTTCTTTTTTTATATACTGGAGGTTCTTTACCTTCAAACTCGTTTGTGTGTTATTTTGATAAACACCATCGCTCCCAATACCGAAAGGTTTTCTTTGGAGAATGTGGGTAGGGGTAGGGGTATGCAGTTACATTCTTTTTCTGATGATTCACCGACTTAGATCATTCTCATACTTACCGAGAAGAGCAACAATTGATCTAGAGACAAATTCGAGCCTGTCGATTCAGTAAACTGTATGCATTTGAATTCCATCAATAATAAAACAAAAAAACGAACAAGCAAACCAAAACAAACACACCCCCACCACCCACCAAACTTGCCATACGCTAGTACTACAACCATGTACAAATGAAATAAACTTTACTTTTAGTAATAATGCTCACAAGACATTTGACTACAGTTCGTTTACAACGATGCACAGTTATCAAAATACTCATGGACTCACTTAAGAAAACAAAACCAAAAACATCAAACACGACTTGGAGCCTGAAATCGCAGAATTATATACACAAGGCAAAAACGCACGCAATGAAAGATGCTTAAACGTAACCTGTGCACATGTACTCTATAAAAGTAATTTGTACACGCGAAAAGTCAAGAGCAAAAAACCGCTGCCAACTGAATGACTTTATCCGCTCTCTCTCTCTCTCTCTCTCTCTCTCTCTCTCTCTCTCTCTCTCTCTCTCTCTCTCTCTCTCTCTCTCTCTCTCTCTCTCTCTCTCTCTCTCCTCTCTCTCTCTCTCTGTGTCTCTCTGTCTCTCTCACTCACTCACACACACACACACATACACACACACCGCCAAACCCTTTTGAGCAAGGATTTCACATTTTCCGAACGCTACAAAATATTACAACAGAGAAAAGGGAAGTTTGATAAAATTCTAAGGTACACACTCATTACCTTAACAACTGACGGGAAAAATGCTGGAATAAAAAAATAATAAAACCGTCACAAAAGCAGGAAACTTAATTAACCCCAAAAATTCTACCTACAGAAGATGAGACATTCTTTCTCTGAAACAAGTCCTGTAGAACTGCAGAAACACTTGAACATCAACAGTAGCAACAACAACAGCAGCAACAGTAAAAGTAAACAACAAAGAATACAAACCACTTAATAAACCATATTCAAAGAAAGCTAAAAACACACAATACAAAACGTTTCACCGCTGTCTTGACATAGTCAAAGCTAACTAGGGGCTGTATAATAACATTCGAGGCGAGAGAGAAAAAAATCCCAAAAATCCCAAACCCCAAAACTATGACCAAGATGCTAACAGAGATAGTAAGATGAACTCAAGTTCTATAGAACAATGAGGCATAACCTATACAGGGAATGGATTCAGAATCTACAGAAGTCAAGTTCTATAGAACAATGAGGCATAACCTATACAGAGAATGGATTCAGAATCTACAGAACTCAAGTTCTATAGAACAATGAGGCATAACCTATACAGAGAATGGATTCAGAATCTACAGAACTCAAGTTCTATAGAACAATGGGGCATAACCTATACAATGGATTCAGAATCTACAGAACTAAAGTTCTACAGAAAAATCAGTGTAAAACTGTACAACAGGCTGTTCTGAAAGCCCCATAGCGTTTTGTTTCCTTCTGAAAGAGAGAAAAAGGAAGGGTAACAGCTTGCCCCCCATACCGACTTACCCAGGCTTTGCGCTCTGGAGTATAAACACCTAGAGCGCAACTCCACAGTCTTACGAGACTGACGGATGCCTACTATGAAGAAGGAAGACATTTGACTACACAAAAATGTACATGAGAAACAGGGTCAAAGTATTCTGATAATAAAGACAGAAAGAGAAGACATTTGCCTCAAATATACAAGAAAAACATGGACAAAGTACTGTGATGATAAAGACAGGAAGAGAAGACATATTGCCTACAACTAAAATATACAAGAGAAACCTGGTAAAAGTATTCAGAATGACAAAGATAGAAAGATAAGACATTTGACTACACTAAAATATACAAGAGAAACGTCGTCAAAGTATAAACAATGTGGCTGATGTTCATAATGTCTTTTTCTACAACTGTTCAGATATAACACTCACGAATCAAGATTCAATTCCTTTAACCCCCTTTGAGTATATAGAGGATTGCAAACACATTTTACGAGAGAATAACCTAACAGCAATGATAAGATAATTTTCACCAGTACCAACAGAAACTGAAAATCAAGTCAACGTGCAGAAATAATGCGATGTTTAACAAAAAGACTGTCTATGGAAGTATGGGAAGGTAAGCATGTAAATAGATTGGGAACTAAAAACAAGAGAGAGAGAGAGAGAGAGAGAGAGAGAGAGAGAGAGAGAGAGAAGAGAGAGAGAGAGAGAGAGAGAGAGAGAGAAGAGAGAGAGAGAGGGAGTCCTTCAGTCAGATGTATTTTCTGTAAGTTATAGAGGAATCTTGTTCCCTGACTGATTATAAGGTAACAACAAAAACTGACCCTGCTTGAATCCCTTTCCATTACAAAAACCAATGCTTAACACATGTTCTCTGCACCCCCCCCCCCCCCCCCGCCTGTTGTAGCCTTTTTGTCTTACAGTTCTTAAAGCACTTTTCTATCTTCACAACAATTTTCTTGAAAGATTTTTTTCTCTGTGACATAATTCAATTTAATGTTTTCCACAGAAGCATCCTTGACACGCTAATTGCGTGGCATGATAAATTATTCAAACTGCAATAAAATGGGGGAAAAATGACCAAAAAAAAAGAATTCGACAATTAAGCAAATCACTTGAGAAAAAAAAGAAATAAAACAGAAATTCCAAAGCCATAGATAAACACGAAGAGAGATTTAAAAAATGAAACTTATACAAAAAAGAATAATCGCAAAGAATAATAAAAATGCTAAACAAAGATCTTCAATTCTAACTAACTAAATACGTTTAAAAAGATAAGGACAGAAGACAATACAACCAAATAAGATTTGAAAAAAATGTCTAACTTTGTGTGTCTGATAGGAAACTGCCCTCAGTATTGCTGGTAAACAAAACAATAATAAACTCCCTAGTATGCTGGTAAACAATACAATAATAAAGTCCTTAGTACGATTGGAAACAATACAATGATTGACATCCCAGCAACAAGCCAGTTTTCCATTTTGCACAGAATTACTTAGTACTTGTAACAAACACACAACAATGGAGTTAACTTTCGAACCACATTTTCATGCCTGACTGTAAGTTGTTCTATTCGAGCAATCTCCTCATCCACTACACAACAACGTTATCTTTCTGTGCTTTTTAATGTTAAGCTTAGTAAACACTTGGTCACAAGACTAACACAGACTACATTACCACAAATGGAGGGACACGGAATCACAGCTAAAGCAAAGTCTACTACTAAGAAATCGAAGGCATCTAGGCATGTTAAAAGAAAGACAGACAATGATCCTCTTTATTTATTTATTTATTCTTTTTTTTAGAGGACAATGGAATAATAGTTCGGGTTTTTTTTTACATCTGTACACAGGGTTATGTCTGCCAAGCAAAGTAGATACAGAGCTATTTCCAGTCGCTGACTTCCTGTCCATTTCTTGGCCACACTGCACAGTTTGATGAGAATTTGTCTACAGTTCCGTCACTGGCAACATTTCTCGACAACACTGTACTGATTTTGATTAATTTGTCTATTGTTTAGTCACGATCAGTGTCAAAATAAGTTGTTACACTAAAAGTTCTAATCGATCATAGCTGATCTTTGTTGTCAGACCATGATGACAGAAACAATGTAGCAATGAAGCTGTGAAATCTTGAAAACTCTCTCATATTCTTGAAACCTTTAGGACTGCCAAGTTAAGGATTTATAATTTTTTGTTTTATTGTTTTATTTCGAGGATAATGGAATAAGCACTCATGTGCTTTTTGTACATGCAGACCCCGCGTGTATGTAGTTTTGTAATTTTTGTCATCCGTTCCCACAAGGCACACAATGGCCTATTCTTCCGAAAAGCGGAACAGGTTTTAACGTGTGCGCAAGATGTTCTGCGTGCGTTCACACACGGGACCTCGGTTTATAGTTTCACCTGAAGGACTTTTTGGGGAGAGTGGAGTCGGCACTGATGTTACTACAGAGGAAAAGTCCTTTTGAACGAGATTGGAACCCGGATCAGCAGATAACGAGCGCAATGCGCATCACTCTAACCACCAGGCTATCCTGTTGTTTAGGTATCATGTAGCAGCCAGACTTCAAACAAACCTCTGCAAGTATGAAAGTGACGTGGGGCACTTAAGATTATATTTTAATGGTCTTCTATACCTACACGGGCCATATGCACATAGCTTTTACTCTGATTTTACACATTAATCACAACCATCAGAACTAGAACTGATTAAAACTTAGCATTCCTCCACAACTAAAGCAGGCAAGAATCAGTCCGATGACAACGAAGCCAGCGCAAAACGCACACACACGCTCCTACCCTTCACGAAGACAAAAATCTACCATCGTCCTCTCTCAGAAAAATGCAAATTCATGCTTTTTGGCCTGAAGAAAAAACATGAAAAAAGAAGTAGACCTACTCATCCCATGCACATACTTAAAAAAAGGAAAATAAACGTCGAGGAATGGGAAAGTACACCTAAGTATCACTAGAGAAACAGAGGTGGACAAGTGGTCAGACACTACGATGTCATGAAAGGGGTCTATATACACAGAAACACCGATACCAACCAGACACAAAACAAAACATAACAAAACAAACAGGCTTCATGCAACAGTTACCCAGATTGATTGCGGCGAGTCTTTTTCAGCAACAAAGTTCTAAACGGACACAAAACGAACATGTGTGTGTAACAACAAAAAACCAGGGAGAAGAAGAACATACGCGCTAAACTTATTAATTGTTTGAGAAAACATCATTCACCTCCATGATTCAACACTAGAAACAAGACACAGTGCATCATCATGACGTTAGGATCACTGTTCTGAAAGTAAGGGCCTTTCGTCTTGCCAAGACTCCCAGCTTTTAGCTTAGTTGCTCTTGCACTGCCCATCACCAAGGCTTTGGTAAAACTTTTACAGCTACCTTCCCCAACTTAGTTCATAAATTTCTCTCTCTCTCTCTCTCTCTCTCTCTCTCTCTCTCTCTCTCCACACACACACACTCACTCCCTTAATATGTACATGTATCCCCATAATTATCTATGGTAGTAAGCTGCAAGCTACATTTTGGAAATACAACATTTAACAATTTGATACAACTAAAATAGAATTTCGTCCTGCTTTTTTAGCGTTTTAAAAAGACACATACATACCGCACACACAAACACACACAGACACAAAACACACACACAGACTCACACACACACACAGACTCACACACACACACACTCTCATCCTATCTCTCTCTCTTTCTCTTCCCCCCCCCTCTCTCTCTCTCTCTCTCTCGAGAGAGAGAGAGAGAGAGGACGACGTGACGGGACGAGAACTGAACGGGTGTGCTGTTAGTAAGCTGCTGCAAATTTTTGCATTTTAGCTTCAAAATGTCAGTTACTGGCCTTCCAGCTACTGTAATAACAACTTTAAACGCCCTGCTGATCGACAACGTCGTATCGAGTTGGAAAGTCGCGGGGGAGAGCGGCAGTGTTGTGTTCGTCTTGCGAATGAAGCCAGCTGACAAGCCAGTGTCAACAGAAATGGCGGACCCGGTGCTGAACCGTAACTCCCGTGTTCAGTACTATCGCAAGAAACCCCCTTGTCAAAGACGTCGCGATGTTCAAAGAAGTAGACAACACCAAGAAAGACAGGCAAGTCGCCAATGTGACAATGACAGTGTCTTGGAAGAGCCGGTCTTGTGTAACATTGACTCCCTGCTCGATGTGGAAACAGAAGGAAAACAAACCAGTGTGTACACAGAACTATGTGTCAGCAGTGAATTGAATGCCTCAGCCACACCAGATTCACTTGTTCTACTGTGTGATCCAGCAACAGACAACAAGATCGGTGTGTCTTCTGAGGCGCCTGATGTGCAGGAAGAGCTGACAGTTGGCTGCACAGTGGATGACTCTGATACTGATACTGGTATTGTGAAACAGTATGTGTCTACTCTAACTGACAAACGTGTACAGCGTCGATTAAGGGACAGCAAGAGAAACACACGGTTTCGAAAGGTGGTGGTACATAGTTCGGTTGATCAAAACATTGTAATGTGTGAATCAGATGACATCATCCTGGAATACTCTTGGAATGGAGATCCTGGCGAGGAATCTAAGTGTGTGTTCTGGTACATCAAGCAAGAAGAGAAAAACATGTTGCCAGAAGAACGTGTCAGGCTTGCCAGACTTCGTAAAGGGAAACAGTGTACTAACACACAACACACAGAGACAGTGGTGGCGAGTGCTGAGCAGGAGTTACATCATCTTCGGGACCTGATCCGGTTTTACATGGGCTGACTTCGCTGGCTGTAGACTGGAAAAGGAAAGGCTGGTTTGAAAATTGAGACACAGACAATAATGTATCGAATCTTGATGTACATACCACCACTGCCATGGTTTCCATGTCATTGTTATCGCGTCGCGTTCGATATCGTTGTTACCGCGCCGCAGCGCTATATGGCTTGATCGCTAAATAGCAATAAAATTGTGTCAATTGTGTCTCTCTCTCTCTCTCTCTCTCTCTCTCTCTCTCGAGAGTATAGATAGAGAGAGAGAGAGTACATAATCCACGCTCATTATTTTAAATATCATCTTTCAGAATTTTAAGCAATATCATTACACACCAAGACAAACCTTGCAAGAGATCGTACATTCGCGCACACACAGACACACAATACCCAACAATGCTGACCACTTGGGTGCACGTTTATTCTGAGACAACCGCTAACCTCAGATGTTGCTGTTTTCATTCGGCCAATTTTCTTTCATTCGGGCAATTATTTCACAGTAGGAACAATAATTTTCAAAATCATTGCTACGATCTTATTCTAAGAAAGGCCCATCAAAGTTTAACCATAGATACTTTTTGTAAACTCTATGAATTCATTATCGCTTAAAAGAAAAGAAAAAGAAAAGCAAACATGTTGGTTTGCCACCCACTCTTGGGAACTGAAACCAAAAGATGCGTGCATCCCTTCTTCATGACATGGTATAAAACAAGCACGTACACATGCATGTAGGCATGCACGACACCCACCCATTCATACTACACCCACAGTCAGGGAGGGAGGGAGGGAGGGAGGGAAGGAGGGAGGGTGGTAGAGAGAGAGAGAGAGAGAGAGAGAGAGAGAGAGATGTGTGTGTGTGTGTGTGTGTGTGTGAGTCTGTGTGTATATATGTGTGTGTGTGTGTGTGTGTGTGTGAGTCTGTGTGTGTATATATATGTGTGTGTATATATATGTGTGTGTGTGTGTGAGTGAATGAGTGAGTGAGAGAGAGGGAGAGAGGGAGAGAGATCATTACTTCATAACGACAAATCATGTAAGTTGCAGTCACATCACAAAAGACGAAATCTAAAACATCTTTCTTAAAGCAACCAGCAGAAGACACACGCACACACGCGCGCGCGCACGCACGCACGCACGCACGAACACACACACACACAAACACATACACGCACAAAACACACACACTTTTTTTTGGGAATGAAAAAAGCAATATCATTGCTTATTTAATACACAATCTGGAAATTAAAAAAAATGACTTACACACACAAACACACACTTTTTGGAGGAATGAAAAAAAGGAATTCCATTGCTTATTTAATATAAATATACAATCTAGAAACAAAAAAAAAATTAATTTACACACACACCAACACCCCCCCCCTCACACACCCCCTCACCCCCCCCCCCACACACCATTACATCACCCCCCCCCACACACACACACACAGAGGACACACAGACAACACGACAGAGCAGCACTGACTTTTCTTTGATGGCGTTGGTGGAGATCTGCATGCGGTCCCGTACAGCCATGAAGAAGACCTCTTCTCGAGTGGACAGAAAGTAATCCAGCATCGATTGCTGGGCAGAGGCAAAGGAAACGTAGCCAGTGATTGATCAGTTAGCAACGACACAAACTCCCCCCTCCAACCACCCCCCCCACCACCAAAACTCCCCCCAACCACCCCCTCTCCCCCACCATCCCCCTAGTCCAGCATAACTCAGTCAAGGGTCCAGTGGCCAGTGCTGAAAATTAATGAGCAAGCCCCTTCCTTTTACTATGTCCAAGTGTGGTCAGTTTCTGCTGTAATCAGCACCAGCTGGGCTGGGATGGATAGCAGCTGAGAGCAGCTGAAAGTGGGGAAAACTGAAAACTGTGCCCCCACCCCCACAACCCTCCCCCCAACAAACAAAACCAAAACAAACTCAACCCCAAACCAAAGGTAAAAGGTAAAGGTGTCCCATAACCTATGTTGTAAAGGAGCGAGGCATCAGAGACCTCAGCTTCTCAAGGGGCCAGCATATTGAGGGCGGCGCCCATCCCCTCTCCCTCGCTGCTTTACCTTCCCTGACCCTAAAGAGGGCAGGTACCCATTTACAGCTGGGTGAACTGGGGGAACTGTACTGAAGCCAAGGCGCGCAAACGGTCACCCATCCAAGTGGTAACCACGCTCGATGCTGCTTAACCTTGGCTGGGAAAAGCGAGGGCTCTGACCACTGAACTATCCCGTCGCCTGCCCAACCTCAAAATTTTAATAAAGCAAGATGCAATGTTACGCTCCCTTTTAGGTTCTTAGGGATTGGTGGTCATGCACCTGCCTAGAAAGCGAAAAGTCCGGCTTCGAAGTGTCTTGTGGTTCGATCCCGGTTTGTGCCCGAAACTCCGTCCCCCCTCCCTCCACTAGACCGAGAGCGGTGGTCTGTGTGCTAGTCTTTCGGCGGAGACGGATAAACCGAGGTCCCGCGTGTAACGCACGCATTCAGCGCATGTAATAGAACCCAAGAGAGTTGTCCCTGGCAAAATTCTGTAGAAAAAAGCCACTCTGATAGGGAAACAAATGCACATGCAGGCAGGAAAAGGAACAAAATAATGGGTGGCGCTGCTCTTGTGGCGACGCACTCTCCCTGGGGAGAGCAGCCAGAATTTCAAGCAGAGAAACCTGAAGTGGCTTATTGAAGTGGTATAGACTAGAATACACATAAAAAACTGAACAACCACCCAACAAAAGAACAATATAAAACACACACACACACACACACACACACACACACACACACACACACACACACACACACACACACAAAACGTTCAACTGTTTTGTATATCTATTATGTACCTTTTTCTCTGCTTAAATCGTTTCTTTCGATTGACAGCGCCCCCTCTCAAGTTTAAGATCTATTGCAGACAGTTTACTCGAGTTCTTCCCTATGTACTACCATTGATTTTTTAATGAATAGAAAGCACCCTCTCTCTGCCCACTCTTTTATTTTAAAGATTACTTTCACATAGTTTAATGAAATTCTTTTCTTTTTAAAAAAACCCAGCTACCCAGAATCTTTCTCTCACTCCCTCCCATTCATATAGTTTGGATGAATATTCGCTTTCTCTACTAAAATCACATCTTTCAATGACAGTCACTCCGTCCCTCTCTCCTCCCCCCTGTGTGTGTGTGTGAGAGACAGAGAGAGAGGGAGGGAGAGAGAGAGAGAGAGAGAGAGAGAGAGAGAGAGAGAGAGAGAGAGAGAGAGAGAGAGAGAGAGAGAGAGAGAGAGGAAGAGAGAGAGAGAGAGGAGAGGAGAGGAGAGAGAGAGAGAGAGAGAGAGAGAGTGTGTGTGTGTGTGTTTATGCGTGAGCGTGCATGCGTCTGTGCAGTGTGTCAAAGTCAACTGAAGTCAAATTTTTATTTCCAGATGGTCCATTTGTGCGCACGTTAGTACATCTGTGTGTGTGTGTGAAGTCAAGTCAGGTCAAGTAAAATCTTTATTTCCAGATGTGTGTGTGTGTGTGTGTGTGTGTGTGTGTGTGTGTGTGTGTGTGTTGTGTGTGTGTGTGTGTGTGCCTGTATGTATCCTGTATGTATGAATGTATTTTTGTATGTGTGTGTTTGTATTATGTATGTGTGCCTGTATGTATGTGCGCACACACAAAAACACACGCCCAGCAGGTCTATCCACATGTGTGTGTGTGTGTGTGTGTGTGTGTGTGTGTGTGTGTGTGTGTGTGTGTAGGTAGGTGGGTGGGTACCTGCACGTATTTGTTGGCGTTGAAGAGCATGATGCAGATGAAGGCCAGCACCTCCCGGACGATGTCGTCGTTACGGCGGGCCAGGTGAGGCAGCACCTTGATGATGGTGCAGTGGCCGTTCAGGGCCACCTGCACCTCCTTGATGTGCTGCAGCTGTCTGCAGGCAGCAACAACAACAACAACAACACACGGCGTTATGACAGCTAAAAGCACAGCCAGGGAAGTGGACCCGAGTTATGTCATACCTTACCCAAATGAACATAGGGGACGGGACAGCTCTGTGGTCGGAACACTTGATTTCCCCCAGCCAAGTTAAGCAGCGTCGAGCGTGGTTACCACTTGGATGGGTGACCGTTTGCGCGCTTTGGCTTCAGTACAGTTTCCCCAGCTGTAAATGGGTACCTGCCCTCTTTAGGGTCAGGGAAGGTGAAGCAGCGGGGGAGAGGAGATGGGCGCCGCCCTCAATATGCTGGCCCCTAGAAAAGCTGAGGTTTCTGACGCCTCACTTCCACCACATAGGTTATGGAACACCTTTGCAAATGAACATGATCTTTATGCTTCTTCTTCTTCCTCGTCAAGTGCTATTGTTGTCTGTCATAATTATGAGTGGACAATGCGTTGTGCTGCCGCTAAGCGCCTGACAAGTGCGGCCCAGCGCATCCGACTTCGGCAAGGTCTTTATGCTAAAGTGTAGTTCTGTCTGAAAAGGTTTATAGATCTCACACTTTTCTTCTTCTTTCATTTTGATGTTCCATTGTGTCTGTGCTGTTTTTTTTTCTTCCTCCACAATTAAGAAAGAAATCAATCCATGCCTTTGGCCAGGCTATAAGCTTTGTCAGTTATTTATTTCTATTCTATTTTAATTTTCTTTTACTTTGAGGATAATGGAATAAGCACTTATATGGATTGTTTTGCATCCAGTCCTCGTGTGCGTGTGGTTTTGTATTATTGTAAGGTAAGAGCCAAGGCCTACATCAAAATGTTGTTATGTTGTGAAATGTTATAATGAGATTGTCTTCAGCTGTAACAAGCTTCCAGTATAACAACATGCACTCTTTTTTACAGGACGGAGTACGTTTCTCTGGCGAAGCCCATCCCCTTCCACGTACAGTTGCATGCTGGGTATGTTCATGTTTCCGTAACCATCAAACGCTGACATGAATTGCAGGATCTTTCACACGCATATATTTGCTCTTCTGCATGCATTTATACAAGAAAGGATTGTTTCCCAATTCAGACTTTTAAAAAAACCTTTCCTCAGAGGTTCGACATGAATGATGGGGTAAAGTCTTTAACCTACACATTTCACCCCCTGCATGCGTATAGGCGTGTTCAGGCACGTCACACGAACATCTGGACTGGCCAAGACTGTCTTACAGGGAGAACTGTACAAGGAGAGAGACGAAGAGGCAGACAGAGAAAACGATGGGAAGACAACATCAGAGAGTGGACTGGTAGCCTTGAGTGGAACGATTTGCTACGGAAAGCAGAGGACCGCGGGGAGTGGAGGAAGCTGGTTGCAAAATCTTCACTGGTGCCCCCACTGTCCTAGGGACTACAGGATAGGCGAGGTGAGGTGAGATGCGTGTGTATACAGAGGAAGGGGTGTAGGGCCCTGCACTGACTTTTTGATCTTTTCCTCAGAGGTCCTGAGGGGCCAGTCGTCGGGCAGCCTCCTCTCCTCGTTGTGGACGATGGCCCTCAGCACCTGCAGACACCGCACGTCCAGCTCTGCGTGGGTGGGCTGGTCAGCGTGAGGCTGCTTGCACTGCTGGGCAGAGATCCTGTCGGCATGAAGGACAACACACACACACACATACCCGCACGCATGCACGCACACAGAGCAAGTTCGATAGTGAACGGTTTATCTTGAGGTTTTAATTGACAAGGTTGGTAGCAGTGATGAGAGTGGTAACAGTTGTGATGGTGGTGGTTGTAGTTTTGATGATGATGACGATGATGATGATGTTGATGATGATGATGATGATGATGTTGGAGGTGGTGGTGGTGGATGTGGTAGTGATGACTGTTCTGGTGGCGGTGATGATAGTGGTGGTGATGATGATGCTAGCGGTCATGGTGATGATGATGATGATGGTGTTGGTGGTGGTGATGATGATGCTAGCGGTCATGGTGATGATGATGGTGGTGATGATGCTAGCGGTCATGGTGATGATGATGATGATGCTAGCGGTCATGGTGATGATGATGGTGGTGATGCTAGCGGTCATGGTGATGATGATGCTAGCGGTCATGGTGATGATGATGGTGGTGGTGATGCTAGCGGTCATGGTGATGATGCTAGCGGTCATGGTGATGATGCTAGCGGTCATGGTGATGATGCTAGCGGTCATGGTGATGATGCTAGCGGTCATGGTGGTGATGATGATGATGGCGGCGGTCATGATGATGAAGATGATGCTAGCGGTCATGGCGATGATGATGGTGGTGATGATGATAATAATGTTGATGACGATGGTAGTAAGGGTGACGATGGTGACGATGATGGTGACTTAAGAACGATGATATTCTAAATATTTATCAATCGTTCTCTCGTTTATTATGACAATGTAACAAGTGAAATCAATCTCCATGTTACATCTGAGCACATCACACACTATAAACGTTCAACGCTTTTACACTTTTCAGTACACGTTTCCTTTCCTGAACTAACAAACTTCAATAAAAACAAAACAAAACAAAGAAAGTCTCCGAAAACACACTGATCTTGTCTTACCATTACAGTAATTTTTGTTCCTAGTTACATGGCTTGAGGAAAAAAAGCAAATGCATTGCATGCTTATTCAATGTTAAAATGTAAAGGTAATGATGTCCCATAAACTATGTGGTCGCGGGGGAGAGACCTCAGAGACCTCAACTTTTCAAGAGGCCAGCATATTGAGGGCGGTGTCTATCTCCTCTCCCTCGCTGCTTTACCTTTCCTGACCCTAAAGAGGGCAGGTACCCATTTATAGCTGGGTGAACTGGGGAACTGTACTGAAGCCAAGGCGCGCAAACTGTCACCCATCCAATTGGTAACCACGCTCAATGCTGCCTAACCTTAGCTGGGGCAAAGCGAGTGCTCTGACCACTGAGCTATCCCTGACAATGTACCGTCTGGAAATAAAAATTGGACTTAGACTTTTGACTGACTCGACTTACCATAGCTGTTCGATGAGCTTCTTGGCAGGGGCGTATCGCTTGGCGGGCTTCTTTTCGTGAGGGTTGATGAAACAGCGAACCAGGTTCTGGAACTCCTCTCCTAGAGGCAGCTCTTCGTTGGTGCCTCGTGCCGTGTATTCTGCACGAGACATTTTGTCTGCTGCTGCTGTGGTCACACTTTTGGATGTGGAGATGCATATAAGCTCTATATAAGCTAGGGAAGGGATAGGGGGGGGGGGGGGGGGGGGGCGGGATAGCCTGGTGGTTAGAGTGATGAGCTCGTGATCTGCTGACCCGGGTTCCAATCTCGTTCAAGAGGATTTTTCCTCTGGAGTTAACGTCAGTACTGACTCTACCCCCCCCCCCCCCCCCCCCCCTCCCTAAAAAAAAAAAGTCCTTCAGATGAGACAGTCGAGGTTCCGAGTGCGAACGCACGCAGAACATCTTGCGCACACGTTAAAACCCGTTCCGCTTTTTCGGAAGAGTAGGCCATTGCGTGTTGGTGGGAAAGGATGACAAAATTTACAAAACAGCATACACACGGGGGCTGGATGTAAAAAAGTACATGAGTGCTTATTCCATTATCCTCGAAATCAAATAAATAAATAAAAAATCGTGCATTCTGTGATTTCGTGTGCTTTTCTCCAATATTTGGCATTTTCTAGAAGAAATTCCTTTCATTAAACAAAACGGACTCCCCCCCACCCCCCAAAAAAAACCCAACCCAGTAACACCCCCCAAAACCTCGCAAAAGCGGACAAAATGCAAACCATCAAACTAGCCATAAAAGCTCTAATTGATTTTTTGCAAGGTGATAGTCATCAGAAATCATGTTTAAAATAAAACCAGCACAGAAAATCTTTTTTTCACGAGATAATAATCAGAAATCTTTATTTTATTTACTTACTTTTTTTTTTTTTAGTACATTCTGACGCTTCTGGGTTTTCATTTAGATTTGGGTGGAAGGGCATCATAACATTTCCAAAACGAGTTTGTCTTCCCTCCTATCATCCATTCACCTCACACACCCACTCCCCCCCCCCCCCCCCACACTGCACGCACACACACCACACACACACACACACACACACACACACACACACACACCACCACACACACACACACACACACACACACACAACACACGCACGCACACACACACACACACACACGCACACGCACACACACACACACACAAAATCATTGCTTATTCAATGTGCCATCTGGAAATAAAAATGTGACTTTAACTTTCCTACACACCCCTCCCCACACATACCCCCCCCCTCCCCCAATTTTGTCCACGCACCACCATACATGTATGCCCCTTCCCCATATATTATTTCACAAGCCCCTTAACAACCCCGCACAGCCCACACCTCACGAACCTCTCTTGGACTTGACCTTGAGCTGTGCCTGCACGGTGTTGTGGCCGCTGTGCACCAGCATACAGTTGTTGGTGTAGGTGTGGAACTTGGCGTTCAGCTCCAGCTCCGTGGAGTAATACTCCATATTGCCCTGCAGGGAGGGAGGGAGGCAAAGTATGGTGTTCCATATCATCCAAAAGAATGTTAACGACAGATGACGACGTTATCAGGGCAAAGTATGGTGTTGCATTTCATCCAAAAGAATGTTAAAGAGGACGTTATCAGGCAAAGTATGGTGTTCCATTTTATCCAAAAGATTGTTAACGACAGATGACTACGTTATCATGCAAAGCATGGTGTTCCATTTTATCCAAAAGAATGTTCAAGACAGATGTCGACGTGATCAGGCAAACTATGGTGTTCCATTTTATCCAAAAGAATGTTCAAGGCAGATGACGACGTTATCAGGAAAACTATGGTGTTCCATTTTATCCAAAAGAATGTTCAAGACATGACGACGTTATCAGGAAAAGTATTGTGTTCCATTTTATCCAAAAGAATGTTAACGACAGATGACTACATTATCAGGCAAAGTATGGTGTTCCATTTTATCCAAATGAATGTTAACGACAGATGACTACGTTATCAGGCAAAGTATGATGTTCCATTTTATCCAAAAGAATGTTCAAGACATATGACGACGTGATCAGGCAAAGTATGGTGTTCCATTTCATCCAAAACAATGAGATGAGGAAAATACAGAGAGGAGAGAGAGAGAGAGAGAGAGAGAGAGAGAGAGAGAGAGAGAGAGAGAGAGAAGAGAGAGAGAGAGAGAGAGAGAGAGAGAGAGGGAGGGGAGGGGAGAGAGAGAAAGAAACAAAGAAAGAGAGAGAGAGAGAGAGAGAGAGAGAGAGAGAGAGGAGAGAGAGAGAGAGAGAGAGAGAGGAGAGAGAGAAATTCACCTTTCTGACGGCACTGGAGGTGTCTGACAGATGCATTTCTCCCGTGAACTTCTCCAGCACACTGATCAACAGCTGTGGACAGAAAAGCGAGTTCTGTTAGCTTGTAGACAGGAAAATATGCACCATGAACTTGGATATGGACAACACCCATATGACATGTGTGTATACACACACACACACACACACACACACACACACACACACACACACACACACACACACACACACACACACACACACGCACGCACGCACACACAGTCTCTCTCTCTCTCACACACACACATTCACACTAAAACTAACTAAAACTGACACTATGATCTTCCATGCAACCTCGTTGCAAGATTCACCAGTTGCTTTACTTTCTTCTATAATTTATGTGGTCTCTTTTATTTACTCATTTAGAAAACAAAATTATCTTAAGCATATTTTTCTCTTTTTTTCTAATGTTCTATTTTGATGGCAGATTTGGTAGGCTACAAAAGCATCAATTTATTCTTGAGAATGTAACAGATACTTCTGAATTGTGAAAAGCGTCTTGCGACGAGATAATACAACGGGAAGAAGTAGAATAATCATTAGGGTCTCTCAGGAAGCAAAATTACACATTGTGATTGATAACTTGCATGTGTTTTCCTCCACTACACTTTCTCAAATAAAAATACTTTGGAATCAACAAAATATCCATTGGGTTCCGATTCGCATGATATCAAAGCAATAGAACATATATGTGGAAAAATTAATAATATCTACACAATCTAAAATATCAATATATACATATTGTGTTCAAGATGGGCATATATTCATATCATTTCTTATATGCACTGATAAAAAAAGAGATCAATGTGTGTTCTGGGATACACGTTCCTCATAAAGACCACGTTTATATTTCATGTTTACAGCCCAACCAGCCCATACATTTCATAGCCTGTTCTGGATAGCATAGTGGTTAGAGTGATGCGCATTGCGCTTGTGATCTGCTGACCTGGGTTGGAATCTCCTTCAAGACGATTTTCCCTCTGAAGTTAACATCAGTGCCGACTCCACTCCCCCCCAAAAAGTCCTTCAGATGAAACTATAAACCGAGGTCCCATGTGCGAACGCACGAAGAACATCTTGCGCCCAGGTTAACACCCGTTTCGCTTTTCAGAAGAGTAGGCCATTGTGTACTGGTGGAAACGGATGACAAAATTTACAAAACTGCATACATACGGGGACTAGATGTAAAACAATATCACACACACATATATATATATATATATATATATATATATATATGATGATATATATGTGTGTGTATTGTATTGTATACACACACACACACACACATATATCTATCTATCTATTTATTTATTTATTTTTATTGGTCAGTTTTGAGAAGAGAAAAAGTCATAATGATTGCAGAAGCTGACCGTTTTGGAGGCGCTGGAGACGGACACGACAGTGGTCAGACACATGACCACGTTCTTCAGCAGCTGGGGGGTGGTGACGTGGCCTCCCAGCAGGTCACAGAGCGCCTGGCTCACACACACAGCCGCGCACACAATAACCACCTTTATACACAGTACAATGCCACTGACAGTGGATAGTAGTGGATGATTGTAGATGATAGTAGATACTAATAATGATAGCGGATAATAGTAGATGATTATAAATATTGATGATTGTAGATAATAGTAGATACTGATATTGATAGCGGATAATAGTAGATGATAGTAGACATTAATAATGATAGTGAATAATAGTAGATGGTTGTAGATACTGATAATGATAGTGAATAATAGTAGATGATTGTAGATACTGATAATGATAGTGAATAATAGTAGATGATTGTAGATACTGATACTGATAGTGAATAATAATAGATGATTGTAGATAATGATAGTGAATAATAATAGATGATTGTAGACACTGATAGTGAATAATAGTAGATGATTGTAGATACTGATAATGATAGTGAATAACAGTAGATGATAGAAGATAATGAAAATGATAGTAGATAATAGTAATAATAATAATAGAAGATAGTGATAATGATAGTAGATAATAGTAGATAGTGATAATGATAGTAGATGATTATAGATAATAGTAGATACTGATGATAGCAGATAATAGTAGATTATGATAATGATACTGTTACCTACTATCATTATCTTTTATCATCTAGTATTAACTACTATCATTATCAGTATCTTCTATCATCCAGTATTATCTACTATCATTATCACTATCTTCTATATCATCTACAGTATATATTGATCGACAGTATTGAAGACAAATGTCATCAGAAAAGAAAACACCAGCTGTTGTTGCTCTTGACATCAATATGTATGTACTGTTTTCTTTCTCAAACTTTTTTAAACACCAATAACAGGGGGAGGGATAGCCAGCCTAGTGGTTAGAGCATTGCGCTCGTGATCTGACGGCCCGGGTTAAAGCCACCACCGAGGCACCCGTTCAAGGGGATTTTTCCCCTGGAGTTAACACCAGTACTGACTCCACGCCCCCAAAAGTCCTTCAGAGGCGCACAAGTTAAAACCTGTTCCACCTCTCAGAAGAGTAGGCAATCGGGTGCCGGTAGGAACAGATGACCATTTCTTTTCAATCCTCGGCTAAGAGCTCCGAGGTTCACCAGTGGTGACATGTCTGCGTATGCCACCGTTGTTGCCCACCATTACGGTAGCCGCATTCCGACTTCGGGGATGGTGACCATTTCAAACACGCAGGCATACTAGTGTCCTATTGTGACATCATCCCCGAAATCGGAATGCGGCTACCTTAATGGTGGGCAAATACGGTCACCTACGCAAAACTTTCACCGTTGGTGAACTTCAAAGAGTTCTTGCCGAAAAATGAATAAAAGGAAAAGGTTAAAAATAAAAAAAAGCCAAACGAAAGCCCCAAAACAAAACAGACAAGCACGCAGACAGACCATTCTGCCCAATTTCACCCCCTCCCACCCCCTGACATTTATTGACAAAACAAATCTTGACCATGTAGGCAGACTGACCACAGAAAAGCGAGTATGCAACAGGGAAACGGATCAAAAGAAAAAGTTTTTTCCCCGAAAGTCGGAATGCGGCTACCTAATAGTGGGCAAGACAAACCGGTCTTGTACACATAAACATCACTGTTGGTAAACATTGGTGCTGTAGCCGAGAAACGAAAATAGAAAGAAGGAAAAGGTGAGAGAGAAAGAGAGACCGGGACAGAGAGACAGAGAGGGGGAGAGAGGGAGAGGGAGAGGGAGAGAGAGGGGAGAGAGGGAGAGAGGGGGGAGAGAGAGGGGGGGAGAGAGAGGGAGAGAGGGGGGGAGAGAGGGGGAGAGAGAGGGAGAGAGAGGGGGAGAGAGGGAGAGGGAGAGAGAGAGAAAAGGCAAAGACAGAGAGAGACAGACAGACAGACAGACAGACGTAGACAGAAACAGAGAGACACACACACAGACAAGAGAGAGAGAGAGAGAGAGAGAGAGAGAGAGAGAGATAGAGAGAGAGAGGGAGAAAGAGAGAGAGAAAGGCAGAGACAGAGAGAGAGAGATGGAGAGAGAGACAGGCAAAGACAGAGAGATAGACAGACGGACAGAGAGAGAAAGACAGAGAGAGACAGACAGAAAGAGAGACAGACAGAGAGAAACAGAGACACACACACAGGGGAAGAGAGATAGAGAGATAGAGAGAGAGAGGGGGGAGAGAGAGACAGACAAAGACAGAGAGAGAGACAGACAGACAGACAGAGACAGACAGAGAGAAGCTGAATGAATTACGCCCCAACATCAGACTGCACAGATGAAGCCGTAGAAGAATTTTATGACCAGCTACAAGAGGTTCTGAATCAAACACCCAAGAAAGACATCCTCGTTGTGCAAGGCGACTGGAACGCCAAGGTAGGAGAAGATGCATGGAAAGACTGGGAGGGCGTTTGTGGGCCACATTGTAATAACCAATCAAATGAAAGAGGCTTGAGACTCCTGGAGTTTGCCAGTAACAACCACCTCCAGCTAGTGAATACACTTGGCCCACACAAGAAATCCAGAAAATGGACATGGCATAGCCCAAATGGAGAACACCACAACCAAATAGATTACATCATGGTGAAAAGACGGTTTCAGTCTAGCGTTAACATCGCACAGACACGAAGTTTTCCAGGAGCAGACATAGGGAGTGATCATGATCTTGTGATGATGACTTTCCGACTACGTCTAAAGAAAATCCACAAGCGGAACAACATCAGGATCAAATTTGACCTCGAGAAGCTGAAGGACCCAGAGGTATTAGAAATTTTTCAAGCAAGGATAGGTGGAAAGTTTGCAGCACTCACTGTGATAGACTCAGACATAGATACACTGACGAATAGTTTCAATACAGCAGTGACTGAAACAGCAATTGGCAAACGCCGACCAGTCAAAAAACCATGGGTCACACCTAACATCCTACAACTATGCGACAAGCGTAGAGAGTTGAAGAAAAAGAAAAATGAAACAAAAGAAAGAGCAGAACAATATAGGGCAGTCAACAAAAGAATCAGGAAGTCCATGACGGAGGCAAAAGAGAAATGGATCGGTGAACAGTGCCAAGACATTGAAGAGAACATCAAGAAAAGCAATAGCAAGAAAGCATATCAGCTGGTGAAAGACCTGACTAGCACGAAACAGAGAAAAGGTTTAACAATCCAAGACAAAAATGGGAAGTGTCTCACTGACGACCAGGATATTCTGAACAGATGGACAGAATACTGCTCCGACCTGTATAACTATAGAACCGCAGGAGATCCAGAAGTCCTTAATGTACCCGAAAGCAAAGACACAGACAGTCACCCTATCCTCCGAGAAGAAGTGGAAACAGCAGTCAGATCGCTGAAAAAGGGGAAGTCAGCAGGGGCTGACAACATTCCAGCTGAGTTGGTCCAAGCTGGAGGGGAAGCCATGATCAGCGCCCTACTAAGAATCTGCAACAAGATCTGGCAGACAGGAAAATGGCCAACACCATGGACGCAGTCGCTCATCATCACCCTCCCCAAGAAAGGAAATCTACAACAATGCCATAATTACCGCACAATCAGCCTCATATGTCACCCAAGCAAGGTCATGCTGCAGATAATATTGAATAGACTGAAGCCACAAGCAGAGACCATCATTGCTGAGGAACAAGCAGGTTTCAGAGCAGGGCGCAGCACAACAGAACAGATATTCAACCTCAGAATACTATGTGAGCGGTACCTTCAACATAACAAGACCTATACCACGTATTTATCGATTTTAAGAAGGCATTTGACAGGGTGTGGCATGCAGCTTTGTGGGCAACCATGAACTTGTACAGCATCAATGCAAACCTGATCAGAGTCATCAAACAGCTGTACAGCGAGGCCACCAGTGCAGTGTACTACAACAACATTGGAGAATGGTTTCGAACAACAGTTGGAGTAAGGCAGGGCTGTCTACTCTCACCCACCCTTTTCAACATCTTCCTTGAGAGAATCATGGCTGATGCACTGGAACATCATGAAGGATCAGTCAGCATTGGTGGCAGAACGATCACAAACCTCCGCTTCGCAGATGACATTGATGGAATAGCAGGATCAGAAAAAGAGCTTGCCAGCCTAACAGAACACTTGGATAAGGCCTCCAAAACATACGGCATGGAAATCAGTGCAGAGAAGACCAAACTGATGACTAATAACACCAACGGCATTAGCACTGATATCAGGGTTAATGACCAGAAGCTGGAAACAGTTCAAAGCTTCAAGTACCTGGGAGCCATTGTATCCGACCAGGGATCCAAGCCAGAAGTAGTATGCAGGACTTCACAGACAATAACAGCTTTGTCAAAACTAAACACCATCTGGAGAGATCAGACTAATGCGCTCCCTTGTCATATCCATATTTCTGTATGCCTGTGAATCATGGACCCTGACTGCAGATTTGGAAGAAGAGTACAGGCAGTGGAGATGAGATGCTTTCGGAGACTCCTTGGCATCTCCTACAAAGACCACATAAGCAACGAAAGCGTGCATAACAGAATCCAGCAAACCATTGGACCCTATGAGAACCTTCTAACGATCGTGAAAAAGCGTAAACTTAAGTGGTATGGGCATGTCACAAGATCCCAAGGAATTACAAAGACAGTTTTGCAAGGCACTGTCCAAGGAGGAAGAAGAAGAGGCAGACCAAGGAAGAGCTGGGAGGATAACATCAGTGAATGGACAGGCCTAGAACTCAACAAAACCCTGAGAAAGGCAGAACAGAGAGAAGAATGGAGGGAACTGGTTGCTGAGTCTTTGAGGGTGCCCCCACGGTCGTCAGACTACGGGACAGATAGATAGATAGATAGATAGAAGTAGAGGATATTGACAATCTCTACACCCATAGGCATAACCAGATATAAAAAGAAAAAGACAGAAAAAAGCCAAAAGCAAAGAGAAGAGGGAGGGAGGGAGGGAGGGAGAGAGAGAGAGAGAGAGAGAGAGAGAGAGAGAGAGAGGAGAGAGAGAGAGAGAGAGAGAGAGAGAGAGAGAGAGAGAGAAAAGAGTGGAGGCAGTCAGTACTGACAATGAGGGCGTTGGACATGCTTTCCGTGGTGTTGACCTCATTGGTGTAGACGTCTTTGTCAGGGCAGTAGAATACTGTGTAGAACACCTGCACACACACACACACACACACACACACACACACACACACACACACACACACACACACACACACACACACACACACACACACAACACACAACACATATACACACACCACACACAACATACACACAACACACGCACGCACACACACAACACACACACACAGACACACACACACGCACACACACAACACACACCACACACAACATACTCACACACAACACACGCACGCACACACACACACAACACACACCCCATACTCACACAACACACAAATCTTTAATACTGTAAAAAAGGACATAAAAGCTTATTCCATTATCCTCGATATAAAAGAATAACCCCCCCCCACACACACACAACCACACACCACACAGACACATCTCTAATACTCATGATATTTGAATGCAAGAGTACAAAAGCTTTTTTTTAAACCCCAGTTTTCTGAAAACCCCCTCAGTACGTATTCAATAACATGAATTTGGCATTCAGTATTGCGAAAGGTTTCTGGCACAGTTCTGTAGGACATTTGTTATAACTTCATTAAGTTTAATGATTTTTGTTGTTGTTGTTTGTTTTTGACTCGTTCTTCTTGCTTCGTGAAGTTTCTTTTTTGTCTATGTAAACAATTGTTCCCCTTGCACACACGGTCGGGATAGCTCAGTGGTCAGAGCACTCGCTTTCCCCCAGCCAAGGTTAAGCAGCGTCGAGCGTGGTTACCACTTGGAAGGGTGACCGTTTGCGCGCTTGGCTTCAGTACAGTTCCCCCAGTTCACCCAGCTGTAAATGGGTACCTGCCCTCTTTAGGGTCAGGGAAGGTAAAGCAGCGAGGGAGAGGAGATGGGCACCGCTCTCAGTTTGTTGGCTCCTAGAGAAGTGAGGTCTCTGATGCCTCGCTCCCCTACGACCTTATAGGTAATGGGACACCTTTACCTTTACTTAAAAAAAAGCACATTTCAGTAGAACATCCACCGCCACCTCAACTTCCACACATTTCCCCCCCCTTCCCCGTCTAATATCACTGAGAGTGAACAGTCGTAAAATCGAAGACAACAACAACAACAATAACAACAACACACACTGATCCCCTTCTGATCACGTCCTTCGGATGAGACTATAA
Source organism: Rapana venosa (assembly GCA_028751875.1). Taxonomy (NCBI): domain Eukaryota; kingdom Metazoa; phylum Mollusca; class Gastropoda; order Neogastropoda; family Muricidae; genus Rapana; species Rapana venosa. Next base: position 5,193,369 of record CM054149.1, read on the forward strand.
ACCGAGGCCCCGTGTGCGAACGCACGCAGAACATCTTGCGCACACGTTAAATCCTGTTCCGCTTTTCGTAAGAGTAGGCCATTGTGTGCCGGTGGGAACAGATGACAGAATTCACAAAACTGCATACACACGGGACAAGATGTAAAAAAGCACATAAGTGCTTAAGCACATAAGTGCTTATTCCATTATCCTCGATATAAAAGAATAAAATATAAAATAAAATAAATAAATAAAGCAGGTCCACCCGGATAGCCAACTCACGTGCAGGAAGGGTAGAACCCCATCCAGGACGTAGAAGAGGATGTGCTGCATGACGGCCCGGGTGTCGGTGGGCTCGGCCACCTTGCTCTTGGCGGGTGGATTCTTCAGCAGCATGGGTACTTTGTCCGGGTGGCGGGACAGGTAGTCGATCAGCTGGTGGATGTCACCCGTCACCGACTGGATGAAGTCCCACATGGACCTGCACGGAAAGGAGGATGGATGGGAGTTCATTCCCCAATGCAAACAATACGTTCTCTGGGTCTGGGAAAAGAGTCAATGTCTAGAGCCAGCAACTACTGCAGAATCCAGGGGTCGGGATAACCTGGTGGATAGAGATATGCGCTCGTGATCTGCTGACCCGGGTTCCAATCTCGTTCAAGAGGATTTTTTTTGTCTGGAGTTAACATCAGTGCCGGCTCCACTCCCCTCGAAAGTCCTGATGAGACTATAAACCCAGGTCCCGTGTGCAAACGCGCGAAGAACATGTTGCGCACACGTTAAAACCATTTCCGCTTTTCGGGAGAGTAGGCCATTGTGTGCCGGTGGGAACGGATGACAAAATTGACAAAACTGCACACACATGGGGACTAGATGTAACAAAAGCACACAAGTACTAATTCCATTATCCTCGAAATAAAAGAATGTAATTGAAATATACAAAAATGTGCAAAAGACGGACGATTTTTAAGGTTAGCACAAGGTGTTATATTTACGTTTGCACACAAGGCTTTGTACAAAGTTGAATCAAAATGCTAGTTATTCACAAAAAAACACAGACAGACGGACAGGCAGACAGAGAGAACAAGAAAGGAAAGAGAGAAGGACAAACACAGACAGACACAGGCAGGCAGAAAAAGAAAGGAAGAAAGAAGGAAAGAAAGGACAGACACAAAGAGAGAGAGAGAGAGGAAGAGAGAAGAGAGAGAGAGAGGAGAGAGAAGAGAGAGAAGGAGAAGAGAAAGAAGAAGAAAGACAGATACAGACAGACATAGACAGAGAAAGAAAGAAGGAAGAAGGGTGGAAAGAAAGAAGGGCAAACTCAGACAGACGGACAGAGACAGAAAAAGAAAGGAAGAAGGAAAGACAGAAAGAAGGACATACACAGACAGACAGAGTCAGAAACAGGAAGGAAATGAAGAAAAGACACAGACAGACAGACAAACAGAAAAAAGAAGGTAAGAAGGAAAAAAGGATAGAAAGAAGGACAGACACAGACAGAGTCAGAAAAAAGAAGGAAGAAAGGAAAGACACAGACAGACAACAGAAAAAAGAAAGGAAGAAGTAAAAAAGGATAGAAAGAAGGACAGACACAGACAGACTGAAACACACAGAAAAAGAAAGGAAGGAAGGACAGACACAGACAAAGTGAGGAGGAAAACAGGAGAAAAAGGACACAGGCAGACAGACAGACAGACACACACACAAAGACACGCTTATTCCATTATCCTCGATATAAAAAAAAAAAAATAAAATAAATAAAACAAAGAAACGGAAGAGCGAAGAAAAATGGGAAGAAAGTAAGGACAAACACATACAGACAGAAAGACAGAGCGCTTTGACTTGTTGCTTTACAAGATTCAGCGCTATATAAACTCCATACATTATTATTATTATTATTATTATTATTATTATTATTATTAAAGGGACAGACAGAAACACAGAAAAAGAAAGAAGGAAGGAAAGAAAGACGGACAAACACAGACACCGAGAGAAAGACAGGAGAGAGAGAAAAAGAGGAAAAGCAGGCAGTGCAGAGCAGTGGCCGGCAGTGCAGAGCACGGACTTGTCATGCTGCAGGTCTGCAGCCCCGCTCTCCACGAGGTTGGTGCCGGTGGTCTTCATGTAGACCCACAGCAGGAAGTGCAGGAAGGGCCGCTTGAGGTTGCAGTCCACGCCCGTGTGCTTCATCACCCACAGCAGCTCCTCCACCGGCACGATCGTCTGACACAGCGACTCGATGAACTTGTTCTCCCCCTGCCAGCATGGTGAGCATGGTGGTGAGGAGGAGGAGGGTAGTGAGGAGGGTAGTGAGGAGGGTAGTGATGATGATGGTGATACTGATGATGCTAATGGTGATGATAATGGTGATGATGATGATATTGATGATGATGGTGATAATAATAATAATAATTGCGACTCGATGAACTTGTTCTCGCCCTGCCACCGTCGTCAGCATAGTAGTGAGGAGGAGGATAGTGAGGAGGGTAGTGAGGATGATGGTGATGATATTGATGATGGAGGTGATGATAGTGATGATGATGATATTGATGATGATGGTGATAATAATAATAATAATTGCGACTCGATGAACTTGTTCTCGCCCTGCCACCGTCGTCAGCATAGTGGTGAGGAGGGTAGTGATGATGGTGATATTGATGATGATGGTGATATTGATGATGATAGTGATATTGATGATGATAATGGTGATGATGCTAATGGTGATGATGATGATATTGATGATGATGGTGATAATAATGGTGATAATGATAACTGCGACTCGATGAACTTGTTCTCCCCCTGCCAGCATGGTGGTGATGGTGAGGAGGAGGAGGGTAGTGAGGATATTGATAATGGTGATAGTGATCATGGTGATATTGATGATGATGGTGATATTGATGATGATAATGGTGATGATGATGATGATGATGATGATGATAATAATAATAATTGCGACTCGATGAACTTGTTCTCGCCCTGCCACCATGGTGAGCATGGTGGTGAGGATGATGATAGTGAGGAGGGTAGTGATGATGGTGATAGTGATGATGATGATATTGATGATGATGGTGATAATAATAATAATTGCGACTCGATGAACTTGTTCTCACCCTGCCACCGTCGTCAGCATAGTGAGGATAGTGAGGAGGGTAGTGATGATGATGATAAATAATAATAATAATAATAATAATAATAATAATAATAATGAATGGAATTTATATAGCGATGATGATATTGATGATGATGATGATAGTGATGATGATGATGATGATATTGATGATGGCCATATTGAAGATGACAATGGTGATGATGATGATGATGATGATGGTGGTGATAATAATAATAATAATGGTGATGATAATAATAATGATTGCAACTTGATGAACTTATTCTCGCTCTGCCACCATCGTGAGCAGGGTATTGATGATGATAGTGATGATGATAGTGATGATGGTGATGATAGTGATGATGATAGTGGTATTGATGATGGCGATATTGATGATGATGATGATGATGATGATATTGACGATGGTGGTGATAATAATAATAATAACAATAATAATAATGCCGACTTGATGAACTTGTTCTCGCCCTGCCACCATCGTGAGCATAATGAGGAGGAGGAGGATAGTGATGATGATGATGATAATGATAGTATTATTGATGATGATAATGGTGATGATGATGATATTGATGATAATGGTGATGATGATAGTGATATTGATGATGATAATGATATTGCTGATGATGGTGATAATAATAATAATGATGATAATAAGCATAGTGAGGAGGATAGTGATGATGATGATAGTGATGATGGTGATATTGATGATGATGATGATAATAATAATGATGATGATAATAATAATAATTCCGACTTGATGAACTTGTTCTCGCCTGGCACCGATGAGCATAGTGAGGAGGAGCAATAGTGAGGAGGGTAGTGATGATGATGATGATGGTGATGATGATAACAATAACAGAAATAATAATGGCAACATTAATGATAATGAGGATATTGATGATGATGATGACGATAATGATGATGATGATGACGACAACAGAAATGATAAGAACAATAATGATGATGGTGATGATGATGGTGATGATGATAACAATAACAGAAATAATAATGACAACATTAATGATAATGAAGATATTGATGTTGATGAAAACTATATCCAGAAATGATAATAACAATGATGATGATCACGATCATGATAACGATATCAGAAATGATAAGAACAATGATGATGATAAGAATATCAGAAATTATAAGAACAATAATGATGCTGCTGCTGATGAAGATGATGATGATGGTAATAATGACGACGATGGTGATAACAGCAATAACACCATCAACAAGGATGTTAATAATAATGAAATAATAACAGAAATAATAATAAGAAGAACAAACATGATAATAATTATGACAATAATGATGCTACCACTACTTCTACTACTTTTACTATAAGTGATGACAAACATGATAATGATACTAATGATAGCAATAATACTAATGACAACAATAACATAACAAGAAAAATGATTATAAAACCAATAATGATAATAATTACAATAACAACAACAACAACAATAAAAAAACAAATACTACTACTACTAATAATAATAATGAGAAGAAGAAGAAAGAAAATAATTTCTGACACCGGATCTTTAAGAAAAAACAAACAAGCGCCCACGGCGTTTACGTAGTAACCATTCACCCACAGAGAAAAACAAAATTAGAAACAGCCTTGATATGCACTGAAACCATCCCAAGCGCAGATACTCACAACACACACAACAGACAAACAGACAGAACAAAGACACACAGACACACAACACACAGACACACACACACACACACACACACACACACACACACACACAACACACACACACACACACACACACACACACACACACACACACGCGGCATCTGTCACACCTCGGCACAGGTGGCCAGCAGATCCACCAGGTTAATGAAGTAGGTCAGGTGTCCTTGCTCCATCTGAGTGGTCAGGATGTTTTCCCTGCACAACACAATAAATAATCACATCATTATGTACGTGCACAGACAGACAGACACACAGACAGACAGACAGACAGACACACTCTTATTGTTGCTGTGACTTTACTGATGTCCCAGCATAGATTTCCCATTTAGGTACTGCACACACACGCGCGCGCGCACGCATGCACACACACAAACACACTTGTTCTGTAATTACCCAAATGAGCACACACACGCACGCACGGCCCCCCCCCCCCCCCCCCCCCCCACAAGGATAAACAATATTCCACACAGAAAAGGAGAGTGAATTATTTTTGAACATGTGAAGTCAAAAGATACACTTCCCTCACACACACACACACACACACACACACACACACACACACACACACACACACACACACACACACACACACACACACATACACACACATAACACACACACACACACAACACACACACACACCACCAACCATCCACCCACAATCACCACCTCACCCACCACCACCTCACCTTCCCACCACCCCTACCCAACATCACTCTCCTACCACCACCACCTCAACATCCCTCCCCCCAACCCACCACCACCACCCTCACCTCCACACCCACCACCCCCTCCACACACACCCCCACCCCTCCCCCCCCCAACCACCCACCTCCCCTCCAACCCCTCCCCCCCTCACCTGAAATTCCTGGGCTGGTCCAGCACGTAGGCGGCCTTCTTGAAGTTCTGCATGATGTACTTCATGACCAGGGCCTGGTTGCGCTTGATGGTCAGGTCCAGGCCCTCCACCTTCACCAGGGCCCGCAGCAGCTCCAGGAACTCGGGCGCCGTGTGCTGGCTCTCCGCAGCCAGCAGCACCATCCTCTGCACCTGCCGCGAGTGTACCTTCAGGCAGGTGGTTTGATTCCCGATGAAGATCTGCTCGGAGGAGGCACAGAGGGGAGAAGGAGGCATGAGAGAACTCAGAACTCAAAAATGTAATGTATCTCGGCCTTAGGCCAGGATACATGGTTGGCGTAGGAGGAGAAATGGACAATGCCACAGAGTGGGCGAAAAAACCCGGATAACATACACGATACCAAGCTCACTTTCAGTGAGAGAAATAATGAAGACAATGCGCAAATGCATAAAAAATACATATGTATTAAACGCAATTCACTGTTTTGATCTGAGAGAAGGAGAGAGAGAGAGAGAGAGAGAGAGAGAGGAGAGAGAGAGAGAGAGAGAGAGAGGAGAGAGAGAGAGAGGAGAGAGAGAGAGAGAGAGAGAGAGAGAGAGAGGAGAGAGCGGGGTTAAAATCAGGGTGGTTTTGATGAAGTCTCTTTGATTTTTAAAATTATTTATATATTAAATTTTTAAAATTTTATTCTTTCTTTTATTGTTATGTTATTTCGAAGATAATGGAATAAGCACTCGTGTGCTTTTTATTTATTTATTACATCCAGTCCCCGTGTGTATGCAGTTTTTTAAATTTTGTTATCCATTCCCACCAGCACACAAAGGCCTAATCTTCCAAAAAGAGGAACATGTTTTAACGTGAGCGCACGATGTTCTGCGTGCGTTCGTACACGGGGCCTCAGTTTATAGTCTCATCCTAAGGTATGATATATGGTCATGAAGGATGTACATTATAAGGGTCGTTCTCTTGTTGAGAAAACAAGCTCAGATCCACACACACACACACACACGCAGACACAGACGCACGCACGCACGCACGCACGCACACACACACACCACTCACCACACACACACACACACACACACACACACACACACACACACACACACACACACACACACACACACTCTCTCTCTCTCACAGACACACACACACACACACACAGACAGAGGTTTATCTGCTACCCACCTCTTTGAGGGCTACAGCCAGGTCGGAGCGGACGATCTGAACATCCAGCAACTGGTCCAGGTTGTCAAACATCTTGTCCTGCACCTAGACAATCCCAATCCCATACATGTGTTTATATCCATCCGTCCATCCATCCGTCCGTCCGTCCGTCCTTCCCTCTATCTATCTATCTATCTATCTATCTATCTATCTATCTATCTATCTATCTATCTATCTATCTATCTATCTATCTATCTATCTACAGGGGATGGGATAGCTCAGTGGTCGGAGCACTCGCTTTCCCCCAGCCAAGTTAAGCAGCGTCGAGCGTGGTTACCAGTTGGATGGGTGACCGTTTGCGCGCCTTGGCTTCAGTACAGTTCCCCCAGCTGTAAATGGGTACCTGCCCTCTTTAGGGTCAGGGAAGGTAAAGCAGCGAGGGAGAGGAGATGGGCGCCTGCCCTCAATATGCTGGCCCTAGAAAAGTGAGGTCTCTGACGCCTCGCTCCCCTACGACCTTGTAGGTTATGGGACTCCTTTACCTTTTTTTTAAATCTATACACACACACTTCTTCCTTTTTTGTCATGTTTCTCCCAGGGGAGGTTTGACATTGATGAGCCTTCTCTATCTCTCTCTGTTTTGAGCTTCCTCCTTATTTATGCCCCTTTCTCTAAGATCATCTGCAATACAGGTAGCCCAGGTTTTGCTAGGTCTTCCCTTTGGTCTCTTTCCACATTATATTATCTATCTATCTATCTATCTATCTATCTATCTATCTATCTATCTATCTATCTATCTATCTATCTATCTATCTATCTATCTATAGCTACACACATACATACATACAAACTGAAGACAGAACGAACGAACGAACGAACAAATATTTGGTATTACTGCTACCACTACTAATGACAACAATTTCATAATTAATCACTGAGATCACGCGAGCAAGGCAAGAGCGAGAGAGCGAGAGAATGAGAGAGAGAGAGGAGAGAGAGAGAGAGAGAGAGAGAGAGAGAGAGAGAGAGAGAGAGAGAGAGGAGAGAGAGAGAGTGTGAGTGAGTGATTGAGAGTTTCACTCTGTGGGTGTGTGTATGTGTGCGTGTGCACGCGTGCGTGCATACGTATATATGTGTGAATATGTATGTATGTATGCGTGCGTGTGTGTATCTGTAGACATGTATGTTACTATAATTATTATATGCCTGTGTGCGCATACGTGTGTGTATGTATACGTGTGTGCATGTGTGCGTGCGTGTATGTCTTCAGCATAGGCACACCATGGGGCGTGTGCTCACGGTCTATGCCTACCTTGTGGTTCTCTCGAATCAGAAGCTTGAGCAGAAACAGGGTTTTTCGGAAGACTGTCTCCATGCCAGCATACTGATCCTGTCAGCCCAGAGCACAATACTGTTGTGAAATACTAGCAGTTGATACCATAGCACACACCACAACAAACGACACCACCCCACCTACGACAAAACATACACGACAATCAACAACAAAAAAATGGAAAAAAAGCTCTGTTGTAGTTTGCCGGTGATAAAATACAAGCAAGAAAGACAGCAAAGTAACAAAGTGAAAGAAACGACCCTGGCCCTGACCAAAAGCTGTGTCAGTTATTGATGTCAGCTAATTGCCAAGGCCTACACTAAAATGTCGTTATGTTGTAAAATGTTGTGTTGAGATTGCCTTCAGCCATGACAAGCTCTTAACATAACAACATGCACTCTCCTTTTAAAGGAGAAAAAATCCCCTGAAGTCGGAGTATGGCTGCCTATATTATGGCGAGGTGCTTAAAAACAGTCATACACTCAAACCTCTCATCCAGTGTGCAGTTTCAGTCTCACAGTGATTCCCAGGTGGGATGAGTGAGTTCAGAAAGCACATTCTGGGTAACCCCCAGAGTGTTAAGCTGGGGAATGCACAACAAACAAACAAACGAGCCCATCAACGACAAAAACCAGTAAAAACCCCATTAATCTTTTCATTTTTTATACTGCTACCACCATGTCGAAAGAAAAGAACAATATAACAAACAACAACAACCACCTCACACTTCCAATCCTTCACATAAACCAATAACAATGTATTTTGTGAATGCTGTGTGGTTAAAGTATCATCAACAATAGCAGGAAGACGGTCGTCACCTTTATCCTTATCACCATCACTATGTCTGCAAAAAAGAACCAGGATTTATTACCTGCTGAAAGTGATGATGATGGTGATGTTGGCAATGAAAGATGATGAAGATTGTGGTCATGGTGGAGGTGGTGAAAGTATTGAAGGGTTTTTATGAGCATGGCATGGTCTTTTGATGCAGTGACAATGAGAATTACTGTTATAACATGCAGCAACAAGCTACGCTTTCCTTTGCATAACCACACACTGCACACTTCAGCTGAAAACAAAATTAATATCAATGTATTTTGGCCCAGGCCAAAAGCTGTGTCAGTCATTGATGTCAGCTAACTGCCAAAGCCTACACTAAAATGTTGTTATGTTGTGTTGAGATTGCCTTCAGCCATGACAAGCTCTTAACATAACAACCTGCACTATCCTTCAAAGGAGAAAAATCCTCTGAAGTCGGAGTATGGCTGCCTATGTGGCGAGGTACTTGAAAAAAGTCATACACGCAAACTTCTCATCTGGTGTACTTCCTATCTCACAGTGATTATTCCCAGGTGGGATGAGCGAGTCAAGAGTGCATGTTGTGGGTGACCCCCAGGGTGTAAAGCTGGGGAACACACAACAACAACAACATATCGATGTCTTTACTGTCCCTCTCCTCTCTCTCTCACACACACACACAAAGCAAGCACACATTTGTCAGCACACGCCATGGAAAATAATTAGCCAATGATAGGACAATCCATTCAATTCAACAGAAAGAAATCACAATTTATTTCACAACAGAAGATTACCATTTACTGCGTAGAAGTTTATTTCACAACAAAAGATTACCATTTACTGCGTAGAAAGACTATGTTCTTTAAAATGATTACATGAAACAAATGTATGTAAGACTAAAGATATTTTTTGTTTCAATGCCATTAAGGACAGAGCTCCGGGTTTAGAACATCAAAGGAGCCCATACAGGGTTATAGGGTAGAAATTTAGTTCAAGCACTGAATGTGCACACACACACACACGCAGGCACACACACACACACACACACACACACACACACACACACACACACACACACACACACACACACACACACACACACACACACACACACATATAGAAAGAATCCAGTCATGCTTATTCACTGGTACAAACATTATAAATCACCCAATGTGCCTAAAGGTATGATGATGATTCATCAGTGTGTGTGTGTGTGTGTGTGTGTGTGTGTGTGTGTGTGTGTGTGTGTGTGTGTGTGTGTGTGTTTCCGCGCACATACATCCAGTGAGTAGGCATGCATGTGAGCAACTTGTGTCCTTCGGATGAGACTATAAACCGAGGCCCCGTGTGCGAACGCATGCAGAACATCTTGCGCACACGTTAAATCCTGTTCTGCTTTTCGTAAGAGTAGGCCATTGTGTGCCGGTGGGAACAGATGACAAAATTTACAAAATCGCATACACACGGGGACTGGATGTAGAAAAGCACGAGTGCTTATTCCATTATCCTCGATATAAATCAATAATAAAAAAAAAAATAAATAAAAATTATTGGTGAGAGATGAATCTGAAACAAAAGCTAACGAAATTCTCTACAAAATTTTTCTTTGTGATCTTAAATTTGTTGTTTAAACACAAAAGAAACCAGAGAAAAACACAAACAAAGCAAAAAGCAATTGAAAAACATGAGCAAGAACCCCCCTCCCCCCTTGTTAACAAAATCTAGCCTGAAGTCCAAATCTTTGAAAATGTTCAGCACCAATTAATTCTTTTCTCAAACGTAGACCAGCAAATGACTAGAGCCTTTGCGATTCATGTCATACAAACACATTCACATAGCATCATGCACATGCAAGCAGACGAGAGCATACCCGTTGATAAAATTTCATGCAAATGCATGCTGTTTAAAATGCCTACACGACTTAGCAAGCATATCCAGAACTGGCAGAGAACATGAAGATGTTGACAGCCAGCATCCATTTACTAAAGGACAGGCAAAGCTGGATGCCCCCTCAAAAGCGTATCATGCTGATTTGCTAAGCAACATGAAATTTAAAATTTGCGTGTGAATGAGAAAGCTTGCTCTTACCCGCGCGTGCACACGCACGCACGCACGCACACGCACGCACGCACGCACAGCACAGACATACACACACTTAATCTTTTACCGGTACCCTCCATAAAGATCATTTTAGCATGACTTGACTTGATATACGCGCACGCACACACCACCTTTTCACACACACACACACACACACACACACACACACCACGCACGCACGCACGCACGCACGCACGCACGCACGCACACACACACACACACACCTCTTCAGTCATCGGTTTATACATAAATGCAAACATAATCATTTTAAAATACTGAAGAATATTTCCCAAACAGCAACATATCCTGTGTCAGCGGAACCCCGTAGAAAACAGTATTAAAAAAACCCAGCGACGGAAGCAAAAAGCGACAAATCTTCAAGTTAAAACAGCAGATATAGTACTTAGTATACTCTTAAAGCACTCAACAGTTGGAAACTTAAGGTTTTCCTGATAGGCAAGTCCATTTTTAGGCTGCATTTTTTTCGTTTAAAAAAAGCTTCAATTCAAAAGCTTGAATGTTAATGAAACTCATGGCTGGGATAATTCGGTGTTAATTTCTGTTTAGAAAAAGCGACGCATGTTAGCAGTTTGGCATAAGAATAACAGTGATCTTTGTGTGTTCATCTTGGAAACAATAGTAAAGTCTGAACTGGACTTTTATATTGTATACAGGTAAAGTTAAGGTGTCCCATAACCTAGGTGGTCGTAGTGGAGCGAGGCATCAGAGACCTCAACTTCTCAAGGGGCCAGCATACTGAGGGCGGCGCCCATTTCCTCTCCCTCGCTGCTTTACCTTCCATGATCCTAAAGAGGGCAGGTGCCCATTTACAGCTGGGTGAACTGGGGGACTGTACTGAAGCCAAGGCGCGCAAACGGTCACCCATCCATGTGGTAACCACGCTCGATGCTGCTTGGGGAAAGCGAGTGCTCTGACCACTGAGCTGTCCTGCCCCCAATGCACCTCATGCATCGAACCCCACTTCGTCACGCAGCTACCACTAGGCTCGTTCTGTAGAGTCCTCAGAACCAGCAGGCAACAAAGTCGCCAAGCGGAATTGCTGCACAGCCACCAGCCTCAGGAGGCCCCGCTCTGCCGCTTCAGAGTTGTGCAGAGGTGCTTCTACTGACCATTGTTACTGGTGCCTGTTCTGTTGCTTATATGCTATTTCGAGGATAAGCACTCACGTGCCCCTTTTTTCACATCCACTCCCCGTGCTGTGAGCAGATTTATTTTTTCATCTGTTCCAATCGACAATCAATTGCCTACTCTTCGAAGGGAGAGAGAGAGAGAAGAGAGAGAGAGAGAGAGAGAGAGAGAGAGAGAGAGAGAGAGAGAGAGAGAGAGAGAGAGATCCTTTCTATCAATTTTTGAATATCAAAATTAGGCATACTTGTTTCTAAATTGCCTAGGTTCTTATTCACATTTTTTAAAAATAATGACCTCAGATTTAACGTCATGCTGTAACAATATCACATCAAGCTTGCATGCCATAAAACTCACAAACGCCCTACTATTCCATTCTTTTCACATTCCAGTACTGATAAATCAAGCGCCTTTATTAAAATAAAATAAACATTAGATAATAAAAAATTCAAAAAAGTTACAGCACACAGACTCAACATTTGAAAGCAGCGTAACAACCTCAAAACATTCGAATTATTTGTATGCACAAAACGCTAGTCTGTCTTCTGAACATACCCAAATATCCAACTGGTACCAGTAACATCCCATAATAAATTAATTCTATTACGCGGCCTAAACATGAACATGTTCACTGTGCAAAGACCAGCATCTCTTGTTAGTAAACTCCGATTTAATACCCAAACGGCGGTCTGAGAAAACGGCGTAAATCCGCTAACTCGACTCCAAGACTTACGCAGTGTTTCCAGACCACCCAACGAGACGATTCCTCCAAACAACGACCGTCTTATAATATAACACTGCCGCAAGGTGGGTATATTTTGACCACAACACACCGAAACAAAGCAAAAAGCACTGGCGGTGCGGAGAAGGAGATATGTATATATACATATATGTAATACAAAAATCAAGTACACCATGATTAAAACGAGCAGCGCGCAGCGACTATTGGCGTGACTAGGGCTGGACCGGGGCTGCAGGGTCCGAGGCTATAGCTGGCTAGACAGTAGGGGGACAGTGCTGGAGTAAATAGTGCCAGTGCAGCTCTATTACCAGTGGTATTGCATGGAAAGATATAGAACCTCTATGCTGGCTTCTCCCTTCCAGCGGCTCTGCCTGGAAAGTCACGAAGAAGAAGAAGAAAAAGAAGAAGAGAGAGAAAAAAACACAAGAAAAAAAACCAAAGAAAGAGAGTGAGACATGATATAATAATTATGTGTACTGCGGCACTAAGTTCTGCAAGAGAAGATGGCCATGTGTGCAGAAATCAAGCGTAGCCATTAGCCACTATCGCTGACAAGAGTGTTTTGTTATCATCAGGTCCTCTGCTTTCCTAGTTCGTTTATTACTAAAACAACAAACCCCACCACACCACATCCCCCCCAAAAAAGAAAATCCAAGTAAAAAAGAAAAAAAAATCCAAGTAGAACCCCCCAGTTTATTACGTTGAACATGCATAACCATCACTTTAAGAGAGAGGTATATAAGAAAAACAAACAAATTAACCTAAAAAAAGCATGAATTATGCGAAAAGAAATGAAAAACCAACACACACACTCAGTCACTCAAACACACACACACTCAGTCACTCAAACACACACACACACACACACACACACACACACACACAACACACACACACACCACACACAACACACACACCACACACACACACACACACACCACACACACGCGCGCGCACTCATTCACACACTCACCACAAATCCCACCCTCCTCATTTATCATTATGATTGAACTGAATTTAGTCAACATATAACAGAAACATACAAATCAACAATCAACTTCGAAACGAAAAGCCAATTTTGTTTGATTTCGCAGACTAAGAGCCCACAAATCAATCAATTAGTCATCAATCAATCAATCAGTCAATCAATCAATCAGTTAATCAAATCAATCAAACCAAACTATACACCATTCAATCATTAAAAAAATGAACAGAGCTGTCTAATAATAGATAAAAATCGTTTAAACCAAAACACCCCCCCCCCCCCGAAAAATAACAAACAAACTAAATCCACACCATCAGCTTTCCTAGAAACCACATGCCACTAAGAGCTCTTCATGATCAGTGGCACATAGCACGCCACAGGCCAAAACCACAAAATAACATGACAGACAGACAAATGACGAACCGTACAAAAACACACACACTACCAACAGAAAGAATCCAGTCAGTGAACCAGGCGACATGACAATGTCCCCACCACAAGCGACAATGCACTAGTCCCAGAATGTCAGACCCAACCATTAGAGGCACAGAGCTAGCAGCATGGATGCAGCATCAAGAACCAAAGGTCACCTGGAGTGATGGTAATTCTATGATACTTCTACACAACAGCTACTCGTGAAAGCACTAAAGAAAAACGAAAATGATAAAGTGACTACATCAAGGGCGAATTCCTTTTTCTGTCTTTATTTTGAATCTAACCTTCATACAACTTCCCTACCTTATTCACATTATTTTTCTTCTCTTTTTTTTGAGAGAGAGAGATTTTGGTAAGAGTTACAGTGAAAAAAACCAAACAACAACTTACAATCAGCTTTGACTCAATTTCCTGAGAGAGAATGTCCAGTACAATGTTCAGTACACCTGAAAAACACAACAAACCATAGCATAAATAGGAGTATAGAGTATGCTCACGAAAAAAACGATAACTGTTCATTAAAGCAAACTTCTATATCGAGGGTTGCCTGCCAGAACTGTCTATCGGCCACTTTTACACTTTTTGGCATGCACGGACTCTTTTTAACATGCACTTTACTACCACAAAAAGTCATGTAGCTGTGATCGATATTTTAGTAGTTATTCACAAAAACCATACCGGTTTATAAACGTTTTCACCCATCCCAGTCCTGCCAGTAATGCCCAGATCAGGATAGTCACTTCTGGCAATGCAAGACTACTACCCGTTTTGATTTCCTGTACCGCCAGACCTGGCCACATAAGGAAGGCCACTCCTGGCAGTGCAAGTTTATCTGTGTTCTGATTTTTCTCCCTGCCTAAACTGTCTATCTCGGGATAGTCAAAACTGACAGAGGCAATGTGGCACAGGGATATACGCTACATGGCACACATGTCAAGTGGATTTCTTGGCCGATATGCATGTGTAGCCTATAAGGAACATTTCTCTAGCTGCATACAACGCCTTTGAAGAAACAAAATGAAACTTGAGACTCATAGTTATGGAAGAAAAGGGCCGAGAATGATAAAATCTGAACGAAAACTATCGATGCCATAAACTGATGCACATGGTGGGGATGCCAGAGACAGACTGACTTACCATGGCTGATCATGATGTTCTGGTTCATGTGATGGGGCTCGTCTGGAGTCTTGGGGAGGTGGCAGAACCTAAGAGAGGAGGAGAAGGAGGAGGAGGAGGAGGAGGAGGAGGAGGAGGAGGAGGAGGAGGAGGAGGAGGAGGAGGAGAGAGAGAGCGAGCAAGAGCGAGAGAGAGAGGAGTTAATAACATATAACAATGATGTTTCACGCCCATCTACTGACAAACGCTTGCATGGAGAAGCACACCCCCTCCCCCTTGAATAAAATAATAAATTAAAAAACTGTATATAAACCAGTCCACAAAATGACGAACACCATGTGCATACCCTCGCGTACTGGCACGTAACACATACATCATTCGTGAATACACACTTTGACATCGTTGAATATTTTCCCATTTCCCTTGATTCCTTCTTATGCGCCCTTCACACACAAACACCCACACACATAACACATACACACACACCCACACACTCAGGTTTCCAGCAGGTGGACAAAAAATACGAACAGTCTTAGGTTCAATTCCACCCCAGCACACACACACACACACACACACACACACACTCACACACACGCACACACACACACACACACACACACACACACACACACTCTCTCTCTCTCTCTCTCTCTCTCTCTCTCTTATATTCCTAAGGGCGGGGACTGGATGTAAAAAAGCACATGGGTGCTTATTCATTATCCTCGAAATAAAAGAATTTGTCATTGTCATTGACACTCACTCACCCACCTACCATCACAACCAAACACCCCCCCCCCACACCCACAGACAAGTGTGGCCGGACACTCACTCGCAGAGCTCATCCAGAACCTCGCTCATGAGGGCTACTTGCTGGTCATTCAGCTTGGCTCGGGCCAACCGTCGCAGTGTGGGCAGTGACCTCTGAACCTCGCGGTGGACGCGGGCCGAGTCGTTGGTCAGCAGGACCTAAGGGCAGGAAGCAAGGGTGGACGAGTGTTGAACACATGGACACGCAGACAGACAGACAGACCCGTCTTAGACTGTTTGTTCAATGCTTGGCTTGTCTAGAGTCATCTTGTAGAGATGGTGGACGAGTGTTGAACACATGGACACGCAGACAGACAGACAGACCCGTCTTAGACTGTTTGTTCAATGCTTGGCTTGTCTAGAGTCATCTGGTAGAGATGGTGGACGAGTGTTGAACACATGGACACGCAGACAGACAGACAGACCCGTCTTAGACTGTTTGTTCAATGCTTGGCTTGTCTAGAGTCATCTGGTAGAGATGTGCATTCGCACATACACGCATAAAGGTAAAGGTGTCCCTAAACCGATCAGTGGTCTAGAGGTAACGCACCTGCCTAGAAAACGAAAAGTCCGGGTCGGAAGTGTGCGGTGGTTCGAATCCCGTTTGGACCCGAAACTTTCCCCCCATCCATTAGATCAGGAGTGGTGGTCTGGGTGCTAGTCTTACGGATGAGACGATAAACCGAGGCCCCGTGTGTTACACATAATTATTTAGCGCACGTAAAGGAACCCACGGCAACAAGAGATTTGTCCCTGGCAAAATTCTGCAGAAAAAACACCACTCTGATAGGGAAACAAATACAGCTGCAGACAGAAAAAGAAATAATTGGTGGCGCTGCTCTTGTGGCGACGCGCTCTCGCCGAGGAGAGCAGCCCGAATTTCATTCAGAGAAATCTGCCGTGACTTAAAGTGGTTTAAGTAAATAGATAGATAAAATAAATAAACGTCGTAGGGAAGCGAGGCGTCAGAGACCTCACTTCTCTAGGGGCACACATTGAGGGCGGCGCCCATCTCTTCTCCCTCGCTGCTTTACCTTCCTTACCCGAAAGAATACACATATAAGCAGTGAGAAACAATACAAGCAGACTGATTTTAGGTGGAGTGGTGCACGTTTGCGCGCACAACGCAGAGAGAGACAGGTAGGCAGACAGACAGACACACACATGTGCACATACACATGTATGAAGGTGTGCATGTATAATATGCACACACTTATAACATGCACACGTGCACTCACTCATATATACACACACGCATCCGTGCACACACACTCACACACAAACATAGGGGGG
>CM054149.1:5218466-5233466 GCA_028751875.1 Rapana venosa
GCAGGAAGAACAAGGAGAAGAAAAACGAATCTTGTGTTGAAACCGTCAGAACCCATCTTTAAAATATATATAGAGAGAGAAAGCGGCGGAAAAATGAAGAACAAGTTTTTTTAAGAAAGAGGAGGGTGACGACGAAGAACAGACAGAAAGACGACGACGACGAAGAAGAAGAACATAGAAGAAGACGACGAAGAAGAAAAGACAAGAAAAGGCCAAATATACTTTAGTGAAACACACAGTTAGGCTGAATATTTCATCATCAGTTCTTTTCCCCACATCACTGATGTGGTGAACAATCATACACATACAAACAGTCGGACAGACTATCAGACAACCAGCCAGCCACACAAACACACATAATAATAATAATATATGGAATTTATATAGCGCTGAATCTTTTAAAAAACAAACAAATCGAAGCGCTTGCACTCAATCATTTACAGGCATGCAACTCTCCTTAAACATAATGAACAACTATTTTAAAACCATGCGCGCGCACGTATGCACGCATGCACGCACACACGCGCATACACACACACACACACCACACACACACACACACACACACACACACACACACACACACACACACACACACACACACACTCGGAACAACACTTAGAAGGTGAAAGATGCTGTTGAAAATTAGGGACAGATATTTGGGGGAAAGTCTCAGGTAGGAAATAAGTGTGTTTTGAGGCTGGATTTGAAGGTATCAAGTGAAGGCTTTTGGCGAAGTGAAAGAGGGAGGCCATACCGCCCCCCCCCCACCCCAAACACCCCCCGCCCCCCACCCCCCCACGACACACACCTACCCCAGAAGGGTTCGACCGATCATGGAGGCAGTCAAGCTGCAGTACACACCACACACCCACATCCATCTCCCCCCCCCCCCCCCCCCCCCCCCCCACACACACACACACTCTACCACCCGACCTGTTCGATCAGAAGGTTTCGTCCTATCATGGAGGCGGTCATGGTGCAGTTCTGGGAGAGGAAGTCTGCCAGCCAGTCCCTCAGCACGGGGAAGATGGTCACCAGGTCCTTCACCACCTGTCAGCACCCACACCACCACACACACCGCTGAGGACTGGAGCTGAGCTGACTGCAGCGTGTGTGTGCATACACTATAGTGTAGTGTTGGTTCTTAAAACAGCTGGAGCAGTAGTAACAGCAGCAGCAACAATCACCATAGTAAAATATGAATAACGACAATTGTGATGATAATTTTAATAATGATAATAACAATAAAACAACGGCGACGATGATGATAGCAGCAGCAGCAGCAGCAGCAGCAGCAGCAGCAGCAGCAGCAGCAGCAGCAGCAGCAGCAGCAGCAGCAGCAGCAGCAGCAGCAGCAGCAGCAGCAGTAGTAGTAGTAGTAATAATAATAACTATAATGATGATGATATTAATGTTAATGATGATGGTGATGATGACTCTACTATTACTACTATTCCTATTCCTACTACTTCTATTCCTACTACTACTAATGGTAATAATAGCCGCAGCAGCAATATCATCATCATCACCACAGTATCACATGTTTCATTATGATAACATTAATAACAATAAACACTGCTACTACCCCTTCTGCAACTCCTGCGTTTGCAACTTATACAAAAATAATTATAATAATAATAAAAATTACGTTAATAATTATACAGATAATGAAATTGGTGATGTCACTGACAACAGCCACAGCAATGCTGATAATGACGATGATGATAATGAAGGTTGATAACGATGCAGATGATTCAAATACAATTTTGGCATCAATGGCCCTAAGAACAGAATTATCTTCTCGTCTTCCTTGTCGCCACAAGTGTATCAAAAATGAGTCATTCTTGTCCTTCATTTTTGAAGATCTCACGGTCCTTTCAACATGAAAAGGTAAAGGTGTCCCCCCCCATAACCTATGTGGTTGTAGAGAAGCAAGGCGTCAGAGACCTCACTTCTCCAGGGACCAGCATATTGAAGGAGGCGCCCATCTCCTCTCCCTCGCTACTTTACCTTCCCTGACCCTAAAGAGGGCAGGTACCCATTTACAGCCGGGTGAACTGGGGGAACTGTACTGAAGCCAAGGCGCGCAAACGGTCACCCATCCAACTGGTAACCACGCTCGACGCTGGTGGGGGAAAGCGAGTGCTCCGACCACTGAGCTGTCCTGTCCCTTTCACCATAGGCGGTAAGTTATTCCAGTGACGAGTTACAACGACAATGAACATGATGACAAGAATAATGACTATCAGTGTTAATGTCTTATACATTGTATGTATTCAACTACAAAAAAATCGTCGTAATATCATCATCATCATCATCATCATCATCATAATCATCATCATCATCATCATCATCATCCATCATTGTTTTTGTCATCATCGTTACCGTTATCGTCGGTATTCTTCTTCTTACAATTATGATTATAATAATAATCATTATCATTATTCTTCTTCTCATTATCATAATTTACACAATCGTTACTATTATCACGATTACAATTATTATAATTACAATTGTGATAATTAAAATTAGCATTATTCTCATTATCATAATTTACACAATCATTACCTTCCCTATTGATTATTTAAAACTTGCTACTGTCCCTTCCACTGTCAGCGTCTATCACTAGACAGACTAGTCATTTCTACAGTAAGGAGAGTTACACTGGAAATGTTCAACAGTCTGCGATGCCAATCTACTGCAAAAGCCGTGAGCCTACAAAACAGATAGACAGCAGAATTCTTCATAGCTAGCCACCATAACAGACAGGCTCATCTGCCTCAGCAGCAGCAGCAGCAGCAGCAGCAGCAGCAGCAGCAGCAGCAGCAGCAGCAGCAGCAGCAGCAGCAGCAGCAGCAGCAGAAACAGCAGTAGAAGCAGCAGCAGTAAACAAGATTTTAAAAAATCATTTCTGCTCACCTGTATATCAGCATAGGAATACGTACACAAACGCACACTTACATACAGATGTGTACGTGCACACACACGCACGCACGCAAGTCTCTCTCACACGCGCACGCACATGCACACACAACATCGAAGACTTAACAATGAGAACCGGAAAAGATAAATTTGACGGGTAACATCAGTTTTCAATAATAATAATAATAACAACAACAACAATAACAACAACAACGACAACAACAACAACAATCATCATCATCATCAACATCATCATCATCATCTTCATAATAATAATATACCAAACAAAAAATAAATAAATAAAAAACAACATCAACCAAAAAAGCCCAAACAAGAACAAAAATGCCAACCAAGACTTCAAACCCACTGAAAGCAAGCGAGCGAACATAAATGTTTCTTACGTATTAGTTTATCCTTTCAACATGCATACATTAAGAACATTTTTACCGTGATCTCTATCTAAATCCAAGACAAAATAATGCTGATATGCTTACAACAACAAAGTTATAGTGTTGATATACTTACTTACAACAACAAAGTAATAGTGTTGATACGTTTACAACAAAGTAAGTCCCCAGCCCTTACCCTCAATCTCTGTAATCCAAGCTGCCCCGTTTTGACTTTTATATGGCGAGGCGCTTGAAAACATTCATACACGCACACACTCTTCGTCCAATGTGTACTTACAGTCTTAGTGTTACGGGTAAGGCAGAGTGCATAGTCTGGACAATGCTAAAGCTGAGGAACGTCCAACTAGTACTTGATCTGACAAAATTTCTCCTGATGACCTGACTTAGACTTCTCCTGATGATCTGACTTAAACTTCTCCTGATGATCCGACTTAAACTTCTAATAATCTGACTTAAATTTCTCCTGATGATCTATCTTAAACTTCTCCTGATGATCTGACTTAAACGTCTCCCTGATGATCTGACTTAAACTTCTCCCCAATGACCTGACTTAAACTTCTCCTGATGATCTGACTTAAACATCTCCTGATGATCTGACTTTAACTTCTCCTGATGATTTGACTTAAACTTCTGATGATCTGACAGAACTTCTCTTGATGATCTGACACAAACTTCTCCTGATGATCTGACATAACTTCTCCTGATGATCTGACACAAACTTCTGATGATCTGACAGAACTTCTCCTGATGATCTGACACACACTTCTCCTGATGATCTGACTTTAACTTCTGATGATCTGACTTAAACTTCTCTCTGATGATCTGACTTAAACTTCTGATGATCTGACTTAAACTTCTCTCTGATGATCTGACATAACTTCTCCCAGAACTGCTTGAGGAGTCACTGAGGCACTGCACTGCCCTGAATTTTCACAAAGCAGCGTGGCATGAGGGAGCTAAAGCCCTCGCTCTGTTGGCAGCAGGGTGTGGTGCTACCGGCCCTACACAGCCCCTCTCTTTCACTGCAGAGTGATGGAAATGTTGTGAGCTTCATAAGCAAGACTGAGAGAAGACAGAATGGTACCAAGTGCTCTAAATCTGGCGATGTATAATACTCAAGTTCTCTGCATACAGATCTATTTCAACCAAATCACGAAGTACTATCATAACTTCCTTGCAGGATTAAGATAAGACAGTGATGGTACCGGTCTCTCTAGATCCCAAAGTACTATAGTAACTTCATAAAAGACTGATGAAAGACCAATGCCTCTAAATTTAGCCTACTATCATAACTTCATATCTGTTCATCTTATTCATGCGCGATTGCATGCGTGTAAAATGTTTAGAATGTAAGCGCTTTGATTTTGTTGCTTTACAAGATTCAGCACTATAAAAACTCCAGAAAATAATAACTACTACCACTACTACTACTACTTCATACCAGGATTCAGAGAAGGCATGGTGATATCAATGCCTCTAAATAACACAGCAATAAGTGCTTGCCCTTTTTTAGAGAAAGAGGAAATCATGAAGGCTACTCTTCGTTTTTTCTCTCCACTTCTTCTAGCCTTTCTCCCTATGTTGTCGGTAGAATTTCCTAAGTTTTCCTGACAAAAATCAAAGTATGTAGTAAAAGGAAAATCGACAAAAGAGTGGTTTAATTTTAATTTTAAAAAAAGGACTACAGATAACTATGTAAAACTCGATACTTGGTTCCATACTTGTTTAATTGATTGTGATTGTGTGTGTGTGTGTGTTTGTGTGTGTGTGTGTTGTGTGTGTGTGTGGTGTGTGTGTGTGTGTGAGTGAGTGACCAGTTTCACTGATCTCTTACACTCTTGACTAAATTGTCGATATTATTTTATATTATATCACTGACTTTAAAAAGAAATCAACTGAAATATATATTCAATAACAATATTTAAAAAAACAACCCTGCTGGGGATGGCTTGATGGCTGGGTTTTTTTTTGGGGGGGGGGGGGGAGGAGGAAAAAAAAGAATGGGGCAAACAAACAAGCAAGATTAAGAAAGGCAGACTGACAAATGAGATGAAACTAGATTCACTGTCTTAGGTCCTGATCTTGGACAGGGTTGAAAATAGAGACAGGAAAGTAGAAGTGGCGTAAGTGCTTGCCCTTGAACAGATGAACGAGAGAGAGAGAGAGAGAGGGGAGAGAGAGAGGAGAGGTAGAGAGAGGAAAAGGAGGAGAGAGAGAGAGGAGAGAGGAAAAGGAGAGAGAGAGAGAGGAGAGAGAGGGGAGAGAGAGAGAGAGGAGAGAGAGCGAGCTTTTTGTTGCTCTCTCTCTCTCTCATGTTCCTTTCCTTTCACCTTTTCAGCAGACGATAACTCACATTCACTTCTGCTTCTCAAGAATTGAAGACCCATTGACATCAAGCCTAGATACACGAGGAGAAGGAGTCAACGTTTGGTTAGTTCGTCTTTGTTTTTAGTTAAGTTGTGTCTTAAATCTGCAAATTTGTGCTTCTTAGTTTGCTTTCCATAGTTGTTAAAAAGTCAGTGTGTGCAAAAATCTATCAATCAGTGTGTATGTTTTTTTTTATATTTGTTAAATGTTTTCGTCAATACCGTATCGGTTTTAAAAAGCAAAATTCAGTTTTGTGATGGGTAAATAGCGTCTGATTTTTCTTCTTGTGCGCAGAATATTGAGACATGGACCTTGACAGACTGCAGGTAGCACAATGAAACACACAGAGACACGCAGACACACAGACAAACACACACACACACACACTCTCTCTCTCTCTCCCTCACACACTTATACACACACGCACGCACACACAGATGAAAAAAGCAACTGCACTGCTTATTCATGTACCATCAGAAAATAAAAGTTTGGCTTTGACTTAACTTCTCTCTCTCTCTCTCTCTCTCTCTCATCCTCTCATCTCTTCTCTCTCTCTCTCTCTCTCTCTCTCTCTCTCATCACACACACACACACACACACATTTAAAAGGAGTTGTCGTAAATATCACCCTGACAGAGACTTTTAAACAAGACAAAGAGGAAAAGGGTTCAACAATTCACCGACTTACGGATAACACACATTTTCAGTTAGAATTGTTCAACTGATCTTCGCCCACATCCCAGACTGCTGTTCAGTTAATCCTCACTGACATGCCAACAGCGAGTTAAGCCTACACACCCAAACCCACTCACTGCCTTCAGCCCATGCAGAATGCAACAGATCTGAACATTCAGATTATTTGTAAAGGATGAAATCACTGAACAGCGAAACTCAGGCAATAATGATGACAGCATAGGGGGTATGTTTCACGAAGAAGAGAAGTACAGTACAGACAAAAACCACAAAAAAATAAATTCAACAAAAACAAAAAAAAGAGAGAGCAGAGCTTAAAACAACAAGGGAAAATGGAACCAAAACAAAGAAAAGATTGGAGGTGGGTGGTCAATTGCAGTAGCAGAAGAAGTCTGGGAGGGAGGGAGGGAGAGGGAGAAGGAGGGAGGGAGGGAGGGAGGGAGAGAGAGGGAGGGAGGGAGGGAGGGAGAGAGAGAGAGAGAGAGAGAGAGAGGGGGGGGGGGGGTAAAGAACTTAATTAGTGACTGAACTTGAAGACTCAGACAAGACTGGCATGAGAGTTGAGCGAAGCACTGTGGAAGATGGAAGACAGAGAGATGGAGAGGGCTGGTTGTTCAGTTTTCCATGGCGCTCCTAAAATCGAGAGGACTAGGGGAAATGCAGCTTAGTTTAATACAGCATCACTCCCCTGTGGGGATGCCGGGGGCCTGTCAGTATAAATAGCATCCCCACCTTCTGGAAACACTGTGCCAGGAATTCCCTCTTTTCTATCCCTCTCTTTGTTTCTCCCGTGTCCATTTTCTTCCTGTCGCCTTCTTGTCTATTTTCTGCCTTCTTGGTCCATTCCCCTGCTTTTTTCTGCTCTAGAAAGACTTAAAAGACAGCAGTTTTCTCCCAAGCTGAAGTCGGATGCGCTGGGCCTGACTTGTCAGGTGCTTAACGGCAGCGTAACGTGTTTGCGCTCGTATGACAGAAAAGAGCTGTTGCTGTCCGAGCGTTGGAAGAAAAAGAAGAATGATGCAGCATCACAAGTACATGTTTACGTTGGAATGTATGCCAGCTAAGTGGGAGTAGATATCAGTCATTAAAATATCGAACAAAATCCCATCTTTCGGAGAAAGTGGACTTCTACTGCTCAAAGGTTTATAATACTGCAGGCTTCTATTTCCGTAATGTAATCTAAATAGAAACGATGACAACTGACAAAAAAAGACAAGAAGGAATAAAGAAAAGAAGTTCATAAAGATACATAAAAATAAAACGTCAAAAGAGAAGAAAACCCAAATAAAGCAGGATGCTACTTTGAATGCATTTATATCTTTTAAGAGCCTCCCCTCCCTTTCCTCTCCTCATTTGCAAGTATGTCGACATACACACAAAATGCATACCATTTTCATAATTTTTATGAAACAAAATACTAGTTCAAAACCATCTGTATTTTAATCCCACCCCCCTCCCCTCTCTGTCTGTCTCTCGCTTTTACGTATATCATATTCAGCACCCCTGTCTTCAACAATGTGTGCCACTGTTTTTATGCATGGTCACTGCGATGTCAGTTTAATTCCGGGTAGGGAGATGACCTAACCAATGGGAATCCCTGTGACACTTTAATTTGAACAAACAAACAAACCTTTTTGAAGTTTTGCTGCTTGGATTTTTGAAGACGTGAACAGAAAATGTGACTGTTAACTTCACACCGTATTTTTTGCTCACCCCTCCCAGTCTATTGCTATTTTTATTTTCCTTTTTAAAAAAATAGTTTAAAAAAATCCTTTAGACAGATCCTGGGCTCGCTCACTCACTTACTGTCTTTTTTAGATAATGACCTCTATCTATCTATCTATCTATCTATCTATCTATCTATCTATCTATCTATCTATCTATCTATCTATGTATCTATCTATGTATCTATCTATGTATCTATCTATGTATCCATCCATCCATCCATCCATCCATCCCTCCCTCCCTCCATCATCTCTCTCTCTCTCTATCTATCTATCTATCTATCTATCTATCTATCTATCTATCTATCTATCTATCTATCTATCTATCTATCTCTCTATCTATCTCTCTATCTACTCTACTCTATACTATCTAATCTATCAATCTATCTAAACGACACAGTCGCAGCATTCCGAATAATACTTCAGAAAGCTACCAATAACAGAGATTTGAAAAAAAGTCCGAAAATAAAAGAGGAAGGAAGGAAAGGATGAGAAAAGAGACAAAAAACCCAGAAGATAAACAAACAGCACATGACTTTGTTTTTTACTGCTGGAAGGAAAAGGACTGCCTACCTCGTCCGTTTGCCTACTGTCTCCCGCTTTGTCCTGCCGAGGGGTGGGGGAACAGGGCAGAGAAAAAACAAACAAACAAACAAACCAAATGTCAACGATCAGCCGTGCAAGCCACAAAGCACGAACCCGCCTCGTTACCAGAGACATCAAGCTCACTGTTCTACAAGGGACGGGATAGCCTAGTGGTTACAACATCGCGCCGGCAATCTGACGACCCGGGTTCGATTCCCGTTCAAGGGGATATTTTCCCCTGGAGTTAACATCAGTGCAGACTCCACTTTCCCCAAAAGTCCTTCGGATGAGACTATAAACCGAGGCCCCGTGTGCGAACGCACGCAGAACATCTTGTGCACGCGTTAAATCCTGTTCCACTTTTCGTAAGAGTAGGCCATTGTGTGCCGGTGTAAACAGATGACAGAATTTACAAAAACCGCATACACACGGGGACTGGATGTAAAAAAGCACATAAGTGTTTATTCCATTATCCTCGATATAAAAGAATTTAAAAAAAACAGTATAAACTCTGCAAAATTCGTTCGTCGGCTAAAGCTCCGAGGTTCAACGGTGAGATTTTGCACGACTATGCGACCGTTTTTATCCACCGTTAAGGTAGCCGCATTTCCACTTCGGAGCTGGTGTCTAAACACGACACCTGTGTGTCTGCAGTTTAAAATCTTCTCATCTGTTCCTCCCGGCACAAAACGGCCTACTCTTTCGAAAGGCGGAACGGGTTTTAACGTGTGTGCAAGATGTTCTGCGTCCGTTCGCACACGGGGCCTCTTTGCAGAAGGGCTTTTGGGGGAGTGGAGTCAGTACTGATGTTAACTCCAGGGATAAAATTCCCTGAAACTTGTGCCTACGTGGTGGATCAATCCCAGGCCGTCATCACGAGGGCAACGCTCTAACCCCTAGGCTATCCCACGACTACAGCTCTGTAAGACACACGCTAGAGACATTTTTCCCGTTTATTCCATTTGTTTTAGTGTTTATTCTGAATAGTTGTCTAAAATGGACCCATTCTAACAAAAAAGGAGAGGAGAGGTCTGTTTCAAAACAGAACCGAAACGGAAAGGACATAGCCAGCTTCACATCTCTGGTAACCAAAGTTGTATTATACAGTTTCTACGAGTCTGACGACATGCAGCACTGCTATGTCCTACAATGCAAGTTTCGGGAAACTTTCGGGCAGTAAAACTGGCTCCCTTTCCATTCGAACAATGATTTCAAATGTATAACAAAAAGTATGCTTGACATTTTGTGGCTCTCTCCTTGAAAAGCCGTAGAAACAATTTATTTTATGTTAGTCCGTCGTGTTCGACGATGACCTCCAAAACAGCAGAGGAGGCAGCTGCTGTTTCGGAAATTGGGCAGAAATTTGATTATAGTGGAGATGCCTTGCCCACAGTACATCCCCACTCTCTCGGCCAAGTGGGTATAAGGACAGTCAGCGTTGGAGATGTTCTCCAAAGGCCAACCAGCCCCCAGGGCTGCAGCACATTAAGGACTGTGCAAGTCAAGCCTCCTAGTCAGAGAGTCATAGTCGATCACTAAAGACTAAGCTGTAAAGTGGAATTCCATGAGTGGGAAAGCCACTGGTCATACAGCCTCTCACTTTGCTGTTGCCCCCAGCGTCAATGGTTTAATCAAGAACTGTGATAAACCCCAGGCGCTGAACAATTTATGAAAATTCCAAATGCCTTGACCCACTGAGGACAAGGTATCTTTCCAATCTCCGATCACATTACAGTGGATAAAGGGGACCAACTTAGAATCAAAACCTCTCATTTACATAGAGGGTGAGAAAGGTGTTTGCCACCCAGCACTGCAATGTCGTCATACTCTTTGGCGTTATAACACAGTCAACAATGGTCTATGTTAAGTCCTTGACGGCAAACCAACATGGTTGTTACGCAAAGGTGGGTGGGTCGCCAGGACCCCCCATATTAATCACAACAAGAACTACCGACTACTGACCACACGCATTCTCTGCCAGTCAACAACAACCACCATCAGTATTACAGACTGTATTCCACAACAATGACACATCTCTGTCAGACTGGAATGGGTTTACATCATTAATGGGTAGGAGAATCAAGGTACTATAATCATGAAAACAACACAGTCACAAAACAACAATCAAGTCACTGCTACCTAAAACCAGCTGGTCATCACAGTTTTCCCTTGCATGTTATGAAATGTTGCATGTGTTCAAAGGTTGTGAATATACGATTTTACAGCGCCCCCCCCCCTGCTCCCTCCTCACCCACACACACACACACACACACACACACACACACTTAACCGAGAGGGAGGGACGGGATAGCCTAGTGGTTAGAACAGTGCGCTTGCAATCTGACGACCCGGGTTCGATTCCCGTTCAAAGGGATATTTTCCCCTGGAGTTAACATCAGTGCAGACTCCACTCTCCCCAAAAGTCCTGCGGATGAGACTATAAACCGAGGCCCCGTGTGCGAACGCACGCAGAACATCCGCTTTTCGTAAGAGTAGGCCATTGTGTGCCGGTGGGAACAGATGACAGCATTTACAAAACCGCATACACACGGGCACTGGAGGTAAAAAGCACATGAGAGCTTATTCCATTATCCTCGATATAAAAGAATACCCCCCACCCCCCAAACCGAAGGCTATTCCAAACAACCAACCAATGACGTAGGCCACTAGGTAATCGTGCCACCACTTTCACCTTAGTAATTTTTTTTGGTCAGTGCCATTTTGTGCATTTATTTTTATCTTTTAAAAAAAATCTTAATTTATATCTCAGCAATTTAACAGAAACTATGTCTGTCACAGCATTTCCCTCACTAAATATACGCTAAATAGTAGCATTTTCCCAAGGCATTTTCAGGTTCATTTCTTATCGTTATCTACACGAAGCTTCTCGATAGTGATTTTCTTCCGAACTATTCTCTCCTTCACTACAATTTCTGAGGCGACAGTAGTCGTGCATTTACCGAAACTTTTTTAGGACTTATTTTTAGTGTGTGTGTGTGTTGTGGGGGGGGGGGGGGGGGGGGGGGGGGGATTGTGGAGTCAGTACTGATGTTAACTCCAGGGTAAAATTCCCTAAAACGGGCATTGCCTCCGTGGTGGCTCGATCCCGGGCCGTCAGATCACGAGCGCAACGCTCTAACCACTAGGCTATTCCGTTGTCCTTTTAGACGAATGATCTGACTAGCTTTTGCCTGTCATATGCGATGGAGAGAGAGAGAGAGAGAGAGAGAGGAGAGAGAGAGAGAGAGAGAGAGAGAGAGAGAGAGAGAGAGAGAGAGAGATCATGGCGATATGTGAAGCCCGCGCTTGTTCGATTGAACTGACTATCCTTTTGTTTCATAGTTGAAAAATATACTTATAAATTTGTGCATTATTTAAGAATATGACATGGCTTGTACTCTAAGTCTGTGGTTGTTTGATCCCCGTTTGGTTCAGAAACTTTTCCCCAATCCACTAGACCGTAAGTGCTGGTCTGGGTGCTAGTCTTTCGGATGCGACGACAAACCGAGGTCCGGTGTGCTACACATATTTAGCGTACGTAAAAGAACCCACGGCAACAACGAGCTGTTCCTGGCAAAATTTCTGTATATAAAAGCCACTCTGATAAGGAAACAAATACAGTTGCAGACAGGAAAAGAAAAAATAATGGGTGGCGCTGCTCTTGTGGCGACGCACTCTCCCCGGGGAGAACAGCCCGAATTTCACGCAGAGAAATCTGCCGTGACTTAAAGTGGTATAACAATAAAATATCGACTGAAATTTGAACTGTTAAGTCATCGTCCATGTGTATAAAAAAAGCTAAAGGTGTCCATTTAATAGGGTTCGTAGGGAAGCGAAGGCACGAGGACCTCAACGTCTATGGTCAGTTATTGAAGGCTGGCACCAATCACTCTCCATCGCTGCAATCCTTCCTTGACCCTAAAATGGCACACCCATTTACAAGGGAAACTGGGGGCTGTGAAACAACAGTGCACAAAAACGGTCAACCATCATATGTAACCAACGCTTGATTGTTTAAAACTTGGTTAGGGAAAGCGTGTGCTCTGACCACTGAACGATCCGTCACACATAGTTAATTTACTTATATTTTAAAGGCTTCAGGGAAATTTTTCCTGCCCTGATACGTTGTGTTTTTTTGCGCTTTAGTTTCTTTTGAAAAAATGCTGTTAAAACCAGCCCATGTTTTGAAATAGGCTACTTTAGAACTTAAAAATTTTTTTTTTTTGGCGGGTGGGGGTGTTTGGTGTTGTGTCATGCTACTTTATCATAAAAATGGGTTCGCAGCTCTTTGACGAAGCGCTATCCCCAGTAGAGCATGTCCGAATTCACGCAAGAAATATGCCGTGACCTTTTTAATTGTATGAAAATGACAAAATTAAATATTTTGATTTGTTCGTCAGGCAGCATCTGAACTTCCACCCCATAATGCTTATGTAAGTCATAACTTGGAGAAGATAGAAACACAGCAAGGAAAATGAGACTATGCCGTGGATAGATTTGCAAACAATCAATATAGAAATTAACAAGCTTTTAATTGAAACAATTTCAAATCAATAAAAAATTGTGAGCAGTGCTGATATGAACTCAGATCAGTTGAAAAACCGCTCACAAAATGCATCGCACTCAATCAATTTTTGAGAACAAACTTGCGTGTACGAACTTGAAGAAAGAAACCCTGTGAAATATTCAAATGAATAATTCGTACAGTAAAAGTTGTGCAAACTGAGGGGCAATATCATAATGAAACAAAATAATATATTGATTTCGGTTGCGCTAATTTATGTTCCATATTTTTGCGAACAGAAAAAATACTGCACAAAAAAGAATTTAAAATAAACAGAGGTGTTGTACTCAAAGTAAGCATATAACAACTATTGTAGTATTGTATTGTGGTAGTAAGCATATAACAACTATTGTAGTATTGTATTGTTGTAGTAAGCATATAACAACTATTTTCTCTCCCTCTCTCATAAACTGGATGTAGCCATGATGCAAATGTTGCTTTACAATGAGAATAAAACTTTTTACACCCTGTTTTAATGTGTGTATAGCTGCACAGTTTTAATCTCAGATTTAAGATTTGACGAGGTGACAGCCCTGATAATTATGGCCTCTGTGGTCGGCGGGACTATAAACAACAGGATTGGACTGGATTGACAATAAAACCATGTTTGCTAGACTAGGCTTCTAGATTTCTTTTCTTGGTGTGCATATTTCTATAACACCTTTGGTCAAGAATACTTTCTTAAAGAAACGGACTCAGGAGCGAAGAAAACTGGGGAAAATTCAATTATATTTTGATAACAAAATGCATGATATAACTCATGCTTAGCACAATGTATGAAAAACCCGCAACTTGATCCATTTTCTGCTGCTTTTGAATATTTAAGCTATCACCTAAACTGAGATTTAAAATCTACCAATTATTTAAGGGATGGTTATCATAATTCTATGGTATGTAGCTTTTGTCTATTTTCCTTTTCAATGTGTTAATCTCTGCTCTCTCTCACTCACTCACTCACTCTCACCACCCCACATTTTAACAACAGAGGACCTATATTAACTTTCATATAACAGTAAAATAGCATTTTTATCAGGTCACTGTTGGTAGTCTTAACGACAAAAGATCTTTTTGGAAAGCAGTTTCTTCTTCGCGCCTTAAAGCACTCTGCTAACATAAAGTTGCTGACATGAAAGACATTTACACTGCCCACTTGTTGTTGACCATACCACACACAACTACAGTTCTGTTAGGTTTGGAAAAAAGTCATAACGAAACACTCATCTTTTTTAAAGTCTCACTCTGATTGACAACAAATTGCACAGAGTCAGCCATTCAATACTGCACAGGTATATGCGTTGGAGAACGTTTACTTTTTTCTATCGAAATATAACAAATGTGAACCTCAAAGTCCCTATCTCTTGATGGGTTTACAGCATTTTTAAGTTGGGTTTTCGTGTGATAGAGCCTGCAACATTACACTGAATTCTGTTCTAAGTTACATTGAATTCTGTTGTAAGTTATATTGAATTCTGTTGTAAGTTTCATCGAATTCTGGTCTAATAAGTTACATTGAATTCTGCTCTAAGTTACATTGAATTCTGTTCTACGTTACACTGAATTCTGTTCTAAGTTTCATATCTTTGTTAGTCTCAGGAAAAATGATTGGATTTTTCGATATAAGTTACATCACATGCAATATTGAGAATAGCCTTGTTACTGATCAAACTATTCATATTTTGATACCTCTGAAGCGGTCCAGTTACTAAAACACATGAAACTGAAAACTCCAAGG
>CM054149.1:5243466-5250966 GCA_028751875.1 Rapana venosa
TCTCCACAATGATTCCTCTTATCTGGCTTTCCGCTGTTGCCACCCTGATAACACCGCATTCAACGTTCGTCTGAGTCAATCAGCTGAGGGGCGTTTACACCTTTTTCTTTATCAGTCCCCTCCTCCCTCTCGCTCTCTCTCTCACTCTCTCTGTATATGTATTTTAATGTATGTAATGTATGTATGTATGTTGTATTATGTAATGATATGTATGTATGTATGTATGTATTATGTATGTATGTGTGTTATGTTGTATGTCTCTTATATATATTCTTATATGTTGTGGATATGTAGTAATTAATGTGTATGTATAGATATGTGTGTGTGTAAGAGGTGTGTGATAATCTAGGCCTGAACCTCATACTGAGAGGAGAGAGATGCGAGACAGAGAGAGAAAGAGAGAGAGAGAGGTTGAGAGAGAATGCAAAGTAAACTGCCCATGAAACATGCCAAATTATATTAAAACCCCCCCCCCCTCCCTAAATTTCAACTCAGTTCTGGAAGATTCAGAAGAAGAAGATTCATTTCTCCGAAAGAAATCAGAAAAACGAATAGCATATCTTTAAAAAAAACAACCAACCAACACAACAAACAAACCCTAAAGAAACACGATTCGGCTGAAAAATATTTCAACGAAGAAGAGGCAAAGATGTACAGAGAAATCCTGTTAAATGATGAAAAAAGAGGAAAGCGTAAGAGGACGAAGAAGAGAAGAGAAAAGAAGTATAAGAGGGAGAAGATGGAATTAAAAAAATAAGAAGATGATTAAGAGAGCCAAAAGGATAAAGCAAAAAAAGAAAACAAAATCCAACCCAAAACAACAACCCGATATGAAGATATTCTTTTTGATGAAGATGATGATAATAAATCAATAATAATAATAATAATAATAACAAAAATGATGATAATAAACAACAGCAACAAGAACAGCAGCAACAATAACAAAAAGAATAATTATAATTTCAAAAATGACCATCCTCTAAATACTGACTGACAGATAAATAGACAGACACAGTCTTCTCTCTCTGTCTCTCTCTCTCTCTCTCATGTCCTTAGATCAGCTCTGGATTTTAAAAGCGGTAGACACATTTTCCAGTAACATTAATTTATAACACATTAATTTCTAAATGGCCCGAGGGTTTTCAACCGCAATGAACAGTACGGAAAGAGAGACATAGACATCTTTCTTCATGCTTCTGACCCACAGTTCAAAATACCTACACAGAAAACCAACAACTTCAATAAACAAATAATTATAATAAATACTTCAACACAGACCATTCATTTGGAGATACCAACACCAAGAGATAAAAGTAAAAAAACAACAACACACACACACAACACACACCCAAACTCCTTAAGAAATTACAAATGAAAATGTTGTTGTTGTTGCTTCGATTTTACGTCTGTTCACTCAAAGTGAACTGCAAAGACGACTGCAAAAGGAGGGGGGAGGAGGACTTAAGATGATGGATGAGTGCAGTGAAGTGATATCTTTTCCTAAATAATTTAAACAGTACACAGAAAAGGGCTAAACAATGATAACAACAATTAAATACACGAGAAATGCTAATATAGCTTATGATATAACTATAACAAATGTGTGTGTGTGCGTGCGCGCACGCGTGTGAGTATGTGTGTGTATGTGTGCGCGCGTGCGTGTGGGTGCGTGCATGCGTGTGAGTGCGTGCGTGTGTTTGTAAGTGTGTGTGTAAGTGTGTGTGTGAGTGTGTGTAGGTGTGGGTGTATGCGTGTGTTTCAATTTGATATATGATAAAAAAAATTAAGTAGTTTAAGATGGAAGTTTGACATGCAAATGTCACCGAGAAAGAAGTAGTCCATAATAATTAAGACAGAAGATATAGATAAGAACGATCGCATAATTATGTCAAATTTATCAATTCAAGAATGAACAGAGGAATGGTTTCAGAGTAAGTAAGAAAGAGGGTGCACATGCGTTACCTCCTGAAGATTATTACAGTGGCAAGCATTTCATCCACAACAGAATGAAAGTAATTTGAATCAGATTGGAAATGACTTGTCTCTGCCTCACATACAATACTGCATGTTCACATGCTCGTGTGCACGCACACAAGGTAAGGTGCATACACATACATTTGATTATGTTCAGTATGTGTGGATGCACGCGCACAAAAGCACGTATACACGCAAAAATGCATATGCACTCACACATACATACGCACGCACGCACATACATAAATACACGCGCCCACACACACGCACGCATGCACACACACACACGCGCGCGCACGCACGCACGCCCCCCCCCCTCTCCCCCCCCCACACACATATATTAGCAAAATGAAATATGGACGAATACTTCTTTTCATATTTTTTCACAGATATCTAAAAAGCAAAACAAATCCTTTGTCAACATGTCGCAAAATAGAATGGGCTGAATTTTTACATGCAAGTAACAAACCCGTTTTGCGCAATACAAGTCAGGCCCAGCGCATCCGACTTCGGCGTGAGAGAGCATTGTAATCTTTAAAGTAATTCTGGGTGAAAAAGTCAGGAGAATGGACGAAGAAGGCAGAAAATAGAAACGAAGAGGTAACTGGAAGAAAAGGAACCAGGCAGAAACAGAGAGAAGGATAGAAAAGAGGGAATTCCTAGCACAGAATTTCCAGAAGGTGGGGATGCTATCTATACTGACAAGCCACTGGCATCCCTACGGGGAGACAAAGTTCAATCTGTTTTAGAGTTGTACACACACAATCTTATAGAACATCTTGCGCACACGTTAAATCCTGTTCCGCTGTTCGTAAGAGTAGGCCATTATGTGCCGAAGGGAACAGATGACAAATTGAGCCGAAGGGAACAGATGACAAATTGACAAAACCGCATACACACGGGGACAGGATGTAAAAAAAAGCACATAAGTGCTCATTCCATTATCCTCGATTAAAAAAAAAGTGTTTATTTGTTAAATGGTTTCAACTACGTACGTAACTCACACGAATATCTCGCAGGTTTTTTTTAATTTTGGAGACAATACAAATACTAGCCCACCTTCTGCGTGAACTGCGTCTGAAAGAAGTCGATGTACTTGGCGAAGTAGAGAGCGTTCTTGCGGGACTTGCCGATCATGTAGGCGTGCAGGACGTCGTAGGCCTCCTTGAAGATGCGGATCATGTGCGCCTCCTCGTCCCCCTCCCTCAAGGGACACTGCAGCAGCTTGACCAGCAGGTCGATCACCTGCAAGGGCAAGGGCAAGGTCAGGTCAGGTCAGGTCAGGTCAGGTCACTTCGCTTTGCTTTTCCATGCAGCTATTGTATCGTTGTAGTGTACTGTGTTGTGTTGTGTTGTGTTGTTGTATTGTATTGTATTGTATTGTAGACCACTTTACGTCACTGGCTGATTTCTCTGTGTGAAATTCGGGCTGAACTTCCT
Source organism: Rapana venosa (assembly GCA_028751875.1). Classification (NCBI taxonomy): domain Eukaryota; kingdom Metazoa; phylum Mollusca; class Gastropoda; order Neogastropoda; family Muricidae; genus Rapana; species Rapana venosa. Next base: position 5,246,881 of record CM054149.1, read on the forward strand.
GGGGAGAGCGCATCGCCACAAGAGAAGCGCCACCCACTTTTTTTTCTTGTCTGCAACTGTATTAAATTTTGATTCCCTATCAGGGTGGCTTTTCTACAGAATTTTGCCAGGGATAACTCCCTTGTTACCGTGGGCTCTTTTGCGTGCGCTAAATAATTATGTGTAACACACAGGACCTCGGTTTATCGTCTCATCCGAAAGACTAGCACCTAGACGATCACACATGGTCTAGTGGATGTGGGGGGGGGGGGGGGGGGGTGAGTTTCTGGCTCAAACGAGAATCAAACCACCACACACTTCGAACCCGGACTTTTCGCTTTCTAGGCAGGTGCGTTACCTCTAAACCACCGATCCAGGTGGTGGCTGGTGGCTGGTGGTGGTGGTGGGGATAAGGACACGTTGCTTCAGATTCCAGATTGAAAACAGAGGTGTGACCGCGACCCAGTGTAGTTGCATCAGATTTCTTGTGTATAGGTTCACAGAATAGTTCCACAAATGCTCCGTCAAGATCCCGTGAATCAACTTTCATTGTCTTTTTTTAAATTGTGAGTTCTTAGTGCACGTAAAAGAACCCACGGCAACAAGAGAGCTCTCACTGGCAAAATTCTGTAGAGAAAGGCAGCAGGGCCACCAATCAGAGACATTTCTGTTTAGTGCATGATGATCAAGATGATTGAAGGTGATGAAACATGCTGCTGTGGAAGTGTGTGTGCTTTGATGCTACTTTACAGGGTTGTACTCTACGCTTTCTATTATCATAATATCCCAGCGTCAACCGAACACGAGAGATACAGATACCTGCAGTGTTGGTCAGGTAAATTTGATCAACTCTCTCAAACATCCGTAAAGTGAATAAATCTCGACTGTGTGGTCCCAGTCTTCCCAGTGAGCCCACAGCACACTCACTCTGGGTAGGAGCCGGCCGGAGTCCGAAAAAATTCCTATGGGATTCGAACCCGAGACCTTCGACTCCGCAAACCTAGGCGCTAACCACTGCGCCATGGTGGTTGGTCCATCAAAGAGAGCTAGTATGTAAATAAAACGCATCTTTTTAATTTTGAAATGAGGTAGAGGTGGAGGGAGTGGATTTAATTTTCTGAAAGAATTTTTCATTCGGCCATTCGTGGTGCTTATACTTGCAACACATAAGAGTCGATTTCGTGACAGGCGGAGCAGAGAGAGGCTAGTCTATTCAGACGTGTAGCAACAACAAGGTTAGTGATTTTGCCGAGTGTTTCCAAGGTGAGCGCGTGCCAGGCTTCATTGACTACAAGCCATTATCTAAATGAAAAATAAAACCCACTTGATACAGTCATCCCAAACAAACTGGTCTCTGTAGTTAGTTAAGAAATTGAAGTGAGGTCTATAGACAGAGCTATAGGAGTCCCCAGCATTGAAAGACATCGTGGGATTTGCTATCTAAGCTGTAAATCCCTTTCCTGAGAATGATTCATCCATCTACAATATTGATTTACTAGATAATCACAATCACAAAGGCGCGCGTTTGTCTTCGATACAATCAAACTTTTAGTGACCTGGGGGCTTGGGTGGAGGGAGGGGGGGGGGGAGGGGGATAATCCTCTCCATGCTGTTTACGAAAAGAGAGCGAGAGAAAAACAACCCCCCCCCCCACCCCACCCACACAAAGCAAATAAGTTTATATGCAAAAGAAAAGCACGCGCTTTTCACGCACACACAGAGACACATACACACATACACGCACTCAACACACGGGGCGCGCGCGGCACGCACGCACACATCTGTCTAAAAAAAACTTTTTAGTGGATAGACGTACACACACACACCCCACACACACACACACCCCCACACACACCCCACACCCCACACACACACACACAAAACACACACAATTACTAAAAGGAACAAACCAAGTCAAAAAAGTCGAAAAGAACACAAACACACAACAAAATAAATGCGAACATAATTATAAGAAGACACACAAAAAAACCAAGAAAGAAAGCTGACCCTCAAATTTCGCATGAGCTTCTGTCGTTCCTTCATGGGCTGGTTGTCAGGCAGCATGAAGTCCTTCAATTCTTTCAGAGACTGCACAACAAGAAGACAACAACAACAGAATAAAAGCCTTCTTATGACACTTTGAAATCCAGTCTCAAGACATATCTATTTCAAACCTAAGATTTTCCTCTCCTGCCTCATCTCATAGCTTGTCCCTGCCTTCAACAGCCAAGATTCTATCGCCCTGCCAGGGTGTGTGACCTGTGTGTGTGTGCGTGCGTGCGTGCGTGCGTGCGTGCGTGCGTGCGTGCGTGCGTGTGTGTGTGTGTGTGTGTGTGTGTGTGCGCGCGTCCACATTTGGACTTGATGGAACTATTAATTGTTACTGGTTGTATGACTTTGTAAGAATGGTTTGAGTGCAAGCGCTTTGATTTGTCTCTGCAAGATATAGCGCTATATAAATTCCATTTATTATTATTATCATTACAACAACAACAACATCAACCATAGTATTCATAACGTTACAGCACCACCGAAACATTTCTTTCTGCTATTTAACCAAATGTCTACGTACGTGATAGCCGAGTGGTCAAGACCGCTCGACTTCAATCCCATGGGTCCATGAAGTCGTGGGTTCCAATCTCGGCAGTGGCGTGTGGTGAATTAAGGGTGGGGGGATTTTTACGATCTCCCAGGTCAACTTCAAGTGCAGACCTGCCAGTGCCTTCATTCCTTTCGTGTATATACACGCGTGCAGAAGTTCAAGTATGCTCGTTAAAGATCCCGTCGTTCATGTCAGCGTTCGGTGGGTTACGGAAACACGAACATACCCAGCATACATCCCCGAAGTCGGAATGCGGTTACCTTCACGGTGGGCAAAAAACGGTCGCATACACAAAATATTGGTGTGGCATCTGTGTGTTGTAAAATTTCTTTTAAAAGAAATTTTTACAAATACAGGAAGGGATAGCTCAGTGGTCAGAGCGCTCGTTCTCTCCGAGCAAAGGTTAAGCAGCATTGAGCTTGGTTACTTCTTGGATGGGTGACCGTTCCTCCGCCTTGGCATCAGTACAGTCCCTCAGTTCACCCAGCTGTAAATGGGTACTTGCCCTTTTTAGGGACAGTAAAGGTAAAGCAGCGGAGGAGAGGAGATGGGCGCCGCCCTCAATATGCTGGGCCCTGGAGAAGTGAGGTCTCTATACCTCGCTCCCCTACAACCACACAGGTTCTGGGACACATTTTTCTACAAGTCTTTACTTGGGCAACTCTCACATTAAAGTGGTTACTTTTACATACGCTGAACGCCCTTGGGTTATCGTCTCCACCGAGAGACTAGTACCCAGACCATAATTTACAGTATGGTATAAAAATGCGTGCGAAAACTGGCGAGTTTTGAAGCACAAAGCTCTTCTAAAAGGTAAAGGAGTCCCATAACCTATGTGGTCGTAGGGGAGCGAGGCATCAGAGACCTCAACTTCTCAAGGGGCCAGCATACTGAGGGCGGCGCCCATCTTTTCTCCCTCGCTGCTTTACTTCCCTGACCCTAAAGAGGGCAGGCACCCATTTAAAGCTGGGTGAACTGTGGGACTGTACTGAAGCCAAGGCGCGCAAACGGTCACCCATGCAAGTGGTAACCACGCTCGATGCTGCTTAACCTTGGTCGGGGGAAAGCGAGTGCTCTGACCACTGAGCTATCACGTCCAGTCTACTTTTTCAAAAAGAAAGCGTGCCATCTCTAGACAAAACTAACTGCAAAACAAACGAACAAAAACAAATAACGGATAAATCATGGAATCAATCAATCCATGAGAAACTCACAGAGATAATGGTGTGCGTTTTCCTGGCGTTGACAGCAGCACCACTGCGTTGCTGCACACAGCAGAAACACGAGAAGGAATCAAAGACAAGGCGATGATTCACAATGCCAAACCTCAAATCTGAACAGTTGCTCCCCCACCCCCTCCCCATAATGAAAAACCACAAAACCATCAACAAGAGACACAAAATAAACCCTTGAAAGCTGACTCTCTAACAAAACTGCAACAACCGAACTTCTAAATAGAAAGAACGGTTTAAAATAATTGTTACCCCCTCCCTCCCTCCCTCACA
>CM054149.1:5255966-5273466 GCA_028751875.1 Rapana venosa
TAGAGTCCCTAAATCGGATAACAACTCCGCTGGGAAGATAATACAATCAAAGGCAAAGCAAAGGTAAAGGTGTCCCACAACCTATGTGGTCATAGGGGAGCGAGGCGTCAGAGACCTCAGCTTCTCATAGTGAAGGCGGCGCCCATCTCCTCTCCCTCGCTGCTTTACCTTCCCTGACCCTAAAGAGGGCAGGTACCCATTTACAGCTGGGTGAACTGGGGGACTGTACTTAAGCCAAGGCGTGCAAACGGTCACCCACCCACGTGGTAACCACGCTCGACGCTGTTTAACCTTAGTTTGGGAAAAGCGAGTGCTCTGACTACTGAGCTATCCCGTCCTCTAGCAACTTTTGGACATAATTTGGCTTCACAGAGAGAGAGAGAGAGAGAGAGAGAGAGAGAGAGAGAGAGAGAGACAGACAGACAGACAGACAGACAGACAGACAGATAGACACAGAGAGAGAAATCAAACCAAGCCAAAAATGAAAAGCAGAAGAACAGTACATAAAAAAACCCGACTCTCGGTTTTGAATTTAGCAAGCACACAGCCCTTGAAAAGCAGCAAACACGCACGAAAACTGCTGGGAACTACAAGTAAATGAGGTAACACAATGAAATATGATATTATGACAAATGGGGAACACATTTCTGGTTCACATGAAATGTGTGAAAACTAAAGAAAACGATTCTTGACAGGTAGGTAAAAAGATGTGCTAATTATGACAACAGCTGCAAGAGATATCGTCTGCATGTCAATTAAAAAAGGAAGCAAGCTAAGTTTGAAACATGGGGAATAAATAGAACCATGGCTCAAATCTTGATTGATTGATTAATTTTCAAAAATACCAATATTCATAGCAGCTTTTGGACATGTTTTGGCTTAATACCCGCTCGCAAGCACGCACGCACACACACTTACACACAACACACACACATAGACATACATACACACACACTTACACACTCATACTCACACACATACACACACACACACACACACACACACACACACACGCACACACACACACACACACACACACACACACACACACACACACACACACACACACACACACTAAAATCCTACCCTCATACAAAATAAAACAAAACTACACCCCCACCCCCAAAAAAACCTCTGAAATCGAAATGACAGCTGTCAGAACTTCTCACAACACGCTCTGTTCTGTAAGTTTAGTATACCCCAGTAAGATGATCATTAACATTCTTTCCCACAGGAACAGCTTCTTAGAAAAAAATGAGTATCCTCAATTCTTCAACATTCTTCTATTTGTATTCACACACTTTCATGCACACAACATGTAAGGGCTCAAGAAAATTACAACTAGCTGAGGAAATAAGATGTTTTACTCTCAAATTGAATTAATAATGTTATTGTATACCACTTTAAAAAGTCACGGCAGATTTCTGTGCGTGAAATTCGGGCTGCTCTCCCCGGGGAAAGCGCGTCGCCACAAGAGCAGCGCCACTCATTTTTTCTCTTTGCCTGTCTGCAACTTTATTTTTTCCCCTACCAGAGTGACCTACAGAATTTGGCCAGGGACAACTCTCTTGTTGCCATGGGTTCTTTTACGTGCGCTAAACAACTTTGTGTAACACAGGGGACTTCGGTTTATCGTCTCATCCGAAAGACTAGCACCCAGACCACCACATCACGGTCTAATGGATGGGGGAAAAGTTTCGGGCCAAAACGGGGTTCGAACCACCGCACACTTCCGACCAGGACTTTTCGCTTTATGGGCAGGTGAGTTACCTCTAGACCACCGATCCACACAAAACTAAAAAAGAAATAAAATCATCCAAGGAATCAGTCAGCAACGAAAAAAACACAAACACGCGGTTACGCACGCACGCACGCACGCGGTTACGCACGCACGCACGCACGCACGCACGCGGTTACGCACGCGGTTACGCACGCACGCGGTTACGCACGCACGCACGCACGACGCACGCACGCACGCACGCACACACGCACCACACACCACACACACACACACACACACACACACACACACACGCATACACACACACACGCACACACACACACACACACACACACACACACACTATCAGTAACCCTATCAGTAATATCTCTTCTTCGTTTCCCCTCTGTTGAAGTAATAAACACAAACATTTCAGGCCTAACCTAGGTCTAAAACTTAATTTCCAACAAGATTGCAGACAGAGAGACAGACAGAGAAAAAAATATGGACAGACAGGCAGACACACTGGCCCAGGCCAAAAACTGTGTCAGTTGTTGATGTCAGCTAACTGCCAAGGCCTACACTAAAATGTTATGTTGTAAAATGAGGTGTTGAGATTGCCTTCAGCCATGACAAGCTCTTCACACAACAACCTGCACTCTCCTTTAAAGGAGAAACAAATCCTCTGAAGTCGGAGTACGGCTGCCTATTTGGCAAGGTACTTGAAAACAGTCATACACGCAAACTTCTCATTCATTGTGCAATTTCAATCTCACAGTGTGGGGTGAGCGAGTCAGTGTGCACATTCTGGGTGACACCCAGAATATTTAGCTGGGGAACGCACAACAACAACAACAACAATAACAACAGACAGACAGACAGACGGATGGACAGACAGACAGAGAGACAGAGAGACAGACGGACAGTTGTACCTTGAGCACAGAGTGAAGGCGGAAGACAGTGCGGGGGTCGGTGGGGTCAGGAACGAGAGAAACGTCTAGTTTGGCGTCTATACACAAATACTGCCGCGTCAGCATGTGACGTAATCGAATCTGCTGCTCCCATCGTATAACGTCACCTGCAACACACAGCTCGTCGTCAACAGACTATCGTCAGCCAATCACCATAGCCTGTTGCCATCCTACCTTTGTTTTGTTTGAAATTTTCAATAAAGATTGATACTGTAAAGGTAAATGTAAAGGTGTCCCATAACCTCTGTGGTCGTAAGGGAGAGAGGTGTCAGACACTTCAGCTTCTCTAGGGGCCAGCGTATTAAGGGCGGCGCCCATCTCCTCTCCCTCGCTGTTTTACCTTCCCTGACTCTAAAGAGGGCAGGTACCCATTTACAGCTGGGTGAACTGGAGGACTGTACTGAAGCCAAGGCGCGCAAACGGTCACCCATCCACTTGGTAACCACGCTCAATGCTGCTTAACCTTAGCTAGGGGTAAGCGAGTGCTCTGACCACTGAGCTAACCCGCCCCCATCGATACTTTAGTACTAGTATATATGACATCATCAGATCTGCTGCTCATACTTTGTAGCATCAACACAGATGTGTATAAATTTGTGAAAGGCTGCATCTGTGTGCATCTACAGACAGACAGTTACTTTCATAGTGGGCAAAAATTGTCATTCAAAGAAAATGTCATCAAGAGTGAACACATGACACAGCTGTCAGAACCCCCCACCCCCCAACACATTTTCAGCTCCTCTCAACTGCTATCTATTCCATCCCAGCTGGTGCTAACTATAGCAGAAACTGACCCTAGGGCTAATTTTAACATTGGACCCTGTATCCTTGGCTGAGTTATACTGGATCTAGCTGAGGAAGCAACAAAAAACTGCTTTAAAACGCTAAGACGCTAAAAACTGAACTGAGTGACCCCCTACTCTTCCAGTGAAGAAAACATGAGGGTGTTCTGATGATCCTTCCTTCCTTGCACTCACCATCCAGAACGCTGTGTTCAGCTTCTATCTGCCAGTACGTGATGCCGGAAGTGGAAGGGGACAGCGACTTGGGCCGATGCTGGTCGATTGCCCGGATCCGGAAATGAACTGAAAAGTGACGTCATGGATCACGTGTAGGACAGCCGTTTCAAATCTATGGTCAAGTGTTAGGTATGGTTACTCAAAACACAAGTTTTTCAAATTTGTTTGTGGGCATATTGCTATCTGACACTGCATCCTTCTCTTCATAGACACAGACACACACGCATGCACACACACAAACACGGATTTTGGATACTTTTTAGTTTAAACTGACTAGATGTGAATTGACATTAAACTGACGATATCATACACACACACTAACTAGCTAGCTAACTAACTATACACACACATACATACACACACATATACATACACACACATACACACATACATACACACACACACACACATACACACACACACACACACACATACACACACTTAGACATACCATCTTCTGTGACGACTTCGTCAAAGAGGCCTTCTGCCACAAGGTAGGCCTCCAGTTCTTTGTGGAACAGTCGTATCACTGACCCGCCCTGCAGAAGACACAAATAATTATTTAAGTAAGTGTGCTGATTTTTAATGTGTCTTCACTTCTCCTGTCTCCTGTCTGTCTGTCTGTCTGTCTCTCTGTCGGTACATTCGTCAGCTTCAGATGGTACTCATCACTTTGGTTCGTGATCATTATTCTTAAATTCACTGTGTTCTGATTCGCCCCCAAACGCTATGTATTGTGGCCCAAAGCTGATGTACATTAGATTTGTTCTGTGTTCTGTGTTCTCTCTCTCTCTCTCTCTCTCTCTCTCTCTCTCTCTCTCTCTCTCTCTCTCTCTCTTCTCTCTCTCTCTCTCTCTCTCTCTCTCTATCTCTCAAAATTAGAATGTATCATCATGTTAATAGTCCCAATCACAAATACGTTTGAGGGGACATTTAGCTTGATTGCTACAATAAAGCAGGGAGTCCTTCGGATGAGACTATAAACCGAGGTCTCGTGTGCGAACGCACGCAGAACATCTTGCACACATTAAAACCCGATCCGCTTTTCGGAAGAGTGGGCCATTGCGTGCCGGTGGGAAGGGATGACAATATTTACAAAACTGCATACACACAGGGACTAGATATAAGAAAAGCACATGGATACATATTCCATTATCCTCGAAATTAAAAAAAAAAAGGGTCACCGTTTGCGCGCCTTGGCTTCAGTACAGTCCCCCCAGCTGTAAATGGGTACCTGCCCTCTTTAGGGTCAGGGAAGGTAAAGCATCGAGGGAGAGGAGATGGGCGCCGCCGCCCTCAATATGCTGGCCCCTAGAGAAGCTGAGGTCTCTGACGCCTAGCTCCCCTACAACCACCTAGGTTATGGGACACCCTGTACCTTCTTATGCAGGCTGGGTGTGGGCGGACTTACCCGGACAAAGCGGCTCTGCTCTGGCGTCTCCCGGTAACTGCCGATCAGCGTGAAGCTGGACCGCTCCACACCCAGGTTCAACTCCGCTCTGGGTCACAGCAGGCAGACAGACAGACAGACAGACAGACAGAGAACAGACAGACGTGAGAGAGAGAGAGAGAGAGAGAGAGAGAGAGAGAGAGAGAGAGAGAGAGAGAGAGAGAGAGAGACTTCAGACGTTTACTGTACATCGGCCTTAGGCCACAATACAAAAGAATGATGGGCATATGGAGTGGGCATATGACATAAGTGTTATGAACATATTACTATTAACGTATATAAATATGAAACAATGCAGCAGAGAGAGAGAGAGAAGAGAGAGAGAGAGAGAGAGAGAGAGAGAGAGAGAGAGAGAGAGAGAGAGAGAGAGAGAGAGAGAGAGAGAGAGAGAGAGAAATTTTATTTTACCTTCTGAGGGTAATAGAATAAGCACCAGATTTTTTTTTTACATCCAGCCCTCAGAGAGGGGAGGAGGAGAGAGAGGAGAGAGAGAGGGAGAGAGAGAGAGAGAGAGAGAGAGAGAGAGAGAGAGAGAGAGAGAGAGGACGGGGGGGGGGGGGGGACAAAGACAGAGACAGACAGACAGACAGAGAGAAACACACAGAAAGAGAAAGAGAAAGAGAGAGCAAGGCTTGTTGTGACTATTTTTCTATGTATTTTGTGCTACTTTTATTCGATTACTGCTGTCTTGACGAGGTGAAGGCATGGCTTGAGATTTCGTCTCTGTGTATGACTTAGGTTTGATTCTTGTGGCGTGAAAATGGGCTGTGTGGTAACTTTTGGTAATGCAGGCAACCACAGAATGAAACATTCTTTTGAGCGAACAAAAAGCGAATTTTTCTGTCGGCACGTGCATGTACATACCCCCCTCCCCCCCCACACACCACACCACACTATATTATACTAGCTCACGCGCACACACACACCTCACCCCCCCCCCCCCACACACACACATTCATAACACAGACACCACGCTCATACAATTTTCTGTTGCAAACACTAATGAAAAAGCACTAACCAAGACAAAAACAGACAAAAACGGCGCAAGTCAATACATCCTAAGAGTCCTTTTGTACCTCTAGCGCTGGTGGAGAGAGAGGGTGGGAGGCAGACCAGCACTACACATTAGGGCTACCCCCCCCCCCCCCCTCCTTGGGGAATCAGAATTACTCGCTTCACTGCTGCTTACACTAATGCCTCATTATTGGATTTGTTCGGGGACGCGATAGCCTAGTGGTTAGAACATTGCGCTCGCAATCTGACGACCCGGGTTCGAATCCCGTTCAAGGGGATTTTCCCCCTGGAGTTAACATCAGTGCAGACTCTACTCTCCCCAAAAGTCCTTTGGATGAGACTATAAACCGAGGCCCCGTGTGCGAACGCACGCAGAACATCTTGCGCACACGTTAAATCCTGTTCCGCTTTTCGGAAGAGTAGGTCATTGTGTGCCAGTGGGAACAGATGACAAGGCTGACAAAACAACATACGCACGGGGACTGGATGAAAAAAGCACATAGGTGCTTATTCCATTATCCTCGAAATAAAAAGAAAAAAGATGCAGGTAGGCAGAGAGACAGACACACATACAAACATACACAGCTACACAACCTCCCCCCCCCCCCCCCCTCCCGCACTTCCCCTGTGATCTTCATTTACAAAAAAGACACGCTAACGCAATCCTCTACTACATACACTGATGAAAATCATTAGAGAGAGAGAGAGAGAGAGAGGAGAGAGAGAGAGAGAGAGAGAGAGAGACAGACAGACAGACAGACAGACATACAGACAGACAGATAGACAAGCAGACAGACAGACAGCTGAGAGAGGAGAGATAGACAGACAGAACAGACAGACAGACAGACAGACAGAGAGAGATCAAATTTAATCAAATTCTTTTATTTGGAGGAAAATGAATAAACACCAATATACATCCAGCTCCCCCCCCTCCACCCACACATGAAACGAGCATACGCGAGGAGAGAGAGAGAGAGAGAGAGAGAGAGAGAGAGAGAGACAGACATAGAGAGACAAAGACAGAGACAGACAGAAAGAGAGCGAGACAGAGACACAGACAGAGAGAGAGACACACACACAGACAGAGAGAGAGAGAGAGAAGAGAGAGAGAGAGAGAGACAGAGACAGAGAGAGACAGAGACAGAAATGCCCCCCCCCCTCAAAACTCAAAAGCACAGGGTATAGCAGTACATTGGCCAGCAGCTCTACCAACAAACAAGCAAGCCTTGGCCAACAATCCCTCCACTGGGGTGTAACACTAACCACTAGTAACACCCATCGCTGGACTAAGTACGGTCGCGTGTTCTGAAGCTTCTGTGCAAACAATGTCTCTCCCCATTGGTTTTTTCTTTTAACTATCTTTCTTTTTCGTGGTGCTATGCTACATGTACAAAGCAGTGAGAGTGGGTGTAACCTTTTTGTCTTTTGTCTTCTGATGCGAGCGCGCGCGTGTGTGTGTATGTATGTTCATTTAGGGTTGTTAATCATGTATCTCCATACAAAGTTACAGCCTTTCCTCATTTTTCCCCCAGTGAATAGATGGGCGTTATTTTACATACAGATTCTAGTGAATGTTAGTTAAGCTGCTGTGAGGTTACTGGTTTGAGAAGGCTCTGCACTACTGCCGACTGACTCATTTTACTGAAGCGTCAGTTCGGACCAGTGTAGACAGAGAATGGTAGGAAAAGTAGTTTCAGTTTCAGTACCTAGCTGTTCACTGTCCTCCGACTTTACACTTACACTATCCATAAAGTATTTCTTCTCCACCCCCTTCTCACACACACACACACGCACACACACACACACACACACACACAGCACACACACACACACACACACACACACACACACACACACACACACACACACACACAACAACACACACCACACATGATGTAAAAGAACAAATTTGACTTTCAATTTGACTCTGACACACACTCACACATGCATGAGCATATGCAAATCTAGTCACCCATCTACACCTATGCAATGTTCAATGGTAATTTGAAAATGATATTTAAAAACAACAAATCTGAATGGTATTTGCGTAAGACACACACACACACACACCACACACACACACACACACACACACACACACACACACACACACACACACACACACACACACACACACACACACTACACCACACTGCTTATTCAATGTACCATCTTAAAATAAAAGTTTGACTTTGACTGACACACAAAGACTACACACTACACACACTACTGCATCCACCCCCACCCCCTACACACATGCATTACCCCCGTCCCCCCAACAAACACATACACACATGGGAACAGATGACAGAATTTACAAAACCGCATACACACGGGGACTGGATGTAAAAAAAGCACGTAAGTGCTTATTCCATTATCCTCGATATAAAAGATACCCCCCTACACACACACACTACCCCTCCCCATACACACACACATTACCCCCTCCCCACCCCACCCACACACACAGACTCCCCACCCCCAAAACCACCCGTCAACACGGTAAGAAACCGAACGAAATAACGAAATGACCCTGCATGCCTGTGGTCAGTGGTCCACCTACCCATAGGAGAAGTGGTCAATCTGGTAGGGCTCGCTGGCGTGGAAGTAGTGACCAGGCGACTTCACGCTCTCAAACACGATCTGGTCATACAGCTGGACCTGTCCAGACACACACACACCACACGCCCGCTACAGTTGGCACAGGGAAAAAAATGGAAAAAACGAGAAAAACGAATGCAGTACTCTTTCGTATATCTGTTTTTAACACAGGAGCCAGCTCATTTGTTTCAGCCCGCTGAGATAACGAGCTGAATCTCAGATTAGCGGGCAGAGTCTTCTTCAAAGAGGGGTCTTGAGGCTGCTTCCGTCGGGTTTGGCAAACACAGCTCACTGCTGATTTAGACGGGATTGGAGCTTTTACGAAAACGAAAAACAAAGAAGAAAAATGCTATCCGAATACGTTTTTCTAGCATTTCTTTTCCGTTTCTCTTCACACACATAGCAGGTACAAGTAGACACACAGACTCGGACACTTACGTCTGCAGACCGACATGTCAGACGAAGGATTCTCAGGGACACTCACCACTTCGCCTTCTGATTTGACTTTGTAGCGGGGTAGGATGCGGAACTGGGCGTTTTTGGCGTTAAACTCCACTAAAGACACCTGGAAAAACAGCAACAAACAGTAACAATGAACATGATATTAGCTATTTCAACAGACACCTGGAAAAACAACAAACATTAACAATGAACATGATATCTAGACACCTGGAAAAACGACAACAAGCATTAACAATGAACATGATATTTAGACACCTGGAAAAACGACAACAAACATTAACAATGAACATGATCGGATGGATGGTGGATCGGTGGTCTAGAGGTAACGCGCCTGTCTAGAAAAGCGAAAAGTCCGGGTCTGAAGTGTGCGGCGGTTCGTACCCCGTTTGGACCGGAAATTTTTCCCCCATCCGTTAGACCATGAGTGGTGGTCTGGGCGCTAGTCTTTCGGATGAGACGATAAACCGAGGTCCCGTGTGTTACACGTAATTATTTAGCGCACGTAAAAAAAACCACGGCAACAAGAGAGTTGTCCCTGGCAAAATTCTTAGAAAAAACCCACTCTGATAGGGAAACAAATACAGCTGCAGAAAAAAAAAAGGGTGAAAGGGTGGCGACGCGTTCTCCCGCTCTCCCCGGGGAGAGCAGCCCGAATCTCACGGAGAGAAATCTGCCATGACTTAAAGTGGTATGAAATAAAATCTGAGCGCTTTGATTTGTTGCTTTACAAGATTCAGCGCTATATAAATTCCATACATTATTATTATTATTATTATATCTATTTCAACAGACACCTGGAAAAACAACAACAAACATTAACAATGAACATGATATCTAGACACCTGGAAAAACGACAACAAACATTAACAATGAACATGATATCTATTTCAACAGACACCTGGAAAAACGACAACAAATATTAACAATGAACATGGTATTATCTATTTTGAAACCCATTAAACAATAAACATAATTATCATTTTGTTGCAAACTTGAAACAAAAACTCCATAGAAATATATCTTTTATCACTTTCAAAACGATGGAGAAGTTGTAAGTGGTTATCTGCACTTGTTTTCCTCCACTACCATTTCCTCATTAAAATAAATATCTTTTATTTAAAAACCCAACAAACCATTAACATCATTTCTGTTTCAAAACCCAACAATAGACATAGTATCATCTGTTTCAAAACCCAACAATAGACATAGTATCATCTGTTTCAAAACCCAACAATAGACATAGTATCATCTGTTTCAAAACTCAACAACAGACACAGTACTATCTGTTTCAAAACCCAACAACAGACATAGCATCATCTGTTTCAAAACGCAACATTAGACATAGTATCATCTGTTTCAAAACCCAACAAACCATAATCCTAATATTATCTGTCCCAAAACCTAACAAATATATCTGTTTGAAAACCCAACAAATAAACATATAATCTGTTTCAAAACCCAACAAACAAGACTTATGCCACCTGTTCTGAAACCCAAATTATCATAAATACAACTGTCTGTCCTGACTGGTAACGTTAGCTAACTACAGCCTGGAGTTGTCTGTCCTGACTGGTAACGTTAACTAACTACAGCCTAGAGTTGTCTGTCCTGTCTGACTGGTAACGTTAGCTAACTACAGCCTGGAGTTGTCTGTCCCTGTCTGACTGCTACCGTTAACTAACTACAGCCTGGAGTTGTCTGTCCTGACTGGTAACGTTAGCTAACTACAGCCTGGAGTTGTCTGTCCTGTCTGTCTGGTAACGTTAGCTAACTACAGCCTGGAGTTGTCTGTCCTGTCTGTCTGGTAACGTTAGCTAACTACAGCCTAGAGTTGTCTGTCCTGTCTGACTGGTAACGTTAACTAACTACAGCCTGGAGTTGTCTGTCCTGACTGGTAACGTTAGCTAACTACAGCCTGGAGTTGTCTGTCCTGACTGGTAACGTTAGCTAACTACAGCATGGAGTTGTCTGTCCTGACTGTCTGTAACGTTAGCTAACAACAGCCTGGAGTTGTCTGTCCTGACTGGTAACGTTAGCTAACTACAGCCTGGAGTTGTCTGTCCTGACTGTCTGTAACGTTAGCGAACTACAGCCTGGAGTTGAAGACTACTTTAATGTCTCAACGAGAGAAATTGGAGTTGTCCTATCCTGTCCTGTCCTGCCCTGTCCTGTCCTGTCCTGTCCTGCCCTGTACTGTCCTGTACTGTCCTGCCCTGTACTGTCCTGGCTGTGTGTCTGGCTGTGTGTGTGTCTGGCTGTGTGTCTGGCTGTGTGTGTGTCTGGCTATGTGTGTGTCTGGCTGTGTGTCTGGCTGTGTGTGTGTCTGTCTGGCTGTGTGTCTGTCTGTGTGTCTGGCTGTCTGGCTGTGTGTCTGGATGTGTGTGTGTCTGGCTGTGTGTGTGTCTGGCTGTGTGTGTGTCTGGCTGTGTGTGTGTCTGGCTGTGTGTCTGGCTGTGTGTGTGTCTGGCTGTGTGTGTGTCTGGCTGTGTGTCTGGCTGTGTGTGTCTGTCTGGCTGTGTGTCTGGCTATGTGTGTGTCTGTCTGGCTGTGTGTCTGGCTATGTGTGTGTCTGTGTCTGTCTGTCTGTCTGTGTGTGTGTGTGGCTGTGTGTGTGGCTGTGTGTGTGGCTGTGTGTGTGGCTGTGTGTCTGTCTGTGTGCGTGTCTGTCTGGCTGTGTGTCTAGCTGGCTGTCTGGCTATGTGTCTGGCTGTGTGTCAGGCTGTGTGTGTGCCTGGCTGTGTTTCAGGCTCACCTTCATGTTGTTCTTGTCCTTCTTGCTGGTGTGGGTGGTGTTCATGTGCACGTACTTGCTGGAGAAGATGTGCTTCAGCTGCACCACCTCCCCGTACCTCACGCGCTTCCCGTGCTGCCGGGTCTGCTCTGCCAGGTTGTCTTTGTCCTCCGCCTCCGCCGCCATCTGCATGTTCATCACACAGGGCAGGGATAGAAATAAAAGACAAGGTTCGTCGAAGGCTGACTCTTTTGCCTTCCATGGAGATCATGGGGGACGGGGGGTAGCCTGCTGGTTAGAGTGATGCATTTTGTGATCTGCTGACCCGGGTTTGAATCTCGTTCAAGAGGATTTTCCCTCTAGAGTTAACATCAGTGCCGACTCCACTCTCCCCAAAAGTCTTTCGCTGAGACTATAAACCTAGGTGTGTGAACGTATGCTGAACATTTTGCGCACACGTTAAAACCTGTTCTGCTTTTCGGAAGAGTAAGCCATTGTGTGCCGGTGGGAACGGATGACAACATTTACAAAACTGCATACACACGGGGACTGGATGTAAAAAAAAAGCACACGAGTGCTTATTCCATTATCCTCGAAACAAAAGAATAAAAACTTCACTCTCCCTTTAAAGAAGCACTTTTTTGTGAAGGAGAACGAAATCGTATGAAGTTGGAGTATGGCTGCCTACACGGTGAGATGACTGAAAACTGGAGTACATGCAAACTTCTCGTCCAGTGCCTGCTTACAGTCTCACAGCGATTCCCAGTTGGGATGAGTGAGTCAGAGTGTATATTTTCTGTGTGATCTTCAGAGTTAAGCTGAGGAACACACAACAACAACAGCGGAAGTGGATTCCGGGCAGTCAAAGCAGAGACTATGACAAATCTTCAGAGTTAAGCTGAGGAACACACAACAACAACAACAGCGGAAGTGGATTCCGGGCAGTCAAAGCAGAGACTATGACAAAGGTGAGAATGTCACCGCAATAACAAACATAGAATTGTAACGTGTTGCCCTTGAAAGATGTAAAAAATCAAAGCGTCTGTGATATTAGCAGGGAACAGTTCAAGGAGGGAGACGAAGAGGCAGACAGAGAAAACGATGGGAAGACAACATCAGAGAGAGGACTGGCCTTGAGTGCAACGATTTGCTACGGAAAGCAGAGGACCGTGGGGAGTGGAGGAAGCTGGTTGTAAAATCTTCATTGGTGCCCCCACGGTCCACGGGACTACGGGATAGGTGAAGGTGAAGGTAAAATATGAGGTCTTAATGCGGTATCAAACTGCGCCAATTTAAAAGAAGGAAAAGTATCGGCGGTAAAAACTCAGACATAAATGACAAGTGTTTGTTAAAAGAAAAAAAGACTACATTATCAGATTGCAGGAAATGACAACTGATTTTTGCTCCCTTCTTTAAAAGAAACAAAAAAGAACTTTCTTCAACAAAAAATTCTCTGACTTTTCTGCAAGCTAATCAAAAGATGCAAAAAATGCCAATACCTCAGTGGATCAGCAAAAATCGGGAAGATAAACCATAAAATAATGGCTGATTATCTGAAAGTTCTGGCACTAAAAGGAAGCAGTCTGGTACACATCTTTCAGCCAAAAAAACCCCGAAAAACAAACTGTCGGGCTGCTTGCATGCAAATAATTAACATTCTTTCAAATCACAGGTACTCTACATGTTGTTCTGACTGACGTAAAAGCGGCACAGCTTTTGCTTGGCGAGCAGAGGAGGAGTGTGGTGAAATCTGTGGTTGTAAAGTGTTGCAGAATGTTGATGCTAACAAGCCTTTCTTCTTGCTTGAAGAAACTTTGTCTTTTTCTGTTTTCTCTTTTTTTTTCTCCAGGTCTTTTTTTGTCGAACAACAGAAGGAAAGAAAGCACACAGACAGACTGATAAGACAGAGAGGCAGGCAGGCAGATAGATAGACAGTCAGACAAACACACAAAAACTGAATGCTTTAATTTTATAAGTCAATTTTCTTGACTTTTTTTGTGTGTGAGGGTAGGATGAAAGAAAAAGTTGTGTAAACTTAATCTTTTACCCTCAATAAAGATCATGTTGACTTGACTTGATACACGCACACACACACACCATGCACGCCACACACACACACACACACACACACACACACACACACACACACACACACACACACACACACACACACACACACACACACACACGCATGCACACACAATCCTTTCCTCTCTCTCTCTCTCTCTCTCTCTCTCTCTGTTTTCAGTTTGTTACTTCTGAAAATGGCACTGTATAGCTATGGTTTCGTGCATCAATTAAAAAAACCACTATACTCTCCATGCGCAAGGAAATGAAAACGCGAAAGGAAATAAAGAAATAAAAAAAAAGGACAAAAGAACGTGATCTTGACAAAATGATGCAGTTAACCCCAAATAGGCTACTTGGATTTTGCTAAATATTGGTGCCAAATAATTATACTGCACGATGATACTTTATACACCTGTACTTTTATAAACACGCACGCAGCACGCACGTGCGCGCGCACGCACGCACACACTCACAGACAGACAGACAGACAGATACACACATGATTATATTATTATTGTGTGTGTATGTGTCAAAGTCAAAGTCAAAGTTTTATTTTCAGATGGTACACAGTGTGTGTGTTTGTGTGTGTGTGTGTGTGTGTGTGTGTGTGTGTGAGAGAGAGAGAGAGAGAGAGGAGAGAGAGAGAGAGGGAGATGAGAGAGAGAGAGAGAGAGAGAGAGAGAGAGAGAGAGAGAGAGAGGATGAGAGAGAGAGAGAGAGAGAGAGAGAGAGAGAGAGGAAGGGAGGGAGGTAAATAGATAGACAGATAGATTTTTTTTCGTTTCCACAAACTATTTCTCCTAAGAATTACATAAGGCATTACGAAAGTTTCTTCGCCTATAAAATCGTTTAATCCCGCTTCTCCCAGCAGAAAACTGTGTAACATGGATCTTCCCGACCAAACTAACTGAAAGCATTGCTTCCCTACCTAAAAGCGTTATGTCACGGGCTCCCAATGGCATCCTAGTTCAGATAAACAATGAGGGGGGAGGGGAGGGGGAGCTGGGCTTGGAAAGAGAAACATGGTAAAACCTCAGATGATCAATCACAAGCCACCACCGAGGCAACAGTTCAAGGAGATTTTTCCTCTGGAGCTAACATCAGCGCAGACTCCACTCTCCCCCGAAAAAGTCCTTCGGATGAGACTATAAACCGAGGCCCCCGGGTGTGAACGCACGCAGAACATCTTGCGCATACGTTAAAACCTGTTCCGCCTTTTGAAAGACTAGGCCATGAGTGCCTGTAGGAGTGGATAACAAAATTTGTTAAAAAAACATCCTATACACACTGGTTTGTTTAGACGTTGTCCCCGAAGTCGGAATGCAGCTACCTTTAAGAATAGTGGGGACAACGGTCTGCATACGCAAAATCTCACCACTGATGAACTGCGGTGCTCTAGCTGATAGAAATGCCGGTGGGAACAGACAAAATTTACACCCAAAAACTGCATGCACACGGGGACTAGATGTAAAAAAAAAAGCACACGAGTGCTTATTCTATTATCCTCGAAATAAAAGAATAGAAATAGAAATAGAAATACTGCTTGTGTAATTATGTTCCCGTAAATCAATCAGAGTCTAGTGGTGGTGGTGGTGGGGTGGGGGGGGGGGGGGGGGGGGGGAGGGGGAGGGGGGAGAAGAAGTATTTGTGTGCATTTTCATTAAAAAAAAATTCTTTGATACAAAATTTCACATAATTGTTGTATAATTATGTACTCTGTTGGACTGAATTAAAAAAAATTACCCTGAAAAAAAAGAAAGAAGCAGTATACACCTCAGTCTTACTTTGCTGTGGTATGGGTATTCTGTAGAAATTAGAAGTAGAAAAAGATTCAGTAAAATCGATCGGCGACAACTTTCATCCTTTTACTTCCAGAACAGTTTCACCGTGAGATTCCACACACACACACACACACGCTCGCGCGCGCGCGCACGCACGCACGCACACACACACAGCTTTTCGGAAGAGTAGGCCATTGTGTGCCGGTGGAAACGGATGACAAAGTTGACAAAACTGCATACACAGAGACTGGATGTAAAAAAGCACATCTGTTTATTCCATTATCAATGGGTTTTACAACATTATATTCCTACATTGGTGCGCGTGAGTATGTGTGATTCAGGATCAGATAGAAGTATTTATGTGCATTTTCATTAATAAATTATTTGAAAACAAAAATTTCACATATTTATAATTATTATCTGTTTGAATTAAAAAGATGTACCTGAAAAAATGAGGCAATATGTCTACTTTCTGTGTATTTTCTTATTTTCAAAAAATCATAAACTCGATCGGGAAATTTATCCTTTTACTTCAACTTGTGATTATTCACAATATATGCACACAGTTTTTGCGCTTTGCTCGCTTGATTAATAACACAACTATTTCGGGAGATTAGCATTGTTACGTAAACGATGACAAATGAAAACTCATACTCAAGTTGTTGTAAACAGACACATCTTTTTGTCCATTATAATGGGTTTTTCTACATTAAATTGCTACTTGGTGCGAATATTTGTCGTCTTGTATGGGCTGGTGGCGAGCGCGCGTGCGTTGTGTGTTGGTGTGGTGTGGGGCGCGGCGCGTGGTTTTTTGTGTTTTGCTTTGAAGTTATCTTGGAATGTTCACACAAATTTGAAATGTAGTTTTCTTGTGTCTTTCGAGACAATTATAGGTATCATCTGGCCTGTCGTATTGCAATTGCCCTTCATGGGATGATTAAAGTGTTTCTGACTTGACTTTGACTTGGCTTGACATGACATTTTTCTTGAATATAAATATTAGATAAATAAATACATAATTATTAAGATAAATAAAGACATAACTATTACACACACACACACACACGCACGCACGCACGCACGCACGCACGCACGCACGCACGCACGCACGCACACACACACACACACTGAAACTTATCTAAATACAGTTATATAACAGGCTCTAAGCACTATCACAATTTAGATAAGTAGGGAGGGTGTGGGGCTTGAAAAAGAAATTCGGGCAATCAATGGCACGCGCGACATACCGCTTCTGGAGGAAACCCTAAACTTGCAGGTAATGGCAATTACTCCTTACATGAAAGGTAAGCAAGCGGCCCCAAGCCACCTCACCAAAGTGGATACGCCACACGAGAGATGCGCTAAGCTCCTGTCTGATAGCAGGGCCAGAGTGCTTGCAACTGAACAGTTCTTAGGAGCTGCAAACTTTGCGGACTTTGGTTTGGTTTGACGATAGTAAAGATGTGTGTGTGTGTGTGTGTGTGTGTGTGTGTGTTGTGTGTGTGTGTGTGTGTGTGTGTGTGTGTGTGTGTGTGTGTGAAGGAGAGAAAGAGAGAGAGAGTATGATATAGAGAGAGGTGTCGGTGGAAGGAGAGAGAGAGGAGAGGAGAGAGATGAGAGAGAGAGAGAGAGAGAGAGAGAAGAGACAGAGTGTGTGTGTGTAAGAGAGAGAGAGAGAGAG
>CM054149.1:5280966-5283466 GCA_028751875.1 Rapana venosa
CAACACACACAGGCACACACACACGCACAACACACACACAGGCACACACAAACGCACACAGGCACACACACCACACTCGCACGCACACACGCACACACACATACACACACACGCACGCACGCACGCACACACACATGCACGCGCACATACACGCACACACGCACGCACACACACGGGAACGGATGACAAAATTGACAAAAACTGCATACACATGGGGACTGGATGTAAAAAGCGCATGAGTGCTTATTCCATTATGCTCAAAATAAAAGAATAACACAAGCACACAAACACAGACACACACACGCACGCACGCACACACACACACACACACACACACACACACACACACACACACACACACACACACACACACACACACACACACACACACACACACCACGCACTTATACACACACAGACACACACACTGATTAACATCCATCACAATGTCACGGTAACACGGAACTAACGAAATGCCAAGCAGGTAATCAATCAAGAGTTGACCAAGTTACCTTCTTCACCAAATTCAATCACTGAATCGAACAAAGAAGCAAACGCTAAAAGAAAGAGAGGAACAAAGTTAGAACCTGGATTCTGATTCCCTTATCCTGTTTCATTTCATTTTATTTTATTTTTTTAGTTCCAGGTTAATGGAATATGCACTCTTGTGGTTTTCACATCCAGTCCCCGTGTCTTTTGAGATAATGAGGAGAATGCAAAGAACTAAGAAACCATTACAGAGGAAACGGATCTGACTGGTTATGAGGCTTCACTTCTGGTTAAAAATCTGTTTTAAAATGTGGGCAGTGGTTATGGCTTTGAGTTAACTGCTGTTATTCTGCTGAAAAAATCAGGCCCTAAAACACTGATGAGATCGACTTTCCACGTCCACATACTGAAAATAATCCTACGGTGGTAAAGGTAAAGGTGTCCCATAACCTATGTGGTCGTATGGGAGAGAGGTGTCAGAGACCTCAGCTTCTCCAGGGGCCAGCATATTGAGGGCGGCGCCCATCTCCTCTCCCTCGCTGCTTTACCTTCCCTGACCCTAAAGAGGCAGTACCCATTTACTGCTGGGTGAACTGGGGGACTGTATTGAAGCTAAGACGCGTAAACGGTCACCCATCCAAGTGGTAACCCTGGTCGACGCTGCTTTACCTTAGCTGGGGGAAAGCGAGTGCTCTGACCACTGACTCTGACCGCATGGTGAAATTTGAGGTGTGTGACCATTTTAACAACCATAAAGGTAACTGCATTCCGACTTCAGAGGTGGTGTCTAAACACGACTCCTATATGTAGTCTTTTTCTTCTTTTAAAATGCCATACGTTCCTACCGGCACTCAAACGCCTACTCTTTCAAAAGGCAAAACGGATTTTTAACATGCGCGCAAGATGTTCTGCGTGTGTTTGCACACGGGTCTCGGTTTATAGTCTAAAGAGAAGAACTTTCGGGGGAGTGGAATCAGAACGAATATCAACTTCGGGGTAGAATTCCCTACAAGTGCGCCTCCGTGGTGGCTCGATCCCGGGCCGTCAGATCACGAGCGCAACGCTCTAACCACTAGGCTGTCCCGCCTCTTATTCGATGTTCATAATTTGCGCCTTTAGGGTTTGTTTTGTTTAAAGCGGCAAGTGGCTCTGGAGCAGCCCTTGCTTGAGAGTCTTAGGCTGGAAACTGGAGGAGTTCACTGATGAGGAGACACTGCGCTGAGTTAGCCATGTCTTGGCTGCCAGAAAACGCCAAGGTCGAAACACTCTTCACACGCAAGGCAAGTTTTTAAAAATCCCCATTACCAATTACGTTCGGGATTTTGAGTTATGGGACGGGACGACTACATTGGTTGCCTCAAAGCTAAGATTCCCACCTCTTGTTCCATTTCATTTTGGTCCCTGCCCTCAACAGCCACAACCCCATCACCCTGCCGGCGAGTAAACCTTTGTGTGTGTGTGTGTGTGTGGGGGGGGGGGGGGGGGTGCGTGTGTGTGTGTGTGTGTGTGTGTGTGCGTGCGTCTGTGTGTGTGTGTGTACGTGCGTCTGTGAGAGCGCGTGTGTATACATTTGAACTTGAAAACAAATCCTATTAATTCTAACTGGCTCCATGTGAATGAGTAGGATGAATGAAAGCGCTTTGATTTGTTTTGTTGCAAGATATAGCGCTATATAAATTCCAATTATTATTATTATTATTATTATTATTATATTCTTAAAGACTCTTGTGAGAACAAGGGAGTTTATATATTTACAAAAATGCGATGTCCATAGTGCACTGTACGGTTCTTAGCGATGTAATTATAGCATCAATTTCTGAAGCCATCTATCATTCTGCAGATACCTTGTGCCTACGAATACCTAGATTCAACCAATCCACTGTTGGCCGCCGCTATTTCTCTATTTCGGGTCCATGGACCTGGAATGAGCTCCCTCTCTCTCTTCGCCAGAAGCCTAGTTATGACACTTTAAAATCCAGCCTCCACATATTTATTTCAAACCTAAGATTTA
>CM054149.1:5288466-5290966 GCA_028751875.1 Rapana venosa
AACACACACACAAACACGCACACACACACACACACACACACACTTCTCTCTCTCACACACGTACACACACACACACACACACACACGTACACACACACACACACACACACCACACACACACACACACACACACAACACACACACACACACACACACACACACACACACAGCCAGACAAAGAACTAAACTACGATTAGGCAACGCCGACATTAGTGTCAGAGAAGAAATTCCTCTAACCGGTCATTAGTGCCAAACTTGCAGGAAAGGAAGAAACAAATCAGTCCCAGCTTTCAAAGCTGTTCAACACCTCTCTTACTACTAACCCAGTTTTCCCCACCTTGAACCCAGCACTCCACCCTTCAACCCACACAACAATACTCGGAGCGCCTCTCCCCTGACCTACAATGTCTTAGTGACCTGAAAGGGCGGGGGACGGGATAGCCTCGTGGTTAGAACATTGCGCTGGCAATCTGACGACCCGGGTTCGAATCCCGTTCAAGGGGATTTTTACCCTGGAGTTAACATCAGTGCAGACTCCACTCTCCCTAAAAGTCCTTCGGATGAGACTGTAAACCAAGGCCCCGTGTGCAAATGGACGCAGAGCATCTTGCGCACTCTTACGAAAAGGGGAACAGGATTTAACGTGTACGCATGATGTTCTGCATGCGTTCGCACACGGAACCTCGGTTTATAGTCTCATCGGAAGAAGGACTTTTGGGGAGAGTGGAGTCTGCACTGATGTTAACTCCAGGGAAAAATAAAAGAGAGAGAGAGAAAAGAGAGGAGAGAGAGAGAGAGAGAGAGAGAGAGAGAGAGAGACAGACAGACAGACAGACAGACAGACAGAGCGCTCTCATTGGTCTCTCTCAAGTCTCTTGGTATCAGTACGGGGGAGACGGGGGCTGGGGGACTGGAATCGTGTATAACCCCTGCTCGCACCGGCTTCGTTTATTTTCACAATTAAACCCTACTTTTTCTGCAACCCAATACAAGTAAACGAGACAGAGTCAATCAGTGTGTGTGCTTGTCGGTGAGCTTTTAGTACTACCTCCCGTCTCCCCCCCCCCCCCCCCCCCCCCCCCCCCCCCCTCGCGTTATCTTTGTCGGTTTGTATCTCTCCCCTTTCCTTTTTTGGCCACCCTCCTTCTTCCCTCTCCTCCCTCCCCCCAAACGCACGCATGCACGCACATACACGCACACGCGCGCACGCACGCACACACACATACAAACACACACTCAGACACAAATATGCACGCACACACACACAGACACACACGAAACACACAAACCTACTCTCACACATACGCACACACACATACATGAACGGATGACAAAATTTACAAAACTGCACACACACGGGGACAGGATGTAAGAAAGGCACATGGGTGCTTATTCCATTATCCTCGAAATAAAAGAATAAGACAAATAAACACGCACACACATATGAACACAAGCACGCAAGCGCGCTCACGTGCACACACATATCTACTCACACACACACTCACTCTCTCTCTCCCCTCCCTCCTTCCCCCACCCACCCACACACCCTCTCTCTCCCCCACCCACACACACACACACTCACCCCCCCCCCCCCCATAACCACCCACACACACCCTGGTCCCAGATTTATCTACCCTCAAGTGCACTCTGTTGACCCAACCGATTTTTATAGTTGTTTTAAAGCCATTCATCAACCGTCACTGCAATGCGGGTGGCTGGATCAATTCATTAAATCTAGCTAGCGCAGGCTATGTGAATCAATTAATCAAAACACACAAAAAAACCCATACACCTCACACCCACACTTCTGTTTTCTGTCTTCAATTTCTATTATGTCTTCTTTTTTTAAAACTACCTATCAGCGGGGGACGGGATAGCTCAGTGGTCGAAGCGCTCGCTTTCCCCAAACCAAGGTTAAGCAGCGTCGAGCGTGGTTACCACTTGGATGGGTGACCGTTTGCGCGCCTTGGCTTCAGTACAGTCCCCCAGCTGTAAATGGGTACCTGCCCTCTTTAGGGTCAGGGAAGGTAAAGCAGCGAGGGAGAGAGGAGATGGGCGCCGCCCTCACTATGCTGGCCCCTAAAGAAGTTGAGGTCTCTGACGCCTCGCTCCCCTACGACCACATAGGTTGTGGGACGCCTTTACCTTTGCGAATCAGGGAAAGACTTATCTTCATACGACAAAAGAATGGCCTTCAGTGCTATAATATATCAATGCCACTGAGCATGTAGGTAAAGAAAACACCCAGGTCGCAATTCCCGAAAACGGAGAATGCATGCGTCAAAAGGTGGGCAGAGACTTAACAGAATGCACTCGTATAAATGAATGAATGAATACGCGACGGGCAGAGAAACACAAACTAACAAAACAAAAACGAAATCAAAACAGACGCAAAAAGTAAAAAAAGAGGTTATGCTACTGATTCTTGTGTTATTTTTGTTAAATTTTTTTCCCTAATGCTAGCCTACAGACATGACCTCACTTGTGATATACAGGATGT
>CM054149.1:5293466-5305966 GCA_028751875.1 Rapana venosa
GAGGAGATGGGTGCCGCCCTCAATATGCTGGCCCCTAGAGAAGCTGAGGTCTCTGATGCCTCGCTCCCCTACGACCACATAGGTTATGGGACATCTTTACCGTTACCTTTTCCAGCTAAGGTTGACCGTTTGGCTGCTTCAACTCTTCCCCTTGCATCCTTTTTAAAAAAATGAAAGATCTCCACATCCTAAAACTATCCCACACTGACCTATGCCCCTGTGGCACAGGCCCACAACCCTCCCTCCCATATCCTGCAGTCCTGTCCTCCTACCCTATACACTCTGAGGTCTACACCAGACTTAGCGGCCCAGCCCATCAGAGCTCTGACAGGAAAACCTGTGGGGACTGGCAGGGTCACTACTATGACAGACTGCAGACTTTGCCATCCTGACCGGATTAAAGAGTTAGCATAGCCAGGGAACGAAGAAGACGACGACGAGGAGGAAGAAGAAGTAGTAGAAGAAGAAGGAGAATTAGAAGAAGAAGAAGAAGAAGAAGAAGAAGAAGAAGAAGAAGAAGAAAAAGAAGAAGAAGAAGAAGAAGAAGGAGAAGGAGAAGAAGAAGAAGAGGAATAAGTAGAAGAAGAAGAAGAAGAAGAAGAAGAAGAAGAAGAAGAAGAAGAAGAAGAAGAAGAAGAAGAAGAAGAAGACGAAAGAGAAGAAAGAAAGAATGAAATAGGAAGAAGAAGAAGAAGGATCACACACACATACACTCCCACAGTTATAATTGATGTTTTTGTTGTGTCAAATAAGACTACATGACTTAAATGGCAATAAAATATTCTGAATCTGAATCTCTCTCTCTCTCACATACACACACACCCTATCTCTCTCTCTCTCAAACACCCACATATTGCGCGCGCATTAAAACCTGTTCTGCTTTTCGGAAGAGTAGGCCATTGTGTGCCGGTGGGGACGGATGACAGAATTTACAAAACCCATACACACGGGGACTGGATGTAAAAAAGCACGTAAGTGCTTAGTCCATTCTCCTCGATATAAAAAAATAAAATAAAATTAAAAATAGGCTAAACTTTCCACCGAGTCCTGTCATGTCACACACCGCATCCCAAGGCGTTGATTGCGTGAAGGACTTCACTATCTGTCAAGTGCAATGTTCAACAAGGCTATTGTCTTCAGAAGACCAGCACTATTCTTTAACGCTTGATTTCAGCAAACCACAGGGCTACAAAGAATGTTCCTCATCCATAATTCAGTCACTTCAATCACCTTACACAGCAATCGGGTTGTCTTTTAGGCAAGCCAATCATTATCTGGTTACAGAGCTCTCTCTCTCTCTCTCTCTCTCTCTCTCTCTCTCTCTCTCTCTGTCTCTCTGTGTCTCTCTCTCTGTCTCTCTCTCTCTGTGCGTGCGTGCGTGTGAGTGAGTGTGTGTGTGTGTGTGTGTGTGTGAGTATGTGTGTGTGTGTGTGTGTGTGTGTGTGTGTGTGAGAGAGAGAGAGAGATAAGAAGAGGAAAATAAAGTCAAATTTTTATCTACAGATTGAATCAGGAAAACACATGCTTTTTTTTTTCAAAAAGAGAAGAGCGAGTGGGCGAGAGACCAATCAAGAACAAGAGTCAGAGACACACACAGAGCTGAGAAAATAAGAGAAGAGAAGAGAGAGAAGAGAAGAGAAGATAAGAGAGAGAGTCTATATATAAAATCTCGAATGGAATCTTTGATAAATCATTAAAACAGAGACACACATACACAGACAGACAGACAGACAGAGAGACAGAAAAACTCAACACATACACACACACACACACACCATATCCAGCAAAGGGAAGGCCAGAATCTAGTCAATCTAAAGGCCAACCTGTTCCTTCCTCAACTAGCTCTGAATAATAATAATAATAATAATGATAGTGGAGATGGTGATATCTTCAGTTTAAAGTTTAGTGATTTTAGATTTCATACTCCATCACTGTGGAGATGGTTCCAGTCTGTTCTGATACCACAATTCACTAACAAGCCTCCCAGTGCAGTTGTCAATAACCACCTGTAGCCCAACACACAGGTGCCCTTACCTTTAAAGTAGAGTGTTCAGTGGCAACACTTCATACAAATATAACCCCCCCCCCCACACACACACACAGAATGTCTCAGTGGTAGGTTAAACACCTAAATGTTTCCAATCTTCTTGTTCTTGTTCTTGTTCTTCTTCTTCGTCTTCTTTTTCGTCTTCTTCTTCTTCTTCTTCTTCTTTTTCTTCTTCTTCGCATTTCTCATAAATACAGTTGTCCGTGGCAAAACTTAAAAAAGAAAACCGTTCTGATAGGGAAACAGATACAGTTGCAGACAGGAAAAGAAAAAATACATGGGTGGCGCTGCTCTTGTGGCGACGCGCTCTCCCCGAGGAAAGCAGCCCGGATTTTCACACAGAGAAATCTGCCAGTGACTTGAAGTGGTATGCAATAAATAAAAAGAAGCACACGTGTGAAAAATAAAGCAATACCCCCAAATCTGCGAGTCTTGACAATCGTACTAAGTGGCACTTGAATTAACACATTTCGGCTACAAGTGGTACTTGAATTGAAGCATGTTTCTGCTACACTTGAAAATCGGATTGCAAGACTAAGTGGTTCTTGAATTAAACCACATCTCTGCTGCATTTGAAAATGGAACTAATATTAAGTGGTACTTGAATTTAAAAAAACAACCACCATCCAAACCATTCCTGGTGCATTTGAAATCCTGCAGTATCATAAGTGATGCTTGACGATGACGTTTGAAGAGTTTTACAGCTGTCTTTGACAACTTCTATACACAGCTGCAAGTACCGTACTTTTTTATTTCGAGAATAACAGAATAAGCACTCATGTGTTTTTTTTTACATTCAGTCCCCATGTGTATGCAGTTTTGTCAATTCTGTCATCTGTTCCCACCGGCACACAATAGCCCACTCTTCCGGAAAGTGGAACGGGTTTTAACGTGTGCGCAAGATGTTCTGCGTGCGTTCGGACACGGGACTTCGGTTTATAGTCTCATCCGAAGGACTTCCCTTTATCTAGACATGCATGGAAAACATAAAACAACCACTCGCTTAAGATCATTGCACTAATGTCAGCAACTGGAGAAAACAGAAGGTTCTCAGTATCCCACATTTGCATCTGCACTTTGGCTTGGAGCAGTTAGGCAAAATATCTCTTTCTCTCTCTGTCTGTCTCTGTCAGTCGGTCCGTCCGTCCCTCAGTCAGTCAGTCAGTCAGTCAGTCAGTCTCTCTCTCTTTTCTCTCTCTCTCTCTCTCTCTCTCTCTCTCTCTCTCTCTCTCTCTCTCTCTCTCTCTCTCTCAAGTGTGATATGCATACACATTTTTCAAAAATACAGCGAAAGTTTCTTAGGAAGAAAAATCGACAAAAAGGAGACAAGGTAAGTTCTTGGAACAAGCTTTTGGCAATTGTTTAGCTGCACAGCATGTCATGATTGCATTGTAAACTGCCATTGCCCATCTGTTGCTGTGTGTTTCTGAAACAACAGCATCTGGAACAATATTTCCACGGTAGCTCTTTTCTATTACTCCTCCCTCCATACACGAATTTCACGGGTGCGACAAAAAGGACAGTGTCTTGGAATCATGTAGCTCGCTTGGAGATAAGTTTTCCCCCATAACTTCTAGTTTTCTCTCTTTTCCACTTTCCCATAACTTCCAGTTTTATTTACACTTTCCAATAACTTCCAGTTTTATTTATACTTTTTCATAACTTCCAGTTTTATTTATACTTTCCAATAACTTCAAGTTTTATTTACACTTTCCCATAACGTCTACTTTCTCTTCTATACACTTTTCCTTAACTTCTAGTTCTCTCTGATTTACAATTTCCCATAACTTCTAGTTTTCTCTGATTTACAATTTCCCATAACTTCTAGTTCTCTCGATTTACACTTTCCCATAACTTCCAGTTTTATTTATACTTTCCAATAACTTCCAGTTTTATTTACACTTTCCCATAACGTCTACTTTCTCTTCTATACACTTTTCCTTAACTTCTAGTTTTATTTACACTTCCCCATAACTTCTAATTCTCTCTGATTTACACTTTCCCATAATATCAGTTCTCTCTTATTTACACTTTCCCATAACTTCTTTCTCTGATTTACACTTTCCTATTTCTTTTTTCTGATCAATTTACACTTTCCTATAACTTTCCTTTTTTCTGATCAATTTACACTTTCCCACAACTTCTACTTTTCTCTGATTTACACATTCATTTCATCATACCAGCGAAGCAAGGCGGAGAGAGTATCATGCATTTCCCCCCTTCTATTTAACACTTCCACTGTACCTTTCTCTCAGTTATCCTCTTTTTAATTGCACAAGTGAGTCCCTAAAGGCAGTACCATAGAACCACGCCTCTAACAAAAAAAATCCCCTTCATTTCTTCATCGCTTTTTCTCTATTATTCTCTCCTCGGTACTTAAGTTGTACAAGTCAGTCAGAGAGTACGAATACTGTAGAACAATGTAGCCCCATATGGCGAACCGTTTCGGTCAAAAACTACTCTCTATTCATTCTTCTATCAGTCGCTTTACCCACAATGAAAGGTTCAATACACCCATTGACTGAGAATGCTTCTTCCCCTTCTTTGTCATATTTTGTATACCCCTTCTTCCTTCTCTCCCCCTCCACCACTCCATATCATGTCTCC
Organism: Rapana venosa; assembly: GCA_028751875.1. Classification (NCBI taxonomy): domain Eukaryota; kingdom Metazoa; phylum Mollusca; class Gastropoda; order Neogastropoda; family Muricidae; genus Rapana; species Rapana venosa. Next base: position 5,298,121 of record CM054149.1, read on the forward strand.
AACTCCATTTCTCTTAGACAGACACGAAGAATCAGCTACGGCATTAAAGGTAGCGATGCATTGTCCGCCAGTAGGAGAAATCTGTTCTACTCAGAAGTAGTTCCTGAGTTTTCGAGGGTTAATTTCAGACACAACGGCTCCCTTGCTCGTGTGGCTTCAGTGTGGTTAATCACATGGGGGAAAAAAGCTACCTTCTATTTTTGGGGGGTGGGGGCAGGAAAATCAGAGACAAGTTCGTTTTCTGTGTGACCAGGAGACGGAGAAGAGTAGGGAATAATGGTGGGGTTTTTGTGTTTTGTTTGTTAGGTTTAATTTTTTGTTTTTTGTTTTTGGGACGTGGTACTGCTGCTATGAATTAGATTGAAATGCATGGAGCAGAGATAGAGAGTGAGAGGTAGGGAGGGGGAGGGGGGAGGGGGAGAGAGAGAGAGGGAGGCAGACAGAAAGAGAGACGGAGGGAGGGAGAGACAGAGACAGAGACAGTTACAAACAGCGAGAGAGAGAGAGAGAGGGGGGAGGGAGGAGGGAGAGATAAAGAGAGAGGGAGGGAGAGATAAAGAGAGAGGGAAGGAGAGAAGGAGGGAGGGAGAGAGAGAGAGAGATAGATAGATAGATAGAGAGAGAGAGAGAGAGAGAGAGAGAGAGAGGAGAGAGAGAGAGAGAGAGAGAGAGAGAGAGGCAGAGAGAGAAACAGAGAGACAGATAGATAGATAGATAGATAGAGAAAGAGCGACGGAGAGAAGAGAGAGAGAGAGAGAGAGAGAGAGAGAAGAGAGAGAGAGAGAGAGAGAGAGAGAGAGAGAGAGAGAGAGAGAGAGAGAGAGAGAGAGAGAGAGAGAGGCAGACAGAGGAGAGAAAGAGAGAGAGAGGAAGAACGGAAAAGAAGATTCAAGAGTAAGGTGAAGACAAGGGGGAAAACCTGCACGCACACACACACAACCACACACGCGCACACACGCAAACACACACAAACAAACACACAGCGTTTTACTTATTGAATGTCCCATCTGGAAATACTTTGACACACACTCTCTCTCCCCCCCCCCCCCCCCCTCTCTCTCTCCCCCCCCCCCTCCTCTCCCCCCTCTCCCTCCTCCCTCTCTTTTTTTCTCTCTCTCCTCTCTCTCAATACTTTTTAGACAATCGTATACAAAAATCCCGATTTTCAGTTTTAAATCCTTCATTCAAAACTTTTTTTTTTTCAAAATCCAAAACCACAATCAAAATTACTAATTTAGAATTTTAAGATAAAACTTCGCACATTTGAATGCACAACAAACTAGGTGATAAACGGAATGGACAGAAAAGGTATAAACATAATAATAAGGATGGTAATAATAATAATAATAATAATAATGATAATGATGATGATGATGATAATGGTACTACTACTGCTACTGATGACAATGATGATGATAATAATAATGATAATGATAATAATGCTGCTGCTGCTGCTGCTGCTACTACTACTACTACTACTACTACTACTACCACTACCACTACTACTACTACTACTACTACTACCACTACCACTACTACTACTACTACTACTACTACTACCACTACTACTACTACTACTACTACTAAATGGAATGTATATAGCGCTATATCTTTATATCATCGCGCACAGAACGTGTTCAAACAAACAAGCCCCTAAGAGCCACCTGATCCGTGCTATGCCCATCGCCATAAAACGCATCATACCACCCGCTTTCTATTCAAACACAGTGGGGGAGGGGGGGCGGGCAGGGAAATAAAGCGGTGCAAGACTGATGGAGGGCTGGTGACTCTGGCTGACACCAGGGCCATGGAAATGCATGGTGAGCTAACAGCAGTCTGGCAGCAACTGCATGCAGCACACACACACACACCACTACTGGACCCGGGATGAACTATGCAACACTCACGGAGTTCCTACTGGCAACTTATTTTGTCTGTTTGTATGACTGTTTGGGTTTTTTGGAGGGGGTCTGCTTTCTTAATTTTTGTCCGTTTACATACATTAGTGCAATACATACATTATATATCTATATCTATATCTATCTATCTATCTATCTATCTATCTATCTATCTATCTATCTATCTATCTATCTATCTATCTATGATTACTTGTCCTGTCAAGGTATGCTTGTAATTTTGTGACACTTTTCTTGAATAAATTCTGTTTAAACCTCTGTATGTAATGTCTTTTTATTTATTAAAAAATATTCTTTTATGTCGAGGATAATGGAATAAGTACTCATGTGCATTTTTTTTACATCCAGTCCCCGTGTGAATGCAGGTTTGTAAATCTTATCATCCGTTCCCACCGGCACACGATGGCCTACTCATCCGAAAAGCGGAACAGGTTTAAACATGTGCGCAAAATGTTCTCCGTGCGTTTGCACACGGGACCTCGGTTTATAGTCTCTTCCAAAGGACTTTTGGGGGGAGTGGAGCCAGCACTGATGTTAACTCCAGAGGAGAAAATCCTCTTGAGCGAGATTGGAACCCGGGTCAGCAGATCACGAGCGCATCCCCCTAACCACCAGGCTATCCCGTGTACCTACCTACCTTGACAGGCTGGGGGAAAGAAGATGGCTGAGGATGACTAAGTTAGATGGGCAAGTCAGTGGAACAGAACAGGACGGAATGAGACTGCGGTGAGTAGATATCACACAAATGGGGAAAAACGTGCAGGAAGGGAGAAAGAAAAGCTGAGAGGAAAAAAACGGAGAACAATGGAAGGGATAAAATGAAACGCAGTCACAGATATCGACACACACATTGACACGCGCGCGCGCGCACACACACACACACACACGCACGCGCGCACGCACGCACGCAACACACACTTTTTTGGGCCTAACATCACTTTTATGGAATAGACATAAAATTAAAGAAAACACACACACACACTTTCTCTCTCTCTCTCTCTCTCTCTCCTCTCTCTCTCTCTCCTCTCTCTCTCTCTATCTCTCTCTCTTCTCTCTCTTATCCCTTTCCTTTCTTTTTATTTCCTTCATTCTCTCACTCCGTTCTTCCTTCTGTATTTTTTTCCGTCACCTTCTCCTCTTCTTCCTCTCATTTCTCCTTTTCACTCACAGACTAACATACATACATATACACATACATATATACATACATATATACATATATACATAATACATACATACATACATGCATGCAACCATGCATGCATGCATACATACATACACACACAGAGACAGACAGAGAGACTCGTGTACACAAACCAACCCTAGAAGTTCTCTGTTTATAATCCCCCCCCTCCCCCGACCCCCGAATAAAAAGCAACAACCCCACACACAAAACCCCCCAAACCAAACCAAAATAATAACAAAAAATACTACTACAATCACCGACAAGAAAGCGAAATTATGGAAAGGTTTACAAGCTCTTATGATCGCCAACAAACGATCAGCACACAGGTACCCACACACACCGCGGCCATGTGAATGGCGACTGCCTGTGGTGGGCTAGTGCGCTTTCATCCTGTGTAATTCTGCAGAGACTGGCCCAGTAATTGGCTCGCTGATGGCGCAAAGAAGAATGGGTTGATGAAAGGATTTCATAACAGAAGGATGGATTGATGACTGATTTCGTAACAGAAGGATGGATTGATGAATGATTTTATGGCAAAATGGATTGATGAATGATTTCGTAACAGAAGGATGGATTGATGAATGATTTCGTAACAGAAGACTGGATTAATGAATGATTTCGTGACAGAAGGATGGATTGATGAATGATTTCGTGACAGAAGGATGGATTGATGAATGTTTTCGTGACAGAAGGATGGATTGACGAATGATTTCGTGACAGAAGGATGGATTGATGAATGATTTCGTGACAGAAGAATGGATTGATGAATTATTTTCTGGCAAAATGGATTGATGAATGATTTCATAACAGAAGGATGGATTGATGAATGATTTCTAACCTAAGAATGAACTGATGAATGACTTCATAACAGAAAAATGGATTTATCAATAACTTCATAACATTTTAAAGAATGATTGATTGGTTCTTATTTTTAAAAAAAAGTAGCGGTTTTTCTAGAGACTTTTCAGAGACAGAAATGTTTATGGGTGTGCTAATATTGGCTATGTGTACATAAACTCTGACACAGAACTGCCTGGAGACACACATTCAGACACACAAACACAGAGAGAAGGACACATACACACACACTCATACTCGCATGGCTACAAAATATTAAAAGTACATACAAAAGGCAAATAAAAAGACCCAATAAAACAACAACCAGACCCCCCAAAAGAATTTTTTTTAAATCCCCCAAACCAACGACAAAATAAAACAAAAAACTAACCCCCCCCCCTTACCCCCCGAAGAAAAAAGCAAATCAAAACATAAATCAACGAAAAAGAAATAAAAAACACCCCCAAAACTAAACCAAAATAAAAACCCCCACCGGGTGACATTAATTTAAAAGCCAAAAAGATCGCTGTGTCTCTGTCTGTCTGTCTGTACATACATAAAAACAACATATCTATATCTACCTACCTACCTACCTACCTCCTACCTACCTATCTATCTATCTATCTATCTATCTATCTATCTATCTATCTATCTATCTATCTATCTATCTATCTATCTATCTATCTATCTATCTATCTATCTATCGATCGATCTATCTATCTATATCTTTCTGTGTGATTCAGATTCAGAATATTTTATTGTCATTTAAGTCAAGTAGACTTATTTGTGTGTGTGTGTGTGTGGTGTGTGGTGTGTGTGTGTGTGTGTGTGTGTGTGTGTGTGTGTGTGTGTGTGTGTGTGTGTGCGCGCGCGCGCGTAACTTTATGTTTACGGATTTTCTCTACAACCTCCATTTTCATCTCCACTTTAACCCCACCCCCTCATGTTTTCTATATCTGACTTTACCAGAGAAATTTCAAACCATGCAGGCCTATATCATGTTTTTCCTCGTTATCATTGCTTCCCTGTCTTCTTCTTGCATTACTGAAAACTGTATGTTAAAAAAATAGCATGTAATGCTTAAATCTACAAACCCGTGGAAAATAAAATTAGTTCGTTCCCTCCTTCCCCTCCTCTCTCTTTCTCTATTTCTGTCTGTCTGTCGGTCTCTCTCAAAGATAAAATTTCTTCCTCTCCTCCTCCTCTCCATTTTTAACGTTTATAAAAAAGGGGTAAAGGAGTCCCATAACCTATGTGGTCGTAGGGGAGCGAGGCGTAGAGACCTCAGCTTCTCTAGGGACCAGCATATTGAGGGCGGCGCCCATCTCTCCCTCACTGCTTTACCTTCCCTGACCCTAAAGAGGGCAGGTACCCATTTACAGCTGGGTGAACTGGGGGAACTGTACTGAAGCCAAGGCGCGTAAACGGTCACCCATCCAACTGGTAACCACGCTGGATGCTGCTAAACTTGGCTGGGGGAAAGCGAGTGCTCCGACCACTGAGCTATCCCGTCCCCCTTGGTGACAAATAACGATAGTCCCTACTCAGGGCCAGGGCAAGATGAAAAAAAAGTATGTCAATACTTATCTGTAACCCTTGGAAATAAAGATTATCCATCCATCCATCCATCCATCCATCCATCCATCCATCCATCCATCAATCAATCGCTCTCTCCCTCCCTCCCCCCTTCTCTGTGCGCCTCTCTATCATTGCTTTCCATTTCCTCTATAATTTCATAACAAATATTATGGCGAAACATGACGACACGTAATACAGTCTCCTTACCCAATATCAACAAACAAGTCATCAGAAATATCGACACTCAGATTAATCAGCTAATGTAATTGCCGACACACGTTCAATATGGTTAGCTAGGCACCTCGCGGCTTGTGGTTTATTTGCGTGCATGAATGGGAGTTATAAGTGGTGTGTATTCCTGCGCTGTGATTAGCGTGGCGCAGTGTGTGATTTCGCACAGTAATTAAGTGCAGCTTCTTGCAGGTTGTCAATAAAGAATCGACAAACAGCTATATTGATGCTAGCATTTTTTTTTTCTCATAATTTTTTGGTCATGTGTTATTTTCTCTCTCTCTTAAAGTGCATAAATCCCCTTGAAAAAAATTAGGTGAGTATATACTATTATTGTTATTCCTTTATTCATTTATTATCTATTCTTTTATTTCGAGAATAATGGAATAAGCACTCATGTGGAACGGGCTTTAACGTGTGGGAAAGATGTTCTGCGTGCGTTCGGTTTCTAGTTTCATCTGGACTTTTTGGGGGAGTGGAGTCGGCACTGATGTTAACTCCAGAGGAAAAATCCTCTTGAACGAGATTCGAACCCGGGTCAGGAGATCACGAGCGCATCACTCTGACCACCAGGCCATCCCGTCCCCCTATGCACGTTGATGTATGCCTAGAGGAACAAAGATGTGGATAAGGCAGCTGCAAAGACACGCACACAGTCGCAGACACACATACAGCGGGTACAAAACTGCATACACACGGGAACTGGATGAAAGAAGCAGCGGAGTGCTTATTCCATTATATCATCGATATAAAAGAATAAAATAATTTTTTAAAATCCGAAATAAAAGAATAAATACACACACTGGCAAGCAGCACGATATGACAGATGTTGCTGTGTGGGAAAAAAATACTGACCGACTTAGGTAGAATTGCAAATCTTCACCACATGGTAGGAGTTTCGTCTTTACACTTCATCAGTCCAGAACACAGGGTTGGAAGTCTGCTACAAAAGACCATACCTTAGTGGCTTTGGGCTTTGATGGTTAGGGAAGCAGCAAGCGATCTAGTGTGGTACATAACATGTATTAATACCATCAAGCATGATGGCAAGAACATCTTTTGATCAGTGTATTGTTTATCAGTTGCCATATGAATGTACTTGAGCACAACATAAGCTACTTGCTTGTTGATGCAATGCTGATTATGTTCATTATGGTATGCTTGTTTCATGCTTATTAATGAAAAAAACTTATTTAAACCAAGAACAACTTGCGCGCACGTTAAAACGCGTTCCACTTTTAGGAACTGTGTGTCGGTGGGAACGGATGACAAAATTGACAAAACTGCATACATACGGGGACTGGATGTAAAGAAGCACATGAGTGCTTATTCCACTGTCCTTGAAATCATATAAATACATAAAAAACCAACAGAATAAATAAGCATCTTCCAACCAACTGAAGTATCCCTATCCACCCCCCACCCCAGCCCCAATCACTGCCAAATCTAGACGGATGAGCCAGTTGTTTGCCTCAAGTACTCAAATCTGCATCCCATCCCACCCCCTTCAGTTCTTGCATGAAAAAAACAACAACAGCGATGGAATGAAACGAAAGGAGTCAGGCCGATCAGAGAGCTAAAGGGGAGAAGCGGGAGTCTGGCAGTACGGCTCATGGAGATGCATCGTCAGTCCACAGGGGGACAACAGTTACTGCCACATCACAGGGCACAGATGGACCCTCCATCACTACACTACGCCTCGGGGGAAAACCCACCCCAGTATCGTTCACTTAACAGTTCTGGTCTCCACACAAATTCATCATCACTGAGAAAACACAACCGCAGCAAGATATGTGGGGTCATCAAACGTAAGCTTATAAAGGTAAAAAAAAAAAAAAAAGGTAAAGGTGTCCCATAACCTATGTGGTCGTAGTGGAGCGAGGCGTCAGAGACCTCAACTTCTCTAGGGGCCAGCATATTGAGGGCAGTGCCCATCTCCTCTCCCTCGCTGCTTTACCTTCCCTGACTCTAAAGAGGGCAGGTACCCATTTACAGCTGGGTGAAATAGGGGACTGTACTGAAGCCAAGGCGCGCAAACGGTCACCCATCCAAGTGGTAACCACGCTCGGGAAAAGCGAGTGCTCTGAACACTGAGCTA
>CM054149.1:5315966-5338466 GCA_028751875.1 Rapana venosa
GGGGGGGGTGAGAGAGAGAGAGAGCACACTTCTTGGTCTCTCCCGACGCACAGAACTGAAGACACACATCAGCAGTGTCAAAATTGCCCTGACTGCTGCTGGTGCTGCTGTTGCCCTAAGAGCAGCTTCTTCACTATTTCCCTTTATTTATTATGAACGTGTGTGTGTGTGTGTGTGTGTTTGTGGGGGGACGGGGTAGCCTAGTGGTTAGAACATTGCGCTCGCAATCTGATGACCCGGGTCCGATTCCCGTTCAAGGGGATATTTTCCTCCGGAGTTAACATCAGTGCAGACTCCACTCTCCCCAAAAGTCCTTCGGATGAGACTATAAACCGAGGTCCCGTGTGCGAACGCACGCAGAACATCTTGCGCACATGTTAAATACTGTTCCGCCTTTCGTAAGAGTAGGCCATTGTGTGCCGGTGGGAACAGATGACAGAATTTACAAAACCGCATACACACGGGGACTGAATGTAAAAAAGCACATAAGTGCTTATTCCATTATCATCAATATAAAAGAATAAATAAATAAATAAATCACACACCCACACCCACTCTCTCTCTCTCTCTCTCTCTCCTCTCTCTCTCTCTCTCTCTCTCTCTCTCTCTCTCTCTCTCTCTCTCTCTCTCTCTCTCTACTATCCATTGGGCTCTCCTGGACAAAGCACTGCACAAAACAAATTCCTTGCAAAGTATAACTAAAAAAATGAAAATAAAGAAAGAGAGAAGGAAAGGAAGAAAAGAAAACGACAGACAGAAAAAAGAAACAAAGAAATCCGATGTATGTGTGTGTGTGTGTATCCGACGCGTGTGTGTGCGTCTGATGTGTGTGCATGTGTGTATCCAATGTGTGTGTGTGTGTGTGTGTTTGTCCGATGTGTGTGTATGTGTGTATCCAATGTGCGTGTGTGTGTGTGTATGCATCCGATGTGTGTGTGTGTGTGTGTGTGTGTGTATCTGAGTACCTCTCTACAAGAGCTTTTCAACAGTCTCCCAGATCTGACCATTTCTTGCGTTTTGGCATGTAAAAAAGCAACAACCAACTCAAACTCCTCCTCCCTCCCCTTCTCTTCTTCTTTGTCGAACGCTCAGACAGCAACTATTGTTGACTGTTACAATGACAATGACAAATTCTTTTATTTCGAGGATAATGAACAAGCACTCATGTGCTTTGTTACACCCAGTCCCCGCCCGTAGGGATACATCTTAATGATAACCCAATACTCATACTCTCACACAGTAGAAACAAAGGAAAATAACCCTTTCAAAAAACAAATAATAAAGCAACAACAAAAGACCAAACAAATAAAAGAAAATCCCCTTCCCCCCAAAAAAAAACCCCCCAACAACAAAACCCGGAAAAAGGATGAAAAAGAGAAAAGCAAACTAACAACCCCCCAAAAAACAACAACAAACACACACAAAAAAAACCAACCAAAATTATAAAGTCATAAAAATAAACATCTACACATTGTAAGATGGTACACATAGTTGTTACACGTAACAATGAGATATTGAAATAAGGCATTCATAAAAAATACATAAACAAAATAAGTGTGACAGACACAAAAGCAAAATGGAGGCTGGTGTATCAGAATACACAGTGTGCAAAACAAGTAGGTCATGGCAAGTCTGGCCCATTTTTCTCCCCAATGGTAACAAGAAGAAGAAGACAGGGGACCTACGCACTTCTCAGCTTTGTTCAGCAGCAGCCGACCCAGTTCTTGTTGGGTTTGAAATGAAAACCTGTTGACTGAAGGTTCTCTGTCTTTGTCTGTCTGTCTTTCTGTCTTGCGCGCATGCATACACACACACACGTGCTTTAGACATGCAGGCTTGCACACACACACACAGACACACACACGCACAAGCACGCACGCGCAAGCACGCATGCGCGCCCCTCTCTCTCTCACACACACTTTCTCACACATCAGTCGAGCAGTGAGAAGAGAGAGAGAGAGAGAGAGAGAGAGAGAGAGAGAGAGAGAGAGAGAGAGAGAGAGAGAGACAGGCAGACAGACAGACAGACTGACTAACTAACAGAGGCAAAGACAGACACACAAAGCAGAGAGACAGAGACAGACAAACAGACAAAACAACCAAACACTCAACCTAGAAAAGAGACTGAAGAATTTGAAACAAAAGCTTCAGCCAGAAGTGAGATATCACGTTCCTCTCACTCCTACACTCTTCCTTTCTGTTGAAACTAAGACCCCCAGATCCCATGTCCTCCAGCCATACACATTGCCACAGATCCCTAAATCCCAAATCCCTTTGGCTTTTTTGGACAGCCTAACACGCTGGGATCCGGGTAGAGGAGTCAAGAGTGGGTAGATGGGGAGAAAGACACGGGTAGGGTCACCGGGGTACTGGTATAGGAAAAAGTTTTGGGGGAATGCAAGGCAACACACTCGCTTTCCCCCCAGCTAAGATTAAGCAGCATCGAACGTGGTTACCAAGTAGATGGGTGACTATTTGCGTGTATTGGCTTCAGGACAGTCTCTCAGTTCACCCAGCTGTAAAAAGGTACCTGTCCTCTTTAGGGTCAGGGAAGGTAAAGCAGCCAGGGAGAGGAGATGGGCGCCGCCCTCAGCATGCTGGCCCCTGGAGAAGTTGAGGTCTCTGACGCCTCGCTCCCCTACGACCTTATAGGTGATGGGACACCTTTACCTTCAAGGCAACACACCCACTGCGTGGACACAAAGCGAGACGTTGGTGATTGTTTTCCTTGAGGTGATGTTGTATACGAAATGTGGACGTGCGCATACACATGCATGCACTGTACACGGGCACATACGCATGCCTGCAGGACTTATTAACCCCCCCCCCACACACACACACACACACACACACACAGCAGGCATGTCAAAAGAGAGCGAGACAAAGTGCTTTGACATGAAATATTCATGACCATAATTTGAATGGTCATTTTTGCAAAGTGGACAGTAATTGTTGTTCGCAAGCAATAACAGTGCCCCCCATCCCCTCCCCGTCAAAAAGGTAGAGCAACTTACGGTAAAAGTGTGTGTGTGCGTGTGTGTGTGCGCGTGCGCGCGATAGAATATCAAACAGTAAAAAGAAGAGAGGAATAGAGAGAGAAAGGGGAGGAGAGAGAGAGAGAAGGAAGGATTGAGGAGAGAGGAGGAGGGAGGAGAGAGAGAGAGAGAGAGAGATGAGAGAGAGAGAGAGAGAGAGAGAGAGAGAGAGAGACGAGAGAGAGAGAGAGAGAGAGAGACAGACAGACAGAAGACAGAGACAGACAGACACACAAACACTGAACAAAAAAAAATACATGGAATTTATATAGCGCTATATCTTGCAATAAAACAAAGCAAAGCGCTTTCATTCATCCTACTCATTCACATGCAGCCAGTTACAATTAATAGGTGGTGTTTTTTTACAAGTTCAAATGTATACACACACGCTCGAACGCATGCACGCACACAGACACCCACATAAAAGTTTACACTCGGGTAGGGTGATGGGGTTTGGGCTGTTGAGGGCAGGGACATAAATGAAATGGAACAAGAGGGGAGAATCTTAGCTTTGAAATAAATATGTCTTGAGGGCGGATTTAATAGCGTCATAAGAAGGTTTTTGGCGAAGGGAGAGAGGGAGGTCATTCCAGACAATGGAACAAAAACAGACAAAGAGTGAACAGAGAACATGAAACAGACAGAGTACCAAGATCCCTAGGTTAAAAAAAAGAAGAAAAGAGAGTGCGATGAAAACAATTGTGGTGTGTAACCCCCCCCAAAAAAACACCCCAAACACCACCAACAACAAAACAACAACCAACCAAACAAACAACAAAACAAAACAAAAACCAAACAAACCAACAAAACCAACAACAAAAAAAACAAAACAACAACTCTCTCAGTGGTGCCTTAAGACTCCTATAGTATGTCTGGCACCTTGTATCATCATCATCATTACCACCATAACCACAGTACAAACACCATCTTCCTCCTCCTCCTCTTCAACATTATCATTACCACCACCATCACCAGCAGCAGCAGACCTTTTACTCTTGGTGCACCCCCCCCCCCCCCCTTTCTCCTCTCACCCATCATCACTACCATTTGTCATGGTGTCCTGAAAAAAACCTGTCTGGTATTTGTACGTCATGCTTTTCCTCTACTTCAGATAAGATCGCAGCACTCACTCTCTCTCTCTGTCTTTCTCTCTTCTTCCTGTTGTTCTCTTCTCTCTTCCCTCTGACTTTCTATCTGTCTCTGCTCTTATCTGACTGTCGAACACACGCATCTTGCGCACACATTAAATCTTGTCCCGCTTTTTGTAAGAGTACGCCATTGTGTGCGATGGGAACAGGTGACAAATTTACAAAACCGCATACACACGGCGAATGGACGTTTAAAAAAGCACATAAATGCTTATTCCATTATCCTCGATATAAAAAAGGAATAAAATAAAAAATAAAATAAAATAAAACTGTCTGTCTATCTTTCTTTCTCTCTGTTTAGGGTTTGGAAGTTCTGCTTTTTCGCTCATTCAGAGATTCACTCTCTCTCTCTCTCTGTCTGTCTGTCTGTTTGCCTGCCTGTCTGTCTGTCTGTCTTTCTCTCGTGGCTTAATTAGGTGTCTGTTCTGTTATTTTCTCCGGCTTTTCAGACCAACAGACATGTGCTTCTGGGTCTGCATTTCTTAAAAAAACACCCAACGCTCTCAGCTCATTTATCTGTGCCTCTTCTGTGTTTTTTTTCTTCTTCTGAAGTTTACATGACTCATGCCATGCTCTTACTCTCTCTCTCTCTCTCACGCCCGCGCACACACATACACTAAACTACAAAACACACACACCACACCACACACTCACACGCACCAATGCAGCCCAAAGCACGACACCACACACCACACACTCAACACACACTAGACACACACAAGAGACACATAGACACACACGACACACAAGACACCACACAGACACACACACCTCATCAACTTCGGATAGTTTGCGAAACAGAGACTCGTGGGAACCAAGCATGTAACATCGTTCCGCTTTTAAACAGTAGCCTTGTCCGTTGGAACGATGATATGCCGCACCTGAGTGACGATGTGAACAAAAAACACACTAGACAATTACCCCGAAATGAACACACAACACAACACCACATATACTTACAATAACACTCAAAGAATACACACACACACACACACACACACACATACAACACAACACACACCACATTACACACACACACACCACCACCAACACACCACACACTCACAACACACACACACCACACACACACACACACACACAAAACACATTATACACATCCAGTTTTTACTGTGCCCCCCCACTAAATGAAGACAATCCTTCTATAAACGATGATACACTGAACAGATAAACAACAACACTGGAGGCTGGTTCCATTAATGCATGATCGAGTTTCCGTTCCCATATGATATTGGTTAGTGGATTTGATTGTGTCAATAGTTCAGAAAAATGGGAAAAGGGTCATGTATTGACCCTTGCACGTTTTGGGCTGTCTGCCTGATTGTGTCGGTGTTAGTGCAGATGTTGGGTTGTTGTCCGTTTTGTCATGTTATGTGTGTTACATGATCTTGGCACTTTCTCTGTCTGCTTTGTGTCTGTGCTCCCCCGCTGCTGTTTGTGCTGTGTGTGTTGGTGCTTAGCAGTGTCTTGCAATTTCGTCTCTGTGTGATCCACTCGTTGTGTTTGCAGTTCATTCCCCATCTTCTTTCTTCAATTTTACTTCGCCATTTAATTTTACTTACTTATGAATCAACAAAAAATCAATTATAATTATTATGTATTTTGGCTAAAAGTGATGTACACTAAAAACTGTTGCATTCTACTTCTCTTTTTCTCTTTTTCAAAACACTCTACACATATCCTCATATCTGCTTACTATCCAACTGTATTACTCACTTAATTTTGTGTTCTCCTCTCTCTCTCCTCTCTCTTTCTCCGTCTATCTGTCTGTCTTCTTCTCTCTCTCATCTCTCTCCCCCCACCTCCTTCTCTCCCCCCCTCTCTCCCTGTGGAGGGGTGGTCATCTGTGTGTGCCTCTTGTATTCAATGTTGAGATGTCACTAGAATTCGATATTGTGTGGAGAGTTAAGAACATCTGTCATCACTGGTGTCATTGTTAGGACGGTGACCTAGAACTCCTCTGTGTGTGTGTGTGTGTGTGTGTGTGTGTGTGTGTGTGCCCTCCTCTGTCTGTCTCTTCTTCCATGCGTGCGTGCGTGCGTGGTGCGTGCGTGGAGAGAGAGAGAGAGAGAGAGAGAGAGAGAGGAGAGAGAGAGAGAGAGATCGTGTGAGGATGATGAGTTGAGGTTATGTGTTGTGTTGGTGTGTGTTGTGTGTTCTGTCTGTGTCTGTATGTATGTCTGTGCCACAGTGTGTCTTTGAGTGAATTTGATCGACAATAAACTACTTCCTGTGCTAAAGGTATTATAAATCTTGGCCTTCGAATACATTGACGGTGACCTGTAGAAGTAGTCCATTACAAATTACATACCATTCAGTAGGCCTAGCATGAATCAGTATACGGCTGTCTCAGATCGTATGCTTTAATTCCTACAGATTCGTGGTAGCAATGCTGTGCTGCATGATTATGCGGATTGAATATTCTGATTGCTGTGACACCTGAGGAAAGAATAACTGATTCTTATCTTCTCTATCTCTGTATCTGGTACACAGACAGTCAGACACACACACAACACACACACACACACACACACACACACACACACACACACACACACACACACACACACACACAGTCCTTCTATGAGACTATAAACCGAGGCCCCGTGTTGGAACGCATGCAGAACATCTTGCACACACGTTAAATCCTGTTCCGCTTTTCGGAAGAGTAGGCTATTGTGTGCTGGTGGAAACAGATGACAACATTTACAAAACTGCATACACACGGGGACTGGATTAAAAAAGCACATGAGTGCTTATTGCATTACCCTCGAAATAAAAGAATATAAAACAATAAAATAAAATAAAACACACACAGCCACACACACACACACACCACACACACCACTCCTCTCTCTCTCTCTCTCTCTCACACACACACACACACACACACACACACACACACACACACACACACACACACACACACACGCACGCACGCACGCACGCACGCACGCACGCACGCACGAACGCGCGCAAGAAAATACAACAAAAGACGTCCAACATGCCCGTCTAATATCACTTATAGCAAACAGACGTTAAATACAAGAACGAATGGACAACAATAGATGCAACAGATGCCATCAAAGTATTATAAAATCAAACCTACAGTTTAAAACTCCAACTTTTCAAAACATACTACAATCATTCAAGAACTCCAATCATGATACTCCGCAAGAAACTAATTCATTCTAAAAAAAAAAAAAGTCAGACATTTACTATTTTGTCTGATTATTATGAAAACGAAGTCTGGTCTTTCAAAAGGACCGCTGCGATATTGTAGGTCACAGACATCGCTTTAGATCGTGTGGTGGTATTGCTGTTAGTAAGGGAGCGTTCCCCAGATTAACACCCGGGGGGTTATCCAGAATATGAACTCAGTTTCACTCTTCCCATCATGTGAGACTGTAAGTCCCTCGTTCTGCTACAGACACCTTGTGCTTACAAACGCCCAGGTTCAAACAATCCAATGTCGTTCTGTCACTATTTCTGGTCCATCTATCTGGAATCTTTTGCCCACATTGTGATGACCATTCTCGCCTAGCTCTTACGACTGGCTAGGGTGTTTGAGAGAGAGCGAATCGTATTTATTTAATTAATTAATTTTATTCTTTTATTAATTTCGAGGTTAATGGAATAAGCACGCATGTGCTCTTTTATATCGAGTCCCGTGTGTATGCAGTTTTGTAAAAAAAAATCATCCGGTCTGCGTCTAGAGTACTTTACATCAACAAATGAAAAAGTTATGATTTGTGGGTGCAAACCAACTTTTTTTTTCGAAATAAAAAACAAGAAAAGTTTCATATGTACTTTTCCTCTCCACAACCACCCCCCCCACTTCCTCCCCACCCCTCCCTCCCTCTCTCCCCTTCCCTCTCTCCCCTTCCCTCCATCTTCACGTCATCATCAAATGTTGATTCAATTGTCTGGGTATCTGAGGACATGAAAAGCGAAACCTGAACGAGGAACGTGCCTCCCAGGTCCTGTGACTGTTTGCTGTCCATGATTGGCAACCTCACCTCACCTCACCTCACGTACGGGAGAAGAAGACGCCTTCAATCTGACTGACGGGCTGCACTAAGGATTGTGCAGACACAGCCACTCTCTCTCTGTGCCTGGCTCTGAGGATTCCTTCTCTGTGCCTGCTTTTCTCCCTTAAAGCTGTCCGGGACGGAACACTATACTGCACTGCACTGCATTACGTTGTACTTCACTGCACTGCACTTCTCTACACTATACTGCACTGCATTACGCTATACTGCACTGCACTGCTCTACACTATACTGCACTGCATTACGCTATACTGCACTGCACTGCTCTACACTATACTGCACTGCATTACGCTATACTGCACTGCACTTCTCTACACTATACTGCACTGCATTACGCTATACTGCACTGCACTGCTCTACACTATACTACACTGTACTGCACTACACTACACTAGACTGTAAAGCACATCACAATACAGTGCACTACACTGTACTGCATTATACTTACACTTGCAATGCACTACACTACACTACACTGCACTGCACTGCACTGCACTACACAACACTGCAATGTACTACACTACACTACACTGCACTGCACTGCACGACACGACACGACAATACACTACACAACCACACGCACATGACACACACATACGCGCGCGCACACAACACACACATACACACATCACACACACAAGACTCAAGAATACTTTATTACACCACACACACACACACACACACACACACACACACCACACACCACACACACACACACACACACACACACACACCACCCACACACAACACACCACACACACACACACACACGCACGTACACATACAACAGACACACACGCATCCGTTCTATCATTTTCACGTTCACAAGTAGCCTTCCTCTCAATAATTACAGTGTTCACACTGTTTTTGAACATCTGCAAAGATGTGTCTTTTCAATTAGCTCTAGGTGAGGCCAAAATATGAATAAAAAAGAGAATGTTTATGGGAAGAAGAGCCCCAAAGAGCTCATCTTTCGACTCCATTCATCTCTTTTTTGGGCGTTAAAACAAGTCATCTATATTTCCGACTGTCTCCATTTATCATGTGTTTAGAAAAAAGTGTAAATTATGGAGAAAAGCCACGTGTGGGTATAAGTAAGCACATACATGTGCATCTGTTTCCCTACACACACGCACGCATGCTTACGCATACACACGTGCGTGCACACACCGAATTTATATGAGAACGTGCATACAAGAGAGAGTGAGAGAGGAGAGAGGAGAGGAGAGGAGAGGAGAGAGAGAGAGAGAGAGAGAGAGAGAGAGAGAGAGAGAGAGAGAGAGAGAAGAGAGAGAGTGAGAGAGAGAGAGAATCAAAGTGAGAACACAGACAAACACAGAAAACTTCAACAGTTTCCATCAAGATGAATACGTTTTTGCCATGAAGCGTTAAGGTGAAAGAGTGAATGGGAACACTTCATCAAAAGACACATTATTCCCTTCACACACACACACACACACACACACACACACACACACACACACACACACACACACACACACACACACACACACACACACACACACACACACACACACACACATCTAATGCTGAATAACGCTTTTGTATTGAAACCATACTGTTTTTACTTACACCATCCACATTCATTTATATGTTATCTCCTGCTGACTGAGAAAGCTAAAATAAAGTGTATGGGAAAACTGTACATATCATTCTCGCAAAAATAAAATTAATTTATTATTCAGAAACTGGAAGAGGAGAAAAATGAGCGCAGGTAACCAGTTACATCTTCATCATTTTGAAAATGATTTATCAAAGACTCAGTTAAATAAGTACATAACAAAATCATAGGAAAATAAAAAATAAAAACCTAACAGAAATTATCATCTTTCAATGACAGCAATTTTGGCATTTTATTTCTCTATTCTGTTACTTCGAGGAAGATGGAATAAGCACTCATCTGCTTTTTACAAACAATCTCTAAGTGCATGCGGTTTTGTAAAAAAATTGTCATCCGTTCCTACCGGCACAAATGGCCCACTCTTCAGAAAAGTGGGACAGGTTTTAACGTATCCTCAAGAAGAAAAAAATCCTTATATATTTTTGGTCTTTCAACATAGATTAACATTGTTTTTTGAATGCTTTTATAAGTCAATTTTCCTGATTTTGTGTGTGTGAGGGCAGGATGAGAAAAAAGTTGTGGAAACTTAATCTTTTACCCTCCATAAAGATCATTTTAATTTGACTTGACCTTGTATTAGTAAAGACCATGCCTTTGGCCTGACCTGACTGAAGTTTCAGCTCCTGAATGAGCCTTCATCAGAGGTCCTGGCGGTGATTGAAGCTTCACCCGTTGTGGTACCTTACAGCGAGAGTCTTTTCACAATTTTGAAGTGTCAAGCGTAGGCAAAAGAATATGTGGCATTTCTGTGGCCTGTCAATTCTGCCATCGAAAGATGATGGTACAAAGAGAAAGAAAATAATTATGCTTGAAATATAAGTTCCACAAAATCTAAATTGACGTGAGTGAGTAGTGTTGGGCGCTCCCTGGCAAAGACACTCTTGAGGGTGATTAAGAAAAATACACTAATTACACCTGGGAATCACTCCTATGTGTCAAAGCCCTCCCCCTCCCCCTCTCACTAAACCTTGAGTGGTGGTCTGGATACAAGTCTTTCGTATGAGATGTGTGTGTGTGTGTGTGTGTGTGTGTGTGTGTTGGAGAGGGGATGATGTGTGTGTGCGTGTATATGAGTCTGCGTCTGTCCGTCTCTCTGTGTCACTGCGTATGTGTCTGTGTATGTATGTATACGCGCATGTGTTGTGCCGCGCGCGCACGCGCACGCGCGAACGTTTTGACATGTTGTCTAACTTCTGGTACAGCACGTTGTGTCAGAAGACAAGATGCAGAAGAGCAGCAGCAAAGAGCTGTAGCACTCATAATGCTGTTCAGGCCCGGTAATACTACATGCACCTACTGCCTGGCCTTTGCGTGTGCAGGGGGAAAATGCTTCCACCTGTGCAAAAACCACCCCGTCCTCTTCTTACACCAACTACATCACTGTGGGGATAGGAGACTAGTGTGGGGTATTGTAGGGGTGATGTTGTTGTTGTTGTTGTTATGTATGTAGGTGCGTACGTACGTTCTTCGTCTATGTGGAGCAACGATTTAGAAGGATGTCAAAAATGAGAGAGAGAGGGAGAGAGAGAGGGAGGGAGGGGAGAGGGAGAGTGAGGAGGAGGGGAGGAGGGAGGGAGGAGGAGAGAGGGGGAGGAGAGAGGGGAGAGGGAGAGGGGAGGGGGAGAGAGAGAGAGGAGAGAGAGAAGAGAGGGAGGAGGGGAGAGAGAGAGAGGAGAGAGAGGAGGAGAGAGAGAGAGAGGGGAAGAGGGAGAGGGAAGAGAGAGAGAGAGAGAGGGGGGGAGGTATTTTAAAAAAAATTCTTTTATATCGAGGATAATGGAATAAACACTCAGGAGCTTTTTTTCCCATCCAGTCCTTGTGTGTATGCAGTTTTGTCAATTTTGCCATCCGTTCCCACCACCACACAATAGCCTACTCTTCCAAAACAAAAAGCGGAACGGGTTTTAACGCGTGTCAAGATGTTCTGCGGCGTTCGCACACGGGACCTCGGTTTATAGTCTCATCCGAAGGGGGAGAGAAAGAGGGAGATAGGGAGAGAGGGGGAGAGAGAGAGGGAGAGAGAGAAAGAGAGGGAGAGAGAGAACGACGAGGAGAGAGAGAGGGAGAGAGAGAACACGGAAAGTATTTTGGTCTTTGGCTACTTTACATAATAATTCTGTTTGGGGCGGGGAGAAGATAGGCGTCATAGCAGAAAACATATTTATCCATTTCACATTTCCAGAGAGAGAGAGAGAGAGGGGGCGGTGAGGGAGGAGAGAGGGGGAGGGAGGGAGGAGAGAGAGAGAGAGAGAGGGGGAGGGGAGGGAAGGAGGGATTTTATTTATTTATTCTTTTATTTCGAGGATAATGGAATACGCATACATGTGCCTTTTTTCATCCACTCCCCGTGTGTATGCAGTGAGGGAGAGAGGGAGAGGAGAGAGGAGAGAAAGAGAGAGAAGGAGAGAGGAGAGAGAGGAGGGGGTAGAAGAGAGAGGGGAGAGAGAGGGAGGGGGGAGGAGGGAGGTAAATTTTTTTTTAATTTTTATTATTCTTTTATATCGAGGATAATGGGATAAGCACGTATGTGCTTTTTTACACCCAGTCCCCGTGTGTAGAGAGAGCGAGAGAGCGAGCGAGAGAGCGAGCGAGAGAGAGAGAAAGCATTAATTTTCGGGAAAAAATGTCTGCTGATTTTTCACAGATTTTTCAAAGTATATATAAAAACAAAATGCACCGTGTACTTAGTTTTGGATTGAGGACAGAGCAATATAGCAGGTAGTCACAACAAAGTTGGAACTGATCATCAAATGAGGATTGCTTGTATTCCTACAGCGTTGACCCCGCGCATGCATATTGCGGTTAGGAAGCTAGCAGACAAACAAGGGAATGAGGCAGTACAGTGCTTTAGAATTTTTGTTTTTAATTGAAACCTACAAGCATTCAAGCAAAATAACATGAATTTTGAGTTAGTGTTTCATAAAAAATGTTTTATTTCCATGGATGCCTTAGTACGTGCTGGATGCATGCAAGAATAATAATTATAGGAAAACAGAAAGAAAAGTGACCCAAAAAATAAAGGTGGTTTGTAGCCAAAGATGCTGCAGACATACATTAAACACCAGCACCAGAGACACAAAAAGACACAGTTCTTCTTCTTCCTCTTCTTCCTTCTTCTTCTACTTCTTCTTCTTCTTCTTTCTTCTTCTTCTTCACAGTTCTAAGTCATCATCAGCACACGCACACATGACAGACATCCAGGACGGCACACAACACAAGCAAGAGCAGAGCAGAGCAGTTGAGGTCAGGAGACAGGGAGTAAGTAGCAGTAGGCTAGGCTGAAGGCAATCATTCGCCTGCAGTAGGGTTGTGTGTGACATGGTGTAAGCAAACACTCCCCACCATCATTCGCCCATGTCTCCCCTACATGCAGGCCTCTCTCATGCCAGACTGACAGGGAACAAATGCCACGGATGTCAGTGTGTGTGTGTGTGTGTGTGTGTGTGTGTGTGTGTGTGTTGTGTATGTGTGTGTGTATGTGTGTATGTTGTGTGTGTGTGTATGTAGTGTGTGTGTGTGTGTGTTGTGTGTGTGGTGTGTGTGTATGTGTGTGTGTATGTGTGTGTATGTTGAGTGTGTGTGTGTGTTGTGTGTGTGTGTGTGTGTGTGTGTGTGTGTGTGTGTGTGTGTGTGTGTGTGTGTGTGTCCTTGAGAGTGCGGGGTGTAGAGTGTTTCCAAGTGTGTCTATGGTTCGGTACCACATGTGTGTGGGTGTGTGTGTGTGGGGTGGGGCGGTGGTGGTGGTGTGTGTGTGTGTGTTGTGTGTTGTGTGTGTGTGTGTGTGTGTGTGTGAGAGAGAGAGAGAGAGAGAGAGAGAGAGAGAGAGAGAGAGAGAGACAGAGAGAGAGAGAGAGTGAGTGTGTATGTGTGTGTTGTGGGGGGTATGTGTATTGTGTGTGTGTGTGTGTGTGTGTGTGTGACAGAGAGAGAGAGAGAGAGAGAGAGAGAGAGAGAGAGAGAGAGAGAGAGAGAGAGAGAGAGAGAGAGAGAGAGAGAGAGAGAGAAACTTGAACTCGAAGGATTTTTTCACAAAAAGGCCATTGACCCATACATGAAGGGGGTTACCGAACTGCTTAGTATTTTAGTCAGAAAGATAAGGAAAAGCACAAAAACAAGAGACACATACACAGAGACAGAAAGAGAGAGACAGAGACAGAGACAATGTGTGTGCTGTGTGTTTGTGTTGTGTGCGTGTTGTGTGTGTGGTGGTGTGTGGTGTGTGTGTGTGTGTGTGTGTGTGTGTGTGGTGAGTGCGTGTGTGTGTTGTGTGGTGTGATGTGTGTGTGTGTTGTGTGTGTGTGTGTGTGTTGTGTTGTGTGCGTGTGTGTGTATGTGTGTGGTGAGTGTGTGCTATGTGTGTGTGTGTGTTGTGGTGTGTGCGTGTGTGTGTGGGTTCCTATCCTGTCTGCTTTTTAGAAGATGTGAGTGTTGCTCTATACGACCACTATGCCTGTTTTCACCCTGTAGTAACGACAGTCCGACTTGCCATTGAAAGTGTCGCACTAGTCTCCACTACTTTAATTCAACTCGCTGCCGAGCTAACGCTTCAAATATGTATTTATTTATTCATTTATTTATTCATCTATTTTCATTTATCTATTTGCGTGTTTATCTACATCATTCATTTATTCATTCATCTATTTTCATTTGTCTGTCTATTCATTTGCAAGTTTATCTACATCATCGCTTTATTCATTCATCTATTTTCATTTGTCTGCCTATTCATTTGTGTGTTTATCAACATCATTCATTTATTTATTCATCTGTTTTCATTTGTCTGTCTATTCATTTGTGTGTTTATCTACATCATTCATTTATTTATTCATCTGTTTTCATTTGTCTGTCTATTCATTTGTGTGTTTATCTACATCATTCATTTATTAATTCATCTATTTTCATTTGTCTGTCTATTCATTTGTGTGTTTATCTACATCATTCATTTATTCATTCATCTATTTCCATTTGTCTTTCTGTTCATTTGCGTGTTTATCTACATCATTCATTTATTAATTCATCTATTTTCATTTGTCTGTCTATTCATTTGTGTGTTTATCTACATCATTCATTTATTCATTCATCTATTTCCATTTGTCTTTCTGTTCATTTGCGTGTTTATCTACATCATTCATTTATTCATTCATCTATTTCCATTTGTCTTTCTGTTCATTTGTGAGTTTATTTACTGATTGTTTTTATCACGCTGGAGATGATATTAGTTTCGACGTCACTACACATTTGAACTCTATGGATTTTTCCTCTGGAGTTAACATCAGTGCAGACTCCACTCCCCCCCCAAAAGTTCTTCGGATGAGACTATAAACCGAGGTCCCGTGTGCGAACGCACGCAGAACATCTTGCGCACACGTTAAAACCCGTTCCGCTTTTCGGAAGAGTAGGCCATTATGTGCCGGTGGGAAGGGCTGACAAAACTGACAAAACTGCATACAAACGGGGACTGGATGAAAAAAAGCACATGAGTACTTATTCCATTATCTTCTAAATAAGAGAACAAATATACATGAGACTGATGAGGTCCTGGATGCAAACACACGGGTGAGGGTGGGGGTGGGTGGGGTGGGTGGGTGGGGTGGGGTGGGGTGGGGTGGGGTGGAGGGTATAGCCTTGAGTTGTGATCTATACGACAGCCTGGAATCAAGCCACCACGGAGGCGTCTGTTTCAGGGAATTTTTCTCTGGAGATAACATCAGTGCTGACTCCACCCCCCCCCCCCCAATGGTCCTTCGCATGAGACTAGAAACCGAGGCCCCGTGTGTGAATGCACGCGGAACGTCTTGCGCACACGGTTAAAACCCGTTCCGCTTTTCGAAAGAGTAGACCATTTAGTGCCGATAAGGAACGAATGACAATTTTTTTGTTTAAAAAATTGCACGCACACAGGTGTCGAGTTTAGACATCATTCATCCCCGAAGTCGGAATGCGGCTACCTTAATGATGGGTAAATACGTAAAATATAACATTAGTGAACCTCGGAGCTCTAGCCGAGGAACGAAAAAACCCAAACCAACCCCAAAACAAATACAAAACCAATATAAAACAAAACCAACCAAACCAAACCAAACCAAGAAAACCGACCCGCGCGGATATCATCTTCACAAATTCTGTCATCTGTTCCCACCGGCACACATATGCATCTTTCGAAAGGTTTGGCTGCTATGACTGACGATGCAGGCAAACATGAACATACGCATGTCGTCAGATTGCGAGCGCAATATTCTAACCACTAGGCCATCCCGTCCCCCTGTTTTCACATTCCGACTTCGGGTGTTGTGTAGCTCTAATCATGTATTGTGTCGTGCAACTATAAAGTACCCCCCTCCCCTTTTTAAAGAATAAATATTATGTTTGAACTAACTATGCTGGCTATATTGACAAATTGATATAACCCTTTTCTTCAAACTTTAAACTGATGGAACTATTTAAGTAATAAGGAAATCATCTTTACAAAAAAAAGAGAGGAGAAGATTGATCGCGTGTGATAAGAAATTAAAGTTACTTAATATTGATGTAAAACTGATGGACCTATAGCGAAAAATAACGAGACTATGACATTAAAAAAAAAAAATCATCATGTGTAATTTAACGTAATGGAAATGTACGTTGTTGCGCCTCTAAGCCAAATTGAACACACACACACACACACACTCCAAGGGAAGAGAGAGAGAGAGAGAGAGACGAGAGAAGAGAGAGACGAGAGAAGAGAGAGAGAGAGAGAGAGACAGACAGACAGACAACTGACAGAGACAGAGAGACAGAGACCAGAGAGAGAGAGAGAAGAGAGTGAGAGAGAGAGAGACAGAGACAGAGAGAGTGAGCTATAGTTATAATCATCTAAATTTCCCCGAGGCTAGGCAATCAAGCTTGATTGACATACCAGGTCAACATTTCCTGATCAGTAAAATCAAGCAAGCAGTAAAAAAGATTCAACAAAAAAACAAACACCCTAAAACTCTCAAGGTAATGTAAATGTAGTAAATCCAATACTTTACTAAGCTAATCTTCCTCCCAGAACAAAGAAAGTGAATGCGATGGATTGAAACCTGCTTTTACGTTTCCGACGAACATATTTCTCTGAACGAGTTCATTTGGTAGAAAAATACTGATGGATATCGAAAGAGGAGTCACTCAGTGAACTGCACCACCAATGTATACATCGTTCCAATGCTAACATTATAATTATAAACATTTGCGCAAACACGGTTACAGAGAGAGGCAGACCTACACAGGAGGAGGAGGAGAGAAAGAAGAAGAGGAGGAAGAGAAGAAGACGAGGAAAAGAAGAAGAGGAGGAGAAGGAAGAGGAGAGAAAGAAAAAGAAGAGGAGGAGGAGGATAGGAAGAAGAGAAAGAGGAAGAAGAGAGGAAGAAGGAAGAGGAGAAGAGAAAGAAGAAAAAGAAGGAGGAGGAGGAGAAGAAGAGGAGAAGAGGAAGAAGAAGACAAAGAAGAGGAAGAAAAGAGAAAGAAAAAAGAGAACGAAAGAAATATTTCCATTCTTTTTAGATGTAAAAATTCACCATTACATGCTTTTTTATATCTAGCCTAACAATAGAGAGAGAGAGATGAGAGAGAGAGAGAGGAGAGGGGGAGGAGAGGGGAGAGAGAGAGAAAGGGGGAGAGAGAGGAGAGGCGTAAGAGAGGGAGAGAGATTTTGTATTTGTGCTTCGAGGAAGAGTTCAATATTGGCTGGTATAAAAAATAAGCTTCTGAGACATCAATAAAACTCATAATACTGCTTCAAATACTGCAATGCAAAGATACTGATGATGATTTCGAAAAAGAGTGGTCTCTTTTATGGTTGAAAGCATACACGTGCGTGCGTGAGTGTGTGTGCGTGTATGTGTGCGTGTATGTGTGCGTGTGTGTGTGTCCGTGTGTGTGTGCGTGCGTGCGTGCGTGTGTGTGTGTGATGTGAGTGTGTGTGTGCGTGCGTGCGTCTGTGTGTGTGTGTGTGTGTGTGTGTGTGTGTGTGTGTGTGTGTGTGTGTGTGTGGAGAACAGCCCGAATTTCACGCAGAGAAATCTGGCGTCAGTGAATTTCCATTTCTTCTCACCTCACTTTCCTTCCCTGTTTTATTCCATCATCTTGTTCCCCATCTTCTGTGTATTACAGCTGGGATACTGATCCCCCATCGTCAGCTACCAGTACCAGTAACCGTATCTCCCTGGGAAGAGACGGAGGCTACCATGTGCGTAAGGGTGCACTGACACACACAGGCACACAGACACACACACAGACACACATACACGCACGCACACACCCGCCGCACAAACCTGCGCACCCTATCCCACCCTCCAACACACATGCCACACCACACACACACACACACCACACACACACACACACACACACACACACCTCCTCTCCTCTCATTTTTCTCTCTCCACACACACACAGACACATACTCCCCTCCCCCCCCCCACCCCCCCCCCCCCCCCCCACCAACACCACTCTCTCTTCATTTTCTCCTCTCTCTCATCACACACACACACACACACACACACACACACAACCACACCACACACACACACACACCCACACCTACAGAGTAATGAAAACTAGGAATCGGTAATAATGGTGAGGGCTTTGAAAGCATCAAGCACATATGGGCTTTGTCAAGCTCATGGTGCCAGACAAACGTCTTTCATATCCAGCAACCCCGCTCCCCCCCCACCCCCACCCCTCTTTCTTTTCTGACCTCTGCCAGTGCAGCAGTACAGTACAGTGTAGTGCAGTGCCTCCTGCAACACCACCTGCCCCCTTTGTCTCCCCTTCCCCTTCAGACAGATACAGACAGACGAACAGACAGACAGACAGACAGACAGACAGACACACACACACTCCTCTGAAGGGGGCGCACACACACGCGCGCGCGCACCACACACACGCTCAACGCTATATAAATTCCATTTATTATTTATTATTATTATATTATTTATTATTACCACATACACAGTCTCTCTCTCTCTCACACTTCTTTCCTCTCTCTCTCTCTCGCACACACACACACACACACATACAGACACAAACACACTCGCGCGTCTCCTCCCCCTCCCCCCATCCCCGCCCCTCCACACACACACACACACAGTCCTTCGGATGCGACTATAAACCGAGGTGCCGTGTGTGATCGCACGCAGAACACCTTGCGCTCACGGTAAAACCTGTTCCGCTTTTTCGAAGAGTAGGCCATAGTGTGCCGGTGGGAACAGATAACAAAATTGACAAGACTGCATACACACGGGGACTGATTGTAAAGAAAAAAAGCACATGATTGCTTATGTCATTATCCTTGAAATAAAAGAAATAAAAGAAACACCACAACACACACCACACACACAACTCCCATCTCTTCTCTCTCTCTTCTCTCTCTCTCTCTCTCTCTCTCTCTCTTCTGTCTCTCTCTCGGACTGGCAGCGTTTGAAAAGGGGAACCGGTGTCAGGATGCACAAATGGCCCCCCCACCAGAATAATAAACCACGGACAAGTTTGGCACGGCTCAGCTGTGCACATGGATGGGTGGCGGTGGTGGGGGAAGAAAGCAGACAGTTTTGTTTATAGCCCAAATTGGTGCCAGTGTAAATCAGCCCCTGCGGATATAAATGCTATATTTACTGCTTTGCTTTTTCATAACCATACAGGATTGCGCACAGGCCCCGCAGGCAGGCAGGCAGGCAGGCAGGCAGGCAGGCAGGCAGGCAGGCAGGCAGGCAGGCAGGCAGGCAGGCAGGCAGAGACGTGCACGTAGACTCTCAGATTATGGTCAAAAACACAGACAGGCAGACGGACACAGAGAGACAGACACAGAGAGACAGACAATCAGACAGACAGACAATCGGACAGACAGACAAAGAGCCAATCGGACAGACACAGGGCAATCGGAAGACAGACATAGACAATCGGACAGACACAGACAATCGGACAGGACACAGGACAAATCGGTCAGACAGACAATCGGACAGACAGACACAGACTGAGAGCGAGAGAGAGGGAGGGAAGGGGGAGGGAGAGAAAGAGAGAGGGGGGGAGGGAGGGAAGGAGAGAGAGGAGAGGGAGAGAGAGAGAGAGAGAGACAGAGAGAAGAGAGAGAGAGAGAGAGAGGGAGAGAGAGAGAGGGAGAGAGAGAGAGAGGGAGAGAGAGAGAGAGAGAGAGAGAGAGAGAGAGAGAGAGAGAGAGAGAGACAGACACAGACAGACAAACAGAAAGACAGTCAGGCAGAAAATAGACGGACAGAGAAACATAAAGACAGACAGACGGAAAGTAGACAAATAGACAGACAGACAGACGGACTGACAGGCACAGCGGCAGAGGATTCAAGGTAAATTAATTCCAGACTAAATTTGTCTTTTTCAAAGGAGGAGGATGAAACACACAGAAATTTATGAGCCTCACCTAACCTCACCTGTGCGCGGTCAACTACACACACATACACGCACGCACGCACGCACAAACACACACACACACACATACACACACACGGGATAGCCTGATTGCTTAGAGCGTTGCGCATGAAGGCTCGTGATCTGCTGACCCGGGTTCGAATCCCGTTCAAGGGAATATTTTCCCCTGGAGTTAACATCAGTACTGATGACCCAAAAATCCTTCGGATGTGACTATAAACCGAGGCCCCGTGTGCGAACACATGCAGAACATCTTGCGCACATGTTAAACCCGTTCCGCTTTTTGGAAGAGTAGGCCATTGTGTACCGGTGGGAACAGATGACAAAATTTGACAAAACTGCATACACACGGGGATTGGATGTAAAAGAAAGCCCATGATAATACTAAACATTTTTGTAAAAAAGCAGATATTCATTTGTACTTTGGCTTTTAACAAAACATATCACAAACCCATTCTGAAAAAAATTCCACTGTAATGCATTCTTTTTCACACAAACCTTAACCCTCTACGTTAAAATGGCTTCGTAAAATTAATCAGCAGGAACAAAAGTCCTCTGAATACAGAGTACGGCTGCCTATATGGCGAGGTACTTGAAAAACAGCCATACCCGCACATTTCTCATGCATCGTGTACTAGGGGTCTGGGTGACTCGGAGTGTTACGTTATGGAACTCCTAGCTGCTGCAGCAGCAGCAGCAGCAACAACGGCAGAAAGCAATTTGCAATGGAATGAGAGCGAAGAAAGATTAAAGCGAGAGTGACTGTGATCCAAGAAATTGTTAGGCAATTCCACATAAATCTCTCCCTCTCCACCACCATATTCTATAACATACGCACGCATCCACACACAAATGCACACACACACATTTTCTCTTTCTCTCCCTAACACACACACACACACACACACACACACACACACACACACACACACACACACACACACACACACACACACACACACACACACACACACACACACACTTTTCTCTCCTAACACACACACACACCCTTGTGCCATCTGGAAATAAAACATTTGACTTGACACACAATCTGCTGAGGCAAAACCAAAAAAAGAAAGAAAACAAAACAACAACAAAAAGGTCACTGTAACCTGCACTAGTCTCAGGACAGACTGACACGGCCACTCTGATGTTAGTGCCGAATGCGTCCACCACCTCTGCCACAGCGTATGACAGATGCTTTGTGCAGAGAGATGGCAGGCAATCAGAAATCACTTCTCTCCACACCAGCAACAAATGGCCACGACTCAGCTCACTGCGGAAGTCTGCTTCCCCCATATACAAAATACAGCAGCATGCAAGGTGGTTTGCTAAAGGTAACTAACTAATGGTAAGAAGGAGAAGAGGAAAAGTGGTGGGTGGTGGTGTTGGGGTGGTGGTGGTGGTGGTGGTGGTGGTGTGTGGTGGTGGTGGTGGTGTGTGGTTGTGTAGTGTGTAAGTGTGTGTAAGGGGAGAGAGAGAGAGGAGAGAGAGAAGAGAGAGAGAGAGAGAGAGAGAGAGGAGAGAGAGAGAGAGAGAGTGCATGAATGTGTGAAGTCAAGTCAAATAAGTCAATGTGGTGTGTGTATGTACGTGTGAAGTCAAGTCAATGTGCGGTGTGTGTATGTATGTGAAGTCAAGTCAAGTCAATGTGTGGTGTGTGTGTATGTATGTGAAGTCAAGTCAAGTCAATGTGTGGTGTGTGTGTATGTATGTGAAGTCAAGTCAAGTCAATGTGTGGTGTGTGTATGTATGTGCGTGTGAAGTCAAGTCAATGTGTGGTGTGTATGTATGTGTGTGAAGTGAAGTCAAGTCAAGTCAATGTGTGGTGTGTGTATGCATGTGCGTGTGAAGTCAAGTCAAGTAAAGTTAATGTGTGGTGTGTGTCTATGTGTGTGTGAAGTCAAGTCAAGTCAATGTGTGGTGTCAAGTCAAGTCAAGTCAAAATTTTATTTCCAGATGGTACATTGAATAAGCAACGCATTTGCTTTTTTTCATCAAGCCATCTATCTAAGAACAAATTTTGTAATGATTATACTAAGACACTACATTATTGCATCATTTACCGTTAAATTGAATCAGTAAAAAAGAGGAAAAAATCGATAAGGAGATACATTGAAAATACAAATTACCACATATACACATATACATGCACACACATACTCATGCACGCCTGAGCGCGTGCGCGC
>CM054149.1:5345966-5348466 GCA_028751875.1 Rapana venosa
TTTGTGTGTGTGTGTGTGTACGCGTGCGTGTGCTTGCTTGCAACGGAAAGCGTGGTAACAAAAGATTACAGTGATATATATGGATGCTTATGCTAATGTGCATGAGAGAGAGAGTGTGTGTGTGTTTTGTGGTGTGGTTGTGGTATGGTATGGTCGTGGTGATGGTGGTGGTCTGTGTGTGTGTGGTGTGTGCGCGTGTGTGTATGTATGTATGTATGTATGTATATATGCATGCATGCATGCGTATATGTTTGCGTGTATGCGTGCGCATGTGTGCATGTGTGTGTATGTTATATATGTATGGTGTGCGTTACTACATCGTATCATGGTGTGTATGCGTTTGCGCGCGTGTTGCATATGCGCACGCGCGCGCGTGTTGTGATGTGTGTGTGTGTTGATGTGCCGCCCTTATCACGTCTCCTCCTAAATCCCCTTGCTTCATCGTCTCAGCCTCTCTTGAAATGATGCTATCTTGCAGGTAACGTGGTTTTCAGCCTTCCAGTCCTCCACCCCCTGCTATGCTCTGCTTCTGTGCATCAAAGCTCAAGACATTTCCTTCCTCCTCTTCTTTCTTCTTTCTGTCTTTATCCTTCCTTTCTTTCTTTCTTTCTTTCTTTCTTTCTGTTGTTCTTCTTTTCTTCTTCTTGTTCTTTCTTTCTTTTCTTGTTTCTTTCTTTCTTTCTTTCTTTTTCTTTCTTCTTCTTTCTTTCTCTTTCTTCTTCTTCTTTCTTTTCTTTCTTCCTTCTTTCTTTCTTCTTCTTTCTTTCTTTCTTTCTCTTTCTTCTTTCTTTCTTTCTTCTTCTTCTTTCTTTCTTTTCTTTCTTCTTCTTTTCTTTCTTTCTTTCTTTCTTTCTTCTTCTTTCTTTTTCCTTCCTTTGTTTCTTTTTTCCTTTCTTTCTTTCTTTCTTTCTTTCGTTCTCTTTCTTTCTTCCGTTCTTTCTTTCTTTCTTTTTCCTTCCTCTTCTTTTTTCTTTCTTTTTTTCTTTCTTCTTTCTTTCTCTTTCTTTCTTTCTTTCTTTCTTTCTTTCTTTCTTTCTTCTTCCTTCCTTCCGTCCTTCTTTTCTTCCTTTCTTCTTTCCTTCCTTCCTCCTTTCCTTCCTTCTCCCTTCCTAGCCATCCTGAAGGAGAGAAGGTGGGCGAGAGTCAGACATTTTTTGCTGTTCTGAAAACCGGAGAACACTTTGGATGAGACTATAAACCGAGGTCCCGTGTGCGAACGCACGCAGAACATCTTGCGCACACGTTAAAACCCGTTCCGCTTTTCTGAAGAGTAAGCCATTGTGTGAAGTAGGAACGGATGACAAAATTTACAATAACTGCATACACACGGGGACGGGATGCAAAAAGGGCACACGAGTGCTTATTCCAGTATTCTCAATATACAAGAATAAAATAAACAAATAAATAAAAAAGGCTAAAACGCTCACCTGTATTCTATTTTCCCCCTAGTAATCTTAGTCTTTTGTAGGTAATACTGAACTATGACCAGTGAGCCTGGTCACTACATAATGCTAAACGTGAGAGAGAGAGAGAGAGAGAGAGAGAGGAGAGAGAGAGAGAGAGAGAGAGAGAGAGAGAGAGAGAGAGAAGACAGTCAGACAGACAGCTGAAAGAGATAGAAAGACAGAGAGAGAGAGGCAGAGAGAGACAGAGAGAGACAGACAGAAAGAGGCAGAGAGAGACACAGACAGAAAGACAGACAGACCGACAGAGAGAGAGAGAGAGAGAGAGAGAGAGAGAGAGAGAGAGAGAGAGAGAGAGAGAAGAGAGAGAGAGAGAAGACAGAAGACAGACAGACAGACGCAGCCAGCCAGCAAGACAGACAGCCAGACAAAGACAATCAGAAACAGAGAGCAGTGGATGAACAGAGAGGGGGAAAAAAAAGGGTGAAACACACTGACGACACAGAGAGAAGAAAGAGAACAACATCCTATATTCAGCCTGCACAACAAGAAACCATCATCAAACAATATTTTCACGCCAGTCTCCGACCCCTGACTTTGGAACAAACCTACCTCCCAGCGCGCGCCAAGTCAAACAGGCTGACGGTCGGCAGACGTGTCACAGAGGACAAGAGGCACTCTCACTCTTGTCTGTCTTCTGCTCTCCGTTGTCTGTTGCAAAAGGAATCAGGCCTGTTTGCCTAACGATTCCACTGTTGGTGATGCTATTTCTGTGTCTCTGCGTCAACACGTAAAGTAAAGGTAAAGGTGTCCCATAACCTATAAGGTCGTAGTGGAGCGAGGCGTCAGAGACCTCAGCTTCTCTAGGGGCCGGCATATTGAGGGGGGCGCCCATCTCCTCTCTCTCTCGCTGCTTTACCTTCCCTGACCCTAAAGAGGGCAGGTACCCATTTACAGCTGGGTGAATTGGGGGACTGTACTGAAGCCAGGGCATGCAAAAGGTCACCCATCCAAGTGGTAACCACGCTCGATACTGCTGAACCTTGGCTGGGGGAAAGCGAGTGCTCTGACACGTCAACACGTATAGAGCTTGTATT
>CM054149.1:5353466-5355966 GCA_028751875.1 Rapana venosa
ATATATGAGGATATTGTTTTATAAATTAAGATCTCACGAAACGTGTGTGTGTGTGTGTGTGTGGTGACAGACGTGCATGTATGGACAACCGTATGATGAATTATATAATGTTATATGTTGCATAATTATATATATATATATAAAATATAAATATATATACATAATACATATATGTATGCACACACACAAACTCACACACAACACAACACACACACGCAAACAATTACAAACAAATAAAAACAAATCTCAATTCTTTTTTCAACACCAAGAACTAACTTTTCAAAGAGGATTTCTGTGCTTCCTGCCTCCTTCGTTTTCCATCTTCTATAAAACAAACCCACCCTGCCAAGTTAAACAAGACAAGGCTGCTGCTGCTGCTGCTGCTGCTGCTGCTGCTGCTGCTGCTGCTGCTGATGATGATGATTATGGTAACAGGCGTGTCAACAACACACTTACTTACACACTGCAGGCTTTTTTTTGGGTGGGGTTTTTTGGTGGTCCTTGCAGTTTTCTGTTTGAAATGAATGGGGTTTATTTTCCCGAACAAGCAGGGTTAGCTGAGGCAGCTAGTTCTCTCTCTCTCTCAATTAGTCTGCTATACGTGGATGGATCCTTTATTTTTGTCAAACTTAACTGTACTGATCACGTATTTAACTTTTCATTTACTGTTTTATAAAGATATTTGTGTTACCTCCCTTGTCAAAAGGCCTAGTTGGGCAATGACAATAAACTGTTAAAGCGTTAAAGCGTCTCTCTCTCTCTCTCTCTCTCTCTCTCTCACACACTACTCACACACACAACACTCACACCACACACATACACACACACACAAACACAACCACACACACACACCACACACACACACACCACACACACACACAGTTTGTCAACTGATGCTACCTGTAGATCTATTCTTTGCTGCGAACGCTAGTCCCTGTGTGTGTGTGTGTGTGTGTGTGTGTGTGTGTCAGATGCTACCTGTGGTTTGTGTTGGATGTACAGGTCAGGCATGTGTGTGTTTGTTCCGTTATTGTAGTTCATGGAAGAGTACCTTATGTGTAGTCCTTCCGATGAGACTATAAACCGGCCCATGTGCGAACACACGCAGAACATCTCGCGCACACGTTAAAACCCGTTCCGCTTTTCGGAAGTGTAGGCCATCGTGTGCCGGTAGGAACGGATGACAAAATTTACAAAACTGCATACACACGGGGACTGGATAAAAAAAAGCACAGGAATGCTTATTTCATTATCCTCGATATAAAAGAGTAAATAAATAAATAAATAAATATACATGTAATGCATCCACAACCAAAGCGCTATACTACACATAGTATGCATGTCAATGCACGTACGTGCCAAAAATGAATCTACGAGCAAGCAGGCACGTGGACACATGTATGTATGTTTGTATGTATGTCCGTCGTGTCCGACGATGACCTCCGAACCAGCAGAGAAGGCAGCTGCTGTTTTGGAAACTGGGCAGACATTTGATTATAGTGGAGATGCCTTGCCCACAGTACATCCCCACTCTCTCGGCCAAGTGGGCATAAGGACAGTCAGCGTTGTGGAATCATATGTACATACCTACATTCATGCATGCATACATGCATACATACATACATACATGCATACATACATACATACATACATACATACATACATACATACAGACAGACAGACAGATAGATAGACAGACAGATAGACAATTATACACTGTGTGTGTGTGTGTGTGTGGAGAGAGAGAGAGAGAGGAGAGAGAGAGAGAGAGGAGAGAGAGAGAGAGAGAGAGAGAGAGAGAGAGAGACAGATAGATACAGGGACAGACAGACACAGAGACAGAGACAAGCAGAGAAGAGACTGAGCGACAAATCAAAAGAAGTTAATAATTATAGTTTTTCTTCTAAAAAAACACCCCGCTTTATAAAGAAAAGCGCGTGCTGCTCTGTGTTCCTCAGCATCCTTGATGTAACAGAACAAGCCCACACCGCCAACTTCAAACAGACACACAGAGACACTGACTGCTGGTTACATACGGGCATGTCAACAAGACTCTTGTACTCTCTCTCCCCTCCCTCTCCCTCCCTCCCCCCCCCCCCCCCCCCCTCTCTCTCTCTCTCTTTCTCTCTCCAGTTTTCCCTTTGAGATGAATCAGGAGTTCTGTTTACTTAATAAATTAAAAAGTAGCAAGACCTTGATGCTGTTATTCTTTGTGTGTGTGTGTGTGTGTGTGTTTTGTGTGTGTGTGTGTGGTGTGTGTGTGTGTGTGTGTGTGTGTGTGCGTGGCGTGCGCGCGTGCGTGCGTGAAATGTGTGTGTGTGTGTGTGTGTGTGTTATTGTGTTGTGTGTGTGGATGTGAGGAGTGTGAGGGGTGTGTGTGGTTTATTCTTTTATTTCGAGGACAATGGAATAAGCACTCATGTGCTTTTTTCATCTAGTCCCCGTGAGTATGCAGTTTTGTAAATTTTGTCATCCGTTCCCACCGGCACACAATGGCCTA
>CM054149.1:5373466-5375966 GCA_028751875.1 Rapana venosa
GTATGATGTACAGTTGTTTCTTCTCTCTCTTAGTGTGCATTTATGAGACAAGAGATTTTCTGATGTTGTCAGAGACATTTCTTCTTTGTTGGTTTGTTGATATTTTGTTATTTATTTGTTACACGATTAAATTGTTCTTATTGTTTTCCTTCTTTCCCCGTGGGGATGCCGGGGGCCTGTCAGTATAAAAAGCGTCCCCAAATTCTGGAATTCTGTGCTAGAAATTTCCTCTTTTCTATCAATCTCATTGTTTCTACCTTGTTTCTTTTCTTCCTGTCACACCCTTTTTATCTATGTTCTCCCTTCTTGGTCCATTCTCCTGCATTTTTCCCAGAAAAACTTGAAAGATAACAATTCTCTCTCGCTCAACTGCAGTGTGACGCATTTTTGCTCATATAAAAGGCAACAATTGTTGCTGTCTGAGGGTTCGATGAAGAAGAAGAAAGTTTTCATTCTTCTTCTTCTCCAACTGCTCGTACTCCTTATTTTCCCTCTTTCCTGTTCTTTCTTTCTTTCTTTCTTTCTTTCTTTCTTTCTTCTTGTTCTTCTTCTTCTCCTTGTTCTTCTTTTTGCCCTTTTCTTCTTCTTCTTCTTCTGCTTCTTCCTTTTCTTCTGCTTCATTCTTTTCTTCTTCTTCTTCTGCTTCATTCTTTTCTTGTTCTTGTTCTTGTTCTTGTTCTTCTTCTTCTCTCCTCCTCCTTGTTCTTCTTCTTCTTCATCTTTTCCCCTTTTCTTCTTCCTTTTCTTCTTCTTCTTCTTCTTCTTCTTCTTCTTTTTCTTCTTCTTCTTCTTCCTTTTCTTGTTCTTCTTGTTCTTTTTCTTCTTTTTCTCTTAACTACCTAAAAAGTTATCAAGGTACCAAACTAAGGAGCTGTCCACCAACTTCCTTCTCTAATATTGGTCGAGTAACAATGCCTGGTCCCCTCAGAATACTGCGAAAAAATAAATACACCTTGCGCACACAGTTTCATTCAATCCTTGTATCCAAATGCTATACTAAACGTCTCCTTAAGCATCCCACAATATTAGGAGGAGAGAACAATGAAGATTCGAACCTGATTCGACCCAAGGAACTTACACCTCCTAGAGAACTGTCTTAACCACTGGACACCCGGACCAAATCCGGATCCTTGAAAGACAGTACAGGGAACAGAACAGCTTCGTGGCATCTGCCATTACAGTAACACTCGCATCAGACATCAGAAAACTTGTACCCTATCTAAAACTCCTTTATAGAGAAACAAAAACCAAAACAAACTAGCTCCCCCCCTCCCCCACCAAATAAAAAAACACCAAAAGAACATAATCACTCCCAGCCCCTCCCTCTCCCAACAAAAAAAATCCAAAAGAAAACAAAAACAATGTCACCCTCCCCCTCCCCCCCCCCCCCCCCCCCCCCCCAAACAAACACACAAACAAAACAAACACCCCCAGCCCCCCTCCCCTCCTAACAAAAAAACGAAGAAGAAAACAACCCTATTACACAAAGTGGAAGATATACTTCAAAGCTGACGTCACTTATGACGTCAAAAAGCTGTGTCAGTTACTGATGTAAGCAAAGTGCCAAGGACTTCAATAAATTGTTGTTAGGCTTGGAAATAACGCGGGGATTGTCTTCGTTCATGGAAACTGTCTACCATAACAACCTGTATTCGTATCAAAGCATGAGCAAACAAAATCCTCTGAAGTCGGAGCAAGGCTGCCCATATGGCGAAGCATTCGAAAAGTGCACATGAAAACTTACGCCACGAAAGCAAAACAATCAAACAACCCCCCTCTTCCCCCCCCCCCCCCCCCCCCCCCCCAATCTCTTTCCAATATTAACTCTGAGTGGTTTTCTCTGCAGTGTCCATAGACATTGAGCAAGTGTTTCAAGCCATTCAAAATAAATGCCCTGTCTGTCGTTCCGTTCTGTGCAGGATTGGGAAATAGGTGTCTGAAAGACGAACGTGTCTGCGGCGGTCTGCACTGGATATGGCGTCAGGGAATACAGACACACATAACAGCAGCAGGGTAGTTTTCATCCTGCTCCTCTGCTTTTATGTACACAAGTTTGTCTGTCTTGTCTGTCTGTCTATCTATTTATCTATCTATCTATCTATCTATCTGTCTGTCCGTCTGTCTGTCTGTCTATCTGTCTGTCTGTGTCTATCTATCTATCTATCTATCTATCTATCTATCTATCTATCTATCTATCTATCTATCTATCTATCTATCTATCTATCTGTCTGTCTGTCCGTCTATCTATCCATTCATGTATCATCTCTGTGTGTGTTTAGATATACATACATACACATCACGCATGCATGCACGCAAGTGTGCTCGAGATTTGATCTCTGTCTGTCTCTCCATTCTCCATCTCCCACCCCCCCTTTTGTCCCCTCTCTTTTCGTTCAAATTCATTTAACACCCTTTCACAAGTTGTGATATTAGACGGGTTTCATGTGTGTGTGTGTGTGTGTGTGTGTGTGTGTGTGTGTGTGTGTGTGTGTGTGTGTGT
>CM054149.1:5380966-5385966 GCA_028751875.1 Rapana venosa
GGAGAGATAAGGGGTGGGGGGGGGGGGGGGGGGGGGGAGTCTGAGGTAGGATTTGTCTTCTTTGTCTGGCTAGTTTCTTTTAGCTTCTTGCATTACACTGAGCAATTCTTCCTGATGTTGTATTACACAAAACATGCATTGAAGTCGCTTCCAATTCTGAGTCACAATGACTTTTTGACACAAGCGTTTTAATCATACACGCCTCGACAATTCTTTCTTTATGACACTACCCCTCCCCCCACCAGGCCTTCTTTCTCAACACGCATGCATATGCGCGCGCGCGCACACACACACACACACGGCCTTCTTTCTCAATACACATGCATATGCATGCACTATATCTATCTATCAATTTATATATCTATCGATTCATCTATCTACCTACCGATGTACCTACCGATCCATCCATCCATCCATCCATCCATGCATATATCTATCTATCTATCTATCTATCCATCCATCCATCCATCCATCCATCTATCTATCTATCTATTTATCTATCTCTCTATCTCTCTATCTATCTATCTATCTATCTATCTTTCTCTCTCTCTATCTATCTATCTATCTATCTATCTATCTTTCTCTCTATCTATCTATCTATCTATCTATCTATCCTCCATTCAATCCTAGATAGATCTACAGCTTGACTTCTCCAAACCGGTTTCTGAGACATTCTAATGACAATTATGCAAGTGATAGAGACATCAGTTGACCGAGACTGAAAATACCAAAAAGGGAAGGGGGGGGGGGGGGGGGGGGGTTGTATCGGAGGGGGAGAGGAGGAGGAGGAGGAGGGTTGGCAGAAAAAAGAAGGGCTTGTCCTGAAGACTTGGGGTATTGCTTTCTTAGTCAACTCCACAGCGGGGGATGGTTCTCGTGATCTAGGATGGAAAATAGGTGAACGACGCCCGACAGTGCGTATACAGACACACGAACAGACAGACAGACAGATAGACAGACACACAGACAGACGAACAGAAAGACACACACACACACGCGCACGCACACACGCACACACACACAACACACACAAAGCATACACACACACCAGTGTAATATTACTAATAGTGACCAGACTTTAAATACAAGAACGAACGAACGAACGAATGAACGACCACACACACACACACACACACCACACACTCGCACACACTACACACTCTCTCTCTCTCTCTACTCTCTCTCTCTCTCTCTCTCTCTCTCTCTCTCTCCTCTCTCTCTCTCTCTCTCTTTCACACTCATACACACACAAACTCGTTTTGCTTGAATCTTTCTTTTCTTTTTAAAAAAATCCAGCGTTAAAGTAACCCAATCAGTGCAGAACATGATCTCAAATTTATTGTTGCATACATGTCGGCTTAAAACGTTGACGTTTGAATTTCCTCCACGTGATAAACTGATGGTATAATGCTTGTGTCAAAAGTATGACTTTGCTGTATACAGTTTTTTTCAGAAACGGCCTTCACTTTGCCTTGTTTACTATATATACAACTTGTTTATTTGTGAAATAACGTGGGCATTAGGGTTTTCCCATGTACTATAGTCAATGAATCCAAGGACAGAATAGAATATGTCACGTCTGGACTTAACTGTAAAGAAAGAAGATTAACCCCCAACACGCACGCACGCGCGCGTGCACACACAGACAGACAGACAATTACAGTGACAGGGGGATTTATTTTCAACTCACACTATCTGCAATTTACAGCAAGGAGAACGAATGTGACACAGAGAGACAGAGAGAGAGAGAGGAGAGAGAGAGAGAGAGAGAAGAGAGAGAGAGAGACAGAAGAGAAGACAGACAGACAGACAGACAGACAGAAAACAGACAGACAGGCGACAGAGAGACAGAGAGATGAGAGAGAGAGAGAGAGACAGAGCAGGAGAGTATACAGAAGAAAAAGAACAGAAGAGACAGGGACAGAGAGACAGACAGACAACGGATACAGACATGTCGACAGACAGTCAAAGACATACAGACATAGACAGAAAAGGCGGACAGACAGACAGAGAGAAAAAGAAGGAAGAAGATGAACACACAACAGAGAGTAAAAACACAGAGGAAGATCATGTTCTATCAGACCCAACACGCGGACACTCCAAACATAGGCAGGAGAAAAAGATAAGCAAAGAGACATGATACATATTATAGGCTAATACACAGATTCAGAGGTAAACATTTCTTTGCCCCCTTCCACGGCTTAAACTCCCAAGGTTCACACTTCCCACCCGGACTTTTCGCTCTCTAGGCAGGCGCGTTACACCTCGAGACCACCGATCCGCCAGCAGAGCAGACTGAATTCATACAGAAAAATCTGTCATGGCTATGTGCGGTGGTATAGGACGTATTAGAATAAAATAGAACAGAAGAGAACTGAACAGAACAAAACAGAACAGGACAAAAGAGAAGAGAAGAGAATGAAAACAAAAGAGAACAGAACAGGAGACAATAGATCAAAACAAAACAAAAAACTAATGAAAACAGAACACAACAGAAGAGAAAAGAACGGATTAAAGATAATCAAAAGAGACAAATTGATTCAAAACAGAACAAAACACAAACAGAACAGACCAGAACAGAACAAAACAAGAGAGACGAGAAGAGAACACAACAGAATAGAGCAGAAAACAATAGAATGGAGGAGGAACATGTTCGGCAACAGAATACGGTAACACAATGCAATATAACACAATATACCAACCCCCCCCAAAAAAAAACAAAAACCCACCACCACCACCAACAAACCCAACAACAAAAAAGTAACACAACCGACATGACACAACAATAAAAATATGCAAAACAGTACAGTACAGTACAGTACATGCACATACACCACACACACACACACACACACACACACACACACACACACACACGCACACACACACACCACACACACCACACACACCATCACACTCACACACACACAACACCACACAGACAACAGATGCGACAATAAACCAAGGTAACAGAAAGAAGAGAGAGAGAGAAGATGGAACTAGAGACAGAGAGTGTAGTACACACGGAGAGAGAGTGGAGAGACTGACCTGGACTGGCAGCTGTAGACGTAGCCCTCTGTCTCCTCACAGTACAGACACAGGTAGTCCCCGATACACAGGTACTCCCCCATCCCCGCACTCTGCGTGAAGCCGTTCAGCTAAAGAAAACACACACAATAACCTCCACATCAGCTTCTGAACACAGTCGCCGTGTATATAGCCGCTATGATCATTATCATCATCTTTATGAGCTGATAAAGTTGTATGGAACTGAAATGAATTGAAAGTTGTATTAAAAATTGAAATGAACTAAAATTTGTATGGAATTGAAATGAAAGTTGTGTGAAAAATTGTAATCAATTGAGAGTTGTATGAAAGATTGAAAGGAATTGAAAGTTGTATGGAATTGAAATGAAAGTTGTGTGAAAATTGAAATGAATTGAAAGTTGTATGGAACTGAAATGAAAGTTCTGTGAAAAATTGAAATGAATTGAAAGTTGTGTGGAATTGAAATGAATGTTGTGTGAAAAATTGTCATGAATTGAAAGTTGTATGGAACTTAAGTTGTATGAAAGATTGAAATGGATTGAAAGTCGTGTGGAATTGAAATGAAAGATGTGTGAAAAATTGAAATGAATTGAAAGTTGTGCGGAATTGAAATGAATGTTGTGTGAAAAATTGAAATGAATTCAAAAGGTGTATGGCATTGAGATGAATTGAAAGTTGTATGGAATGAAATAATAATGATAATAGGAAGAAGAAGAAATGTATACAGTGCTATATCTTGTAAAAACACACCAAAGCACTTTCGTCTAATATCACTTTAAGTGAACAGACGTAAAATTGAAGACACACACCAAAGCGCTTTGAACTGAAATGAATGGAATCTCTTCTTGGACATCAGAGCTGCCACACGTGCTAAAGACTGACCGAGGCCAAGATGGAGGGCAAGACAGAAACGACAAGGAAGACCAGCGACTTCCTACGTAGAGAACATAGCCAAGTGGACGGAGTTGCTGAAAGCATAACTGTCAGTTTCCCCCATTTTCAGCCACTCTCAGCTGCTATCCATTCCATCCCAGCTGGTACTGATTATAGCAGTAAACTGACCACACTTGGACTTGGTAAAAAGAGGGGTCTGATTGTAGCACTGGGTCCTAGACCCTTGACTGAATTATGCTGGATTTTGCAGTCTGTGAAGGATGAGATTTACAGGACCGAAGACAGAAGGGGGTGGAGACAGCTGACAGGGGCATGCATCAACGGCTACCATAATCAAAGATATCGCTGACAAGTGAACAATCATCATTCTTGGCCCAGGCTAAAAGCTTTGTCAGGTACTGAAGACAGCAAAGCCCCATGGCCTGCTATTGAAATGCTGTTACACACACATGCACCCACGCATGCTTTACCTTCCCTGTCCCTAAAGAGGGCAGTACCCATTTACAGCTGGGTGAACTGGGGGACTATACTGAAGCCAAGGCGCACGTAACGGTCTCCCATCCACTTGGTAACCACGCTCGATGCTGCTTAACATTACCTAGGGGAAAGCGAGTGCTCTGACCACTGAGCGATGAGATATCCCGTCCAATGCAAATGATATATAACACATTGCAGTTGATATACCCCAGTAAGGGCCACGAGTTAATTAGATCATGAATCTTGAATACTGAACCAGCGCATCCGTCTTCAGCATAAGAGAGAACTGTTATCTTTTAAGTCTTTCTGAAAAAAAAAGGCAGGAGAATGGACCAAGAAGGCAGAACATAGACACAAAAAGGAGGTGACAGGAATAAAAGGAACAAGACAGAAACAAAGAGAGAGTGATAGAAAAGAGGAAACATGGAATTTCCAGAAGGTGGGGATGCTATTTATACTGACAGGCCCCCGGATGCGCTGGGCCTGACTTGCCAGGCGCTTAACGGCAGCGGGACGCATTTTTGTTCATTTAACAGACAACAATAGCTGCTGTCTGAGCGTTCGACAACGAAGAAGAAGGA
>CM054149.1:5390966-5398466 GCA_028751875.1 Rapana venosa
TGGTTAGATAGAGCGCTGCGCATCGCGCTCATGATCTGCTCACCCAGGATTGAATCCCGTTCAAGGGGATATTTACCCCCTGGAGTTCACATCAGTGCCAACTCCACTCCACCAACAAAGTCCTTTGGATGAGACTATAAATCGAGGTCCTGTGTGCAAACGCACGCAGAACATCTTGCGCACACGTTCCGCTTTTCGGAAGAGTAGGCCGCTGTGTGCCGATGGGAACAGATGACAAAATTTTCAAAACTGTATACACACGGGGACTGGATTTTAAAATAAAATGGAATTAAAGAAATAAAATGGATTCTCTACAGTTTGGGTAAATGGTGGGGTTGGGGATGGGAAAGATGACAAGTTATTAAGATATTCAAACAACGCAGGATTCATTGTTTTAAACAATACTGAATGGCAGTTATCAACTCGAAACACGCCATTCTTTCAAACCTTTACTAAAAGGTGAAGATGTTCCCATAATCTGTGCGGTCATTGGGAGCGAGGCATCAGAGACCTCAGCTTCTCCAGGGGCCAGAATATTGAGGGCGGCGCCCATCTCCTCTCCCTCTCTGCTTTACCTTCCCTGACCCTAAAGAGACCTAAAGAGAGAGAGAGAGAGAGACAAAGAGACAGACAGACAGAGACAGAGAGGCACAGACAGACAGAGACACACGCTCACAGACAGAGATAGGCACACATACTCACTCACAAACATCCCCCCTAAACACCATACACACAAAAAAGAACTTGACAAATCAGATAAGATTCCTCGCAGAACAACATAATCTCTTCAGGCCAAAGACCAGACCTTAGAGTGGCATCAACTGCCAGATTTCGTCAGAAGGCCATGAATGAATGGTCCAGCCCAGTGAACACAGGCAGCTTTAGCACAACGCCCTGTGTTCATCTTAGAACGCTGTTTCGATGTCTGCCACTTGTAACCGAGAGACTGACTGAAATAAATGGTATTGCGTCACTAACACTTACGTCTTGTTAGGGAGAGTACATATGGGTTAGCTTTAGTTTTGTGGCATGATATATTGTAGGACAGCTTTCAATTTTTTTTTGCAAGATTTATGAAACAATCTTTTATAGCATCATACGTATGAAATAATTTTTCTTTGAGTGAATCACACACACACACACACACACACACACACACACACACACACACACACACACACACACACACACACACACACACACACGCGCGCGCGCGCGCGCGCATACACACACATGACAGCTTTAGTTTGCTGCTTAATATGTTGG
Organism: Rapana venosa; assembly: GCA_028751875.1. Lineage (NCBI taxonomy): Eukaryota > Metazoa > Mollusca > Gastropoda > Neogastropoda > Muricidae > Rapana > Rapana venosa. The sequence continues at coordinate 5,392,233 of CM054149.1, forward strand.
GAAGCTTTCTGTTCCTGCATAATACATGGGATTTTTAAATTTTTATTGCAAAGCATATAGGACAGGTTTTTTAATTGCTTAGTGTGTGCGACAGCTTTCTTTCTGCTGCATGATACATCCATGGGACATTTTACTGCATAATATATAGCACAGCTTTCTTCTTATGATATTGGACAGCTTTCTTTTATTGCATGGTAATAATGAAGCAGCTTTATTATATTAGATAACATAATTATGAAACACCTTTCTTTCACTGAATGGTATAAGCATGGACAGCTTTTATTGCAAAAAACACGATAGAATACAGCTTTCTTTGTATTGTATAATATGAAGGAACTTTCTTATAATAAGTATGGACAACTTTCTTTTATTCCACAACACACGAGACAGCTTTTTGTTATTGGTTGTTGAACAACAGTGATGATGGCAATAATGATAATGGTATGGTGGTCTATTTCACGCTGAGACTGCTCGACACACTCTTCGATTTATACCATATCATGCATTCAGGTATCAACCACGCCTGAGAGATACAGACACCTGCAGTGTTTATCAAGCAACTTGAGCAACACTCTCTCAAATTTACACTATCTGGGTAGTTGCTGTTTGGTGATATATTGTTGGCAAGACGATGTGGATCATGTCAATCAATTGATCGATCACTCGATTAATTAATCAATCAATCAATTAGATAGTAATCTTCCTATCTTCTCTTTCATTCCCTTATCCAGTCTCTCATTCATTCACTGCCTCATGCACGCATTTACCTATTCAAAGCTTCCTTAAGGGCAATCTTGAGCAAATAAATCAATTAGTGATTGTTTAATATTAGACTTATGCAAATGATTCGATTATTTCGAGTGTTTGAAAACAAAATTCTTTGGCAAATAAATCGATTGGTGAGTGTTTGAATACAAGAATCTTATGCAAATAATTCGATTATTGCGAGTGTTTGAGTTATACACACAGAGGGAAAATGTACCTCAGGGCTTGCTAAATACGATGTTTCCTTGTTGAGGTATCAAAGAAAACTAGGCAAGTCAGAAATGTTGCAGATATGTTTATAAACTAAAGGAGGAAGAAGAAGAAGAAGAAGGAGGAGAGGAAGTAAGAAGAAGAAGAAGAAGAGGAGGAAGAAGAAGACAAGGAAGAAGAAGAAAAAGAGGAAACTGATGATGATAATAATGATGATCACCATGATGACAGCGACGACAAAACGATTTGATGATGATGATGATGCTGCTGCTGCTGCTGCTGCTGATAAAAATGAGAAAGAAAAAAAAAGGACAAACAAAAGAAGACGACACACAGACAGAAAACAGCGATGACGACGATAATGAAAAATGAAACAAAACGAAAAGGAGGAAAAAAGACGAAGTAATGATACGATAACGAGACGATGATAACGAAATGATGAGAAGAGAGAAAAGAGAAAAAGCGATGTTGCGCGATCAGACGATGACGATGAAAGAAAGAGAGAGGGGAGGAAGGAAAGAGAAGAAAGAGAGAGCAAAAGAAGAAAAAGTAGCGCTGATGTCATGAGGATGTATGATGAGAGGAGAAGGAGATGCTGAGAGAACGGAAAATGTAAGGAACAGACATGCCCACACGACACACAAGAAACAGACACACTAACATTACAGGATTACCGTAAATACAAAACGACACAACGACACATCACGCACACACGCACCCATACACACACATCACCACCACCACCACAACACACACACGCGCGCGCGCGCGCACACACACACACACCACGACACAAACACATACGAAGCGACGACGACACACGACTGTATCACTTAAGTGAAAAGACATTAAACTGAATACGGGACTGCATACTACTACTGTCACTGCTACTCTACTACTTACACTACTACTACTACTATTACTACTAATACTACTACTTCTACTACTACTACTACTACTACTACTACTACTACTACTACTACTACACTGCTGCTGCTGCTGCTGCTGCTGCTGCTGCTACTACTACTACTACTATACTCTCACTCACTTCTCTATACTACTACACCTACATACACCACACAACACTAACATACCCACAACACACATACCACAACACACACACCACACCACACACACACACCACACACACACACCCACACACACACACACACACACACACACACACACACACACACCACAACACTTTCTCTCTCTCTCTCTCCAAGAAGCAGAAAGAAAAAACAAAATCAACAAGAACAGTAACAACATGAAGTAGTTAAACAGCAGGACTCTGCTTTTGAAGGTGTACAGGGCTGTATTCCAGTGCTCTGCTGATAGCAACAGCTGACTCCCACTAGTTTCATTATATTTAATATTATGTGTGTGTATATACAAAGATGTTCCGAATTCCTCGTCCTGTGTCTAGCAGACATGCCGCTTGGTGGCTTGGTTGATTGGATGATTGACGCCTCACGTGGTTATCTCTTTGGCGCTAACGCAATCACTCGTGTCATCTGCCACTACCTGTTTTCCTCTCACAAGTTTTTGTTGTTGTTTTTTTTGGGTGGGTGGGTGGGGGGGGGGGGGGGGGGGGCTGGAGGGGGGGGGGGGGGGTGGAGGGGTTTTGTGTGTGTATGTGTGTGTGAGTGAGAGAGAGAGGTGTGTGTGTGTGTGTGTGTGTGTGTGGTTTGTGTGTGTAATATTATTTATTTATTTATTCTTTTATATCGAGGATAATGGAATAAGCACTTACGAGCTTTTTTACTCTAGTCCCCGTGTGTATGCGGTTTTGTAAATTTCGTCATCCGTTCCCACCGGCACACAGTGGCCTACTCTTACGAAAAGTATGTGGTATGTGGTGTGTTGTGTGTGTGTGTGTGTGTGGTGTGTTGGTATGAGAGAGTGTGTGTAGAGAGACAGAGTGAGAGAGAGAGAGAGAGACAGATGTGTGGTGTGTGTGTGTGTGTGTGTGTGTGTATGTGATGTAGTGTGAGAGAGAACTCTGAACTCTGAACTCTCAGATGAGAGAGAGTGAAAGAGAGAGAGAGAGAGAGAGAGAGAGAGAGAGAGAAGAGAGAGAGAGAGAGAGAGAGAGAGAGAAAGAGATGAGGAGATGAAGAGAGAGAGAGAGAGAGAGAGAGAGAGTTGCGATTGTGCGTATGTGTTGTGTGCGTGTGAGTGTGTGTGTGTGTGTTAGGGAAAGGGAGCATACTTTTGGTCATTCTGGATCTTCTCTTCTGTTCAGCGTCATTCTGTCATCGTAAGACTGGCCTGACCAGGGCGACTGTCATAACGTGGACCCTACATGCTGCAGTCTGCACCTACACGCGCGCGCTCACACGAGCATGCACAGCCCAGATCTGTCAAATCTCTCTCTCTCTCTCTCTCTCTCTCTCTCTCTCCTCTCTCTCTCTCTCTCTCCCTCCCCTCCCCTCTCTCTTTCCTCTATCTCTTTCTCCATCTTTTTAAAAATAAGGGCTGAAATGTTTAACAAAGTATGTGAAGTCTGTTATTCCAGAAAACCATCATCATCATGGTCGTCATCACCATCCTCATCATGGTCGTCGTCATCATCATCAATCATCATCATCGACTCAAAATAGCTACTGACAGAATTATTTTTGAACACACTCTCACACACACAACCACACACACATACACGCACGCACGCACGTACACACACACACACACACACACACACACACACACACACACACACGAGCGAGAGAGCGAGAAGAGAGAGAGAGAGAGAGAGAGAGAGAGAGAGAGAGAGAGAGAGAGAGAGAGAGAGAGAGAGAGAGAGAGAGAGAGTGACAGACAGAAAGAGACAGAGAGACAGAAAGAGACAAACAAACACAGTCAGACAAGGAGAGAGAGGGGAGAGGAATGGGTCTAAAGACCCAGCCTCGTTCTCTATCTATCTACAAACATGTATAATGTATGCACTCTTTTAGCAGCATCAGTGTTCATCTGCCTGAAGACAACCAGCAAGCAGAGGCCCCGCACTGCTGCTGCTGCTGGCTTACTTCAGTAGCGTTCAGTGCTGTCATAGTATCTGTTGGTTAGATCACATATTATATATTATGATCTATCACACAACAGGCACCCAGCACATTCTAACCCACCCCCAAAACAAACTCTCCTCCCCGCCCCTATTCTGTCCTCTCTCGACAAAACCCAGTCAGTCGTGGGTTCAGCTATATCATATACAAAATAACTACTTACTAACGCAGACATTTTCTGACAACATTTCTCATTAATGACAGTCCACAGTCATCCAGAGCATAGGAAGGGACAGCCTGGTGGTTAGAGTGATGTGCATTGTGCTCGTGATCTGCTAACCCGGGTTCGAATCTTGCTCAAGAGGATTTTCCCTCTGGTGTTAACATCGGTGCCGACCCCACTCTCCCCAAAAGTCCTTCGGATGAGACTATAAACTGAGGTCCCGTGTTCGAACGTACGCAGAACATCTTGCGCACACGTTAAAACCCGTTCCGCTTTTTTGGAAGAGTAGGCCATTGTGTGCCGGAGGGAACGGATGACAAAACTGTACAAAACTGCATACACACGGGGATTGGATGTAAAAAAAAAGCACATGAGTGCTTAATCCTTTATCCTCGAAATAAAAGAACAAAATAAATAGGATGCAGCTCACTTAAGTATTGTTTCAAATATCTATTATGAAAATAACACGTCAGTGCATCAGGGTTATCCGTTTAATTCAAACATGATGGAGGGGGGGGGGGGGGGTAGTGGTCAGAGCATTGTCTGTTGGTTGTTATTGGTTTTTTTCGGGGTGGGGGGGTGGGAGGGGGCAGGGAGGAGGATGTTTGAGGAAAAGGGAGGGGGTGTCATTTGTTGTATTGTCATTTTATACAGTCACAGTAAGTCTGATTACAAACCTTTAAAAAAACAAAACGAGATTATTTTCATTTTGTAGTATAGATCTGGGATGTATGCATTCCAATCAACAAGGGCTTTAACTGGAGAGAGAGACACACACAGACAGACCGAGACAGAGAGTGAGAGAGAGACAGAGAGCATATGTGTGTATGTGTGTGCGTGTGTGTGTGTGTGTGTGCGCGTGTGCGCGCGCGCGCGCGCGGGTGGTGTCGTTGCGCCTATAAACACTCAAGCACATAATATGGCATGCACATGCGTGCGCCTGGCTTGCTTGTGCGCGCGCGCGTGAGTAGAGTCAACTCTGACAATAAAACGCAGCCCAGACGCTCTCCAGAAAGGAAAACAGAACCGGGCCGCAAGGAATGTCGACAACGCCATTACAAATGGACGACGGACACTCCTTCACCCTCAGTCTATGTAAACGACCTTTTCTCTCGCTTACCTCCCCTCCTCCTCCATCACCATCCTCATCATCGTTACCATCACCTCCCACCCCCACTTTCGAATCCTCCCTACCCAACCCCCATTTTTTCTCTTTTATGTCAGCAGTCTTTGCAACATTTAAAACTCGCCCCCCTCCTCCCTTAAACCCCCCCCCCCCCCCCCCCCCCCCCCCCCCCCGCCCAACCGTTTTTTTTTCTTTTGCCTCCCAAACATGTACATAACATTGCGACAAGTGCGAAACTCGCTGGCAACATGTACACAGTTTGCAAACCAGAGACAGAGAGAGGGGGGGGGGGGGGGGGGGGGGGGGGGGGGGGGGGGGGGGGGGGGGGGGGGGGGGGGGGGGGGGGGGGGGGGGGGGGGGGGGGGGGGGGGGGGGGGGGGGGGCGGGGGGGGGGGGGGGGGGGGGGGGGGGGAGGGGGGGGGGGGGGGGGGGGGGGGGGGGGGGGGGGGGGGGGGGGGGGGGGGGGGGGGGGGGGGGGGGGGGGGGGGGGGGGGGGGGGGGGGGGGGGGGGGGGTTGTGTGGGGAGCGGGGGGGGGGGGGGGGGGGGGGGGGGGGGGGGGGGGGGGGGGGGAGAGGACAAACAGGCGTGAGAGAAAGAAAAAGAGGGAGTGTAAAGAGAGAGAGAGAGAGAGAGAGAGAGAGAGAGAGAGAGAGAGAGAGAGAGAGAGAGAGTGAGAGAGAGAGAGAGAGAGAAGAGTGGTGGTGAAAGAGAGAGAGAGAGGCGGTGTGAGAGAGAGACATTGACAGACAGTCAGAGAGAACAGAGACAGACAAAGACAGACAGAGAGAGGCAGAAAGGGAGGGAGAGGGGGGAGAGAGGGACGAACGGAGGGGTAAAGAGAGAGAGAGAGGAGAGAGAGAGAGAGAGAGAGGGGAGAGGGGGGGGGGAAGCGACACACACACATACA
>CM054149.1:5405966-5410966 GCA_028751875.1 Rapana venosa
TTGAAAATAAAACCTGTCGAACTGTATGGATTAAGTTAAAATTTTCTTTTCTGTAAGTAAAACCTTTTCTGTATTTTTATTTTATTTTTTTATTTTATTTTATTCTTTTATTTCGAGGATAATGGAATAAGCACTTATGTGCTTTTTTACATCCAGTCCCCGTGTGTATGCGGTTTTGTAAATTTTGTCATCTGTTTCCATCGGCACACAATACCCTACAACTGTAGTGTGTGTGTGTGTGTGTGTGTGTGTGTGTGTGTGTGTGTGTGTGTGTGTGTGTGTGTGTGTGTGTGCGCGTGTGTTCTTCTATTTAATGTCTATTCACAATAAGTAATAACGGATATGTTTGTGTGCGCGTGCGTGTGTACGTGCGTGTGTGCGTGCGTGCGTGTGTGCGTGCGTGTGTTCTGATTATCAATGAGCGAACATACAAATACGTGCTCTTTAAATCATCGAAAGCAGAAAAAAAACGGGAAAATGACAATTCAAAGTATTAAAAAAAATGTCACACACGTTGCCATAAGTATGACAAGATAATTGTGTTATATCGTCTAATATCACGAGAAATAAACAGACGTAAAATTGAAGATAACAACAACAAGAAGTTATGATACAAGCAAGAAATATATATTTAAAAATTCAACATACCTGTCAGAAACTTGGGTTTCACACACACATCGACACAGATTCACAAATACTCCATCGTGAACAAAAAAAAAAACAACCCAAGAAACCCACCACCAGCAAGTATCCAATCACTTCAAATCAACTCCAATCACTTCAAACCAACTCCATTCACTTCAAATCAATTCCAGTCACTTCAAACCAACGCCAGTCACTTCAAATCAACTCCAGTCACTTCACACCAACTCCATTGACTTCAAATCAACTTCATTCACTTCAAACCAACGCCAGTCACTTCAAATCAAAACTCCAGTCACTTCACACCAACACGAAACCACATCGAATCAAATTCCACACGGGCACACACACTGATTCAAATCACCGCCACTCCCTTTGTCACCCACCTACTTGCCTCCAAGCGCAATGACATACACACAGTCGCACACACACACCTGCAGTCACGAACTCGGTTCATACATCTGTTGGTAAACCTGTTCGCGCGGTAACCACTGCAAACACATACCACCACTGTAAACTTAAACGAACAAACAACAACTTTTTTTGGGGAGCAAACTGAAAACTTGCCAATGAGAGCGAAGAAAAACAACACACAAGTCTACCCAACCAAAACAACAAATAATAACAAGGAGAGGGGGAAAAAACAGCGACAAAAAACTCGCAGCTCAGTAATGTAAAAGATGTGAGTAGGGGGTAAAAATCCTCGCTCCCTCTCTCTCTCACTCACTCTCTCTCTCACGCGCGCGCGTTTCACTTTTAGGGGGCGCGGGAAATCCCACTACTGTTTTTTTCTCTCTCTCTTTCTTTTTCTCTCCCTTTAAGGCAAACCCCTCCCTTCCTCCTCCCTCAAAAAAACAAACCCCAACTACCATCACCATCTCTCTCAGTCCATAGTCTCAATTATTCACCCACTTTTGAAAAAGTTGTTTTCTCGGGTTGAAAAAAGAAATATGATGTACACACACCAAAAAAAAAAAAAAAAAAAAAAAAAAGTTTTGTCTGCGTTCTAAAGTGTCTCGCGCGCATTGACTTGCTTTCAGAGCGCATACAGCATTATTCGCCGGTTCAACCCCTCCTCACGACAGTGCTGCGCAGCAGTTGTGATGTGATGAATAGCTGTAGGATACGAAAAAAGAAAGAGGGAGGGGAGAGAGGAAGGGGGGAGGGGGAGGAGGGGGAGGGTCGTGGGGAGTGGGGGGGGGGGGGGGGGAGGGGTGTACAGCGGGTGCATGGGATGGTGAAGGAAGGGGTGTGTGTCGGGTGTCTGGGGTGCCCAGGCGGGTGTGTGTGTGTGTGTGTGTGTGGGAGGGGGGGGGGGGGGGGGAGTAGAGGTGATGGTAGTGGTGAGGGGGTGGGGGGGGGGGGGGGGGTTGGTGTGTTGATGTAGACAGTGAGTGGTGGTTGTAGAGTGTGTGTGTGTGGGTGTGTGTTGTGGTGGTGGTGTGTGTTGTGTGGGTGTTGTGTGGTGGTGGTGGTGGTGTGTGCTGTGTGTGTGTTGTGGTGTGTGTGTTGTGTGGTGGTGGTGTGTGTGTGTGTGTTGTTGTGTGTGTGTGTTGTGTGGTGGTGGTGTGTTTGTGTGTGTGTGGTGGGTGGGTGGTGTGGTGTGGTGGTGGTGGTGTGTGGTGTTGGTGTTGTGGTGGTGTGTGTTGTTGTGCGCGTGTGTGTGTGGTGGCGGTGTGGTGGTGGTGGTGTGGTGTGTGTTTTGTTGTGTGTGTGTGTGTGTGTGTGCGCGCGCGCGTGTGCGTGCGTGCGTGCGTGCGCGCGCGTGTGTTGCCTTGTTACGCGTGCACACCTGTTGTTGTGTGTGATACAGGAGCAGTCAGTCAGTATGCTAAAAACTCAGTTGACACACTTTGCCCCCCCCCCCCCCCCCCCCCCTTCCTCCCACACACACCTCCGCCACACACAAAAATCGCGTCCTTCACACCTAGCTTTTTGACTTACGAGAGAGAGAGAGAGAGAGAGAGAGAGAGAGGGAGAGAGAGAGAGGAGAGAGAGAGAGAGAGAGAGAGAGAGAGAGAGAGAGAGAGAGAGGACAGACGAGACAGAACAGACACAGACAATGAGACGCAGACAGTTAAAACTGTATTCGTAAAAAAATAGAAATTATTTAAAGAAATATAAAAGGAAAGAAAGATGTTTTTTTCCGTTATCTTATTATTATTTCAACACTACAATTCACATTGAATAGAAACATTGTGATCTATGTACACAGACAGAGAGACAGAGACAGAGACACAGTGATTAAAACTGTTTTCGTAAAATAAAATAAAAAAGAAGAAGAAAAGATGGAAAGAAATCCTAAAAGGAAAGAAAGATGTTTCTTCTTTCGTTTTTCTGTGATTATTTTAACACTTGAAGTTAGGTTGAATAGAAACATTGTGATCAATGCACAGAGAGAGAGAGAGAGAGAGAGAGAGAGAGAAGAGAGAGAGAGAGAGAGAGAGGAGAGAGAGAGAGAGAGAGAGAGAGAGGAGGAGAGAATGTGTGTACTACTCTTTTTCTGTTTTTTTTTTTATAATATTTCGAGGATCACGGAATAAGCACGCATGTGCTTTTTTACATCCAGTCCCCGTGTGTATGCAATTTTGTCAACCGTTCCCATCGCCACACAATGGCCTACTTTTCCGATAATCGGAACGGGTTTTAACGTGCGCGCAAGATGTTCTGCGTGCGTTCGCACACGGGACCTCGGTTTATAGTCCCACCCGTGTGTGTGTGTGCGCGCGTGTGCGTGTGCGCGCGTGCATGCGTGCGTGCGTGTTTGTCTGCACTATCTGACAGTGGGTGTGTGTACATGTATGTGTGTGTGTGTGCTTTGCTTTGTTTGCTTGTTTGCTGATTTCTTGCTTTCTTTCTTTCTTTCTTCTTTCTCTCTTTCTGAACCCAACACTAGGATCTTCAGAGGGAAGATAAACATTAGGAGCGGTGTGGAAAGAGGAGCCGCCTGTGGCTGCAGTCTGCTCAGATCAGCCCTCACACCGGTCCTTCTTCTTGTAAACAGCGTTATGCCGTGAGCAACATAACAACAACGATAATACTCACTGTTTGTATACATCTCTTTCCTGTTGACAAAACTCAGGGAGCTTACACAGCAAAGCACAAAAAAGCACATACGCGCGCGCGGATGCACACATAGATGCGCACACCCACGTATACATGCACACAGGCATGCACGTTCTAATGTACTACAGCACACACATACAGAGAGAGAGAGAGAGAGAGAGAGAGAGAGAGAGAGAGAGAGAGAGAGAGAGAGAGAGAGAGAGAGAGAGAGAGAGAGAGAGAGAGAGAGAGAGAGACGGGCAGACAGACAGACGGACGGACAGACAGACAGAGACAGAAAATAAATGCAGACGGACAGATTCCGTGTGTGTGTGTGTGTGTGTTTTGTGTGTGTGTGTGTGTGTGAGAGAGAGAGAGAGAGAGAGAGAGAGAGAGAGAGAGAGAGAGAGAGAGACGAGTGAGAGAGGATGGAAGAGTGCGTGTGTGCTGTAGCACGCGTTGAGCTGTGTGTGTACGCACACCGTTGTGTATGATGTGTGTGTGCACGCGTGAGTGCTTGAGTGTGTGTGTGTGTGTGTGTGTGTCTCTGTACACTTTTGTCAGTGTACAAAACATGCATGCATGCATTCCTGTCTGCATTCCTTCCTGCATGTCTACCTCCCTCCCATCCCTCCCTCCCTCCTTCGGATGAGACTATAAACCGAGGCCCCGTGTGCGAACGCACGCAGAACATCTTGCGCACACGTTAAGTCCTGTTCCATTTTTCGAAAGAGTAGGCCATTGTGTGCCGGTGGGAACAGATGACATTTACAAAACCGCATACAGACGGGGACTGGATGTAAAAAAGCACATGAGTGCTTATTCCATTATCCTCGATTAAAAAAATAATCTGAGCGCTTTGATCTGTTGCTTTACAAGATTCAGCGCTATATTAATTTCATACATTATTATTATTATTATTATTACCTACCTGCCTGTCTACTTGTCTACCTGATTTCCTCCTTCCCTGCCTCCCTCCCTCCCTCCATGCCTGCCTGTCTGTTTGTCTAGCCTGCATACATACATACATACATAAATGCATACATGGAATCATGTCAAGACAATCCTTGTTTACAAACAGTAACCTAATTGGAAAAAAAAGTCCACACCATGACTGACTCCCGGCAGTGCTTCCCCACACGGCCATCAGCCTGTGCCCCCTGCTGCTGCTGCTGCTGCCGCAGCTTTGAAGATCCAGAGGCCATTCACCTGATGCTGCTGCTGCTGCTACTGCTTGACCATCCCCTTGACCTGCTGCTGCTGATAATGATTTGATGGCCCCTGCTTCGTGCCAGATGGTCAGTCTTCATCAG
>CM054149.1:5415966-5420966 GCA_028751875.1 Rapana venosa
GAAGGAGAGAAGAAAAGAGAAGGAAATAGAGAGAAGAAGTAAGGAAGAAGAAGAAGGAAGAAGAAGAAGAAGAAGAAGAAGAAGAAGAAGAAGAGAAGAGAGAAGAAGAAAGAAGAAAAAAGGAGGAAAGAAGAAAAGATGAAGAGAAGTGAGGATGAGGAAAGGAGAAGAAGAGAAGAAGAGAGAAGAAGAAGAAAGAAGAAAGAAGAAGAAGAAGAAGAAGAAGAAGAAGAAGAAGAAGAAGAAGAAGAAGAAGAAGAAGAAGAAAGAAGAAGGAAGAAGAAGAAGAGAGAAGAAGAAGAAAGAAGAAGGAGGGATAGGAAGATAAGAAAGATGAAGAGAAGGATGAGGGTGAGGATGAGGAAGAGGAGGAAGAAGAAGAAGAAGAAGAAGAAGAAGAAGAAGAAAAACAAGAACAAGAAGGAAGATGAGAAAGAGACCAAAAAGACGAAGAAGAAAAGCAAATGCTGACGAAGAAGAAGAAGAAGCCGGTCTGGCAAAGGATTCACTGCGCGGCCCTTAACGTCCATCGCACACGTTCTTCATGCGTCGTGAATCTGAGCTCCCGAGCAGAGCGTGACCTAAGCAGGCTTGATAATGATGGGAGATATACCTCCCAGGCTGCTTCCACATACAATCTGGGTTGTTGTTGTTGTTGTTGTTGTTGTCTTCAATTTAACGTCTGTTCACACTCAGTGATATTAGACGAGGGTTTTATTTTATTTTATATATTTTTATATATTTTAAAGACCCTGAAAAACGGCCATGTTTGTCTCCTGAAACGTCACTTCCACACAAAGTCACACTTTTCTTCGCGTTACTGATAATCCACGTTATGTGACAGAAATGATGAAGTGTGAATACACGGGTGGTTTTTTTGGGGGGTTTTTTGTTGTTGTTTTTTTGGAGGGGGGGGGGGGGGGGGGGGGGTCTGTTCGGATTTTCTCTCGTGTTTCTTTCTTCTTTCTCTACAGAAAACACCAAATTAATGACGTGAATGTACGACGTTCTGGAAAACGCTTCAGAGAAGCAAACTTCAATGCGATTGCCGTCTCAAGTGTTATAAGGGCTTTTTTGTTGGAATGATCTGATAATAATAATTAAAAACCCCCACAAAAACCCCGAAGGTATCTCTTTCTCGATTTTATGCAGGGAGGTCCGTAAGTGTGTCTGGAGCAGGAGTGATGCTGGTGTTGACAGCTGAAGTGTTTAGGAGCTGATTACAAGCGCAGCGAAGTTTGACTGTTGTTGCTGTTTTTGTTGCTGTTGTTGCTGTAGTTGTTGTTGTTGTTACTGTTGTTGTTGCTGCTGTTGTGGAGTGTTCGCCAGCTTGTGCAATTTAAGGGCTCGTCCAGAACTTTTTTAATTTCTTTAATTTTAATTTTAATTTTAATACCACTTGGCAGATTTCTCGGCGTGAAATTCGGGCTGCTCTCCTGAAGGGAGAGCGCGTCGCCACAAGAGCAGCGCCACCCAATTTTTTACTTTTCCTATCTTCAACTGTATTTGTTTCCCTATCAGAGAGGCCTTTTTTCTACAGAATTTAGCCAAGGACAACTTTCTTGTATCCGTGGCTTCTTTGACGTGTCGCTAAATAATGGTGTTTGACACACAGGATCTCGGTTTATCGTCTCATCCGAAAGACTAGCACCCAGACCACCACTCATGGTCTAATGGACGGGGGAAAAAGTTTGGGTCCAAACGGGGATCGAACCACCGCACATTTCTGACCCGGACTTTTCGCTTTCTAGACATGCGCGTTACCTCTAGACCACCGAATCCACTCTGCCACACTGATCACACATGAAAACTGCCGTGAGTGTAGGCACCGAATGAGAGGTTTGAGTGCATGGGCAGTTTCGAATCCTCCGCCACGTAGGCAGCCATACTCTGACTTCAGAGGATTTTTTTCTCTCCTACTGTAATAAGGGAGGATACAGGTTGTTATGCCGGGAACTTGCTAAGGATGTCGACAAATCTCAACATAATATTTCAAAGCATATCAACATGTTGATGTAGACCTTGGTTCTTTGCTGACATCAATACCTGACACAGTTTTTGGCCTGGTCCACATTCATTTTGAATATTGTCAATGGAATATTGTCTTATACACTTTTTCTTTTTTTGGGGGGAGGGGGTGGGGTTGGTTGCTTTTCTTTGCTTTTTGCTCCTCAGCTACAGCTCCTAGATTTACCGATGGTGAAATTTTTGCGTATGCGACTGTTTCCACAATCAAGGTAGCTGCATTCCGACTTCGGGGATGTATACGCATTCAAAACCTTGTAAAAACGAAGTTCTGCAGCCTTCTTGTGGTCGGTCTTTTAAAGTGCATTTGATGCAAGCACGGTGCAGAATCTTTGTCTATTGATTGATTGATTCACTCACTCATCCAATCATTCATTCATTCATTCATTCATAAGTCTGGCCCACAGACCATCTTCAAAAAGTCTCTTGTGGTCCGTCTTTTAAAAAGTATCAGATAAAAGCACGTGCAGAACTTTGTCTAATCATCCATCCATCTACCCATCCATCCATCCATCCAGAAGTCTGGCACACAGACCATCCTCAGAAAGTCAGAGATTGAGGGTGGAAAAAAGTTGTGTGTTTACTCTTGTGGGAAAATCAAAAGCTATTTCAGTAATATTTTTATCATAATAGCTTCCTGTCTTCTGTAAATTCCGTGACATTTCTTTCCGCTCTCTTTCCTTCATTAAAAAAAAGAGAATAAAAAAATCCCTTTCCTGTCTATACAAGGTCTTTTTCTTTTTTCTTTTTCTTGGGAAGGTGGGGGGTGGGTGGGTAAGACAGAGGTCTTCCTGATATTCTGTTTCAAAAATACTTTAAAATCGGACTTTTTCCTGCAGATTTGAAAGTCAAATGATGTTACTTTAATGTTACGATCAATGCTACCTGTATTATGAATCCAAACAATTTTTTTTATATGCTGGTTTCCCTTCTTTCTGTGTTCAACCATTTCACTGGATCAATTATTTAATAATAATAATAATAATAATAATAATAATAATATATTACTTAGACGGTTCTACCTTATTTTTGTTTTCAGCCGTTTGGGGGTCCAAAGTTTTACACTATTTTACCATTTCTTTTTCAGCCAGCTTCTCTACTTTAAAAGATCGGATGTAGCACTTAGCGATCGCGTGCATCTTAAAAAAAACAACCCAAACACAGAAACAAAAAATCCTCAAAACCTGGCTTTGTGTGGCAGTTGAATCACTGACCCGCCATTCTCCTGTTTCCTGGACTCGTGCGTCATCACCAGACAAGTAACAACAACACACACACACACACATACATTCACACACATACATACATACAACACACACACACACACACACACATACATACACACACACACACATACACTACACACACGCGTGCACTCACTCAAACCACACTCACACACAGACACACACACCACTCTCTCTCTCTCACACACACACTCTCACTCAATCCACACACATACACACACACACTACACACACACTCACTCAAACTACACACACACTCACTCTAAACTACACACACACACACTCTCTTCTCTCTCTCTTTATCACACACCCACACACACCCACACTCCCTCCCCCTACCCCCCACACTCACTCACCAACCCACCCACTCTCACACACACCCGCACTCACTCAAGCTACACACACACACCACACTCACTCAAACTACACACACACACACTCACTCAAACTACACACACACACACTCTCTCTCTTTCTCCCTCACACACTCCCTCCCCCTCCCCCCCCCCCCCCCATACGCACTCACCAACCCACCCACCCCCACCCCTCGAATAAGGGGAAAAAACCCCTAAAGAGCAAGTCAAAGCAAGCCCCACACGGTTTTTGTTTTAGGATGAAGGACTGACTGGTGGATGTCACGCTGTCTAATCTGCCGCCACGCCTGAGCGACAATCCACAGACTGCAGCAGACTCTCCTCTCCTCTCTTCTCTTGGACTACTACTGGCAGGGCTGGTTCCCTGTGTGTCAGAGTAAAGCTGAGGTTCTACGCTGAAGGCCACTGTCTGCCACACTACACGGCCAACTCGTCACACAGAGTTTTTTGACCACCACACAACAGCTACCAAACACGATGAATTTGGCACTCTGTGTGTGTGTGTGTGTGTGTGTGTGTGTGTGTGTGTGTGTGTGTGTGTGTGTGTGTGTGAGGGGATGGGGGGAGGGGGGGGGGAGCGGAGTGAGTGTGTGTGTGTGTGTGTGTGTGTGTGTGTGAGGGGGGCAGCGGAGTGAGTGAGTGTGTGTGTGGGGGGGTGGGTGGTGGGTGGGGTGAGTGTGTGTGTGTCTGAGTGAGTGTCTGTGTATGTGTGCGTGCGTGCGTGCATGTGTGTGCGTGCGTGCGTGCGTGTGTGCCTGTGTGTGTGTGTGCGTGCGTGCGTGCGTGCGTGCGTGTGTGTGTGTGTGTGTGTGTGTGTGTGTGTGTGTGTGTGTGTGTGTGTGTGTGTGTGTGTGTGTGCGTGTGTGTGTAAGTTTACGTCCTTCCACCGAAAAGTAATATCAGTTATGTATGTGTGTGCGCGCGTGCGTACGTGCGTGTGTGTAAATGTATGAGAGAAATTGTGTGTGTTGTGTGTGTGTGTGTGTGTGTGTGTGTGTGTGTGTGTGTGTGTGCGTGAGCGCACGCGTGCATGCATAGTGTGTGTGTAAATATACGAGAGAAATTGTGTGTGTATGTGTGTGTGTTTGTGTGTGTGAATTGTAACTTAATTTTATTTCATTTTATTTATTCTTTTATTTCGAGGATAATGGAATACGCACTCATGTGCTTTTTTATATATAATCCCCGTGCGTTTGCACTTTTATCAGTTTTGTCATACGTTCCCACCGGCACAGAATGTCCTACTCTTCCGAAAAGCAGAACGTGTTTTAACGTATGCACAAGATGTTCTGCGTGCGCTCGCACACGGGACTTCAGTTTACAGTCTTATCCAAAGGACTTCTGGGGAGAGTGTAGT
>CM054149.1:5430966-5443466 GCA_028751875.1 Rapana venosa
TGACATTTTGGTTTGTACTGTTGGTTTGTATATGTTGTGGAATGCTCACACCTTGTATGGATGGATGCTGTTTTGCAGGTTTTTAAACATTATTACTTTTGTCTTTCTGATGTGTCTTTGTCTCTCTCTCTCTCTCTCTCTCTCTCTCTCTCTCTCTCTCTCTCTCTCTCTCTCTCTCTCTCTCTATTTCTGTCTGTCTGTCTGTCTCTCTGCCTCAAAAATAGTAAAACCAAAGGAAGAAAAATTCGGAAAGTGCTTCTCTTGTGGAAATGAATCACATCTAGCAAACACTTTTCACACTAACCAGCGCCATCAGCAATACAATCAACAGAAGGTATATTATTATTATTGTTATTATTATTATTATTATTATTATTATTATTATTATTATTATCAAAGCCACTCTCTCCCTGTGGGCCGTCTTATGAAAGATGCTCTGCATGCACAAGGAGTCTGACAGAAACGTTTCCAGGATCACAAACTTGACAAGGCCTTTGTCTGATCTATAATGATTGACCACACTGCAGTTAATGACGGGGATGCGGTCATTGAGAAGGAGGTGGCAGGATGGTTAAGACGTTTGCCTGCCAACAAGTAAACCGTGAGGTTCTGGGTTCGATTCCCAGCCTCGCCCTTTCTTCCCAGTTTGACAAAAAAATCGAACTGAATGTCAAAGTCCTTCGGATGAGACTATAAACCGAGGCCCCGTGTGCGAACGCATGCAGAACATCTTGCGCACACGTTAAATCCTGTTCCGCTGTTCGAAAGAGTAGGCCATTGTGTGCCGGTGGGAACAGGTGACAAAATTTACAAAACCGCATACACACGGGGACTGGATGTAAAAAAAGCACATGAGTGCTTATTCCATTATCCTCGATATCAAAAAAAATCTGAGCGCTTTGATTTGTTGCTTTACAAGATTCAGCGCTATATAAATTCCATACATTATTATTATTATTATTATTATTATTAATTATATAAAAATAGTGATAAGAAGAAGAAGAACGATGATGATGATATAATAATAACAATAATAACAACAATAATAATAACAATGATAAAAATATTCACATAGCGCTGAATCTTGAAAAATAACTAAACAAATAGAAACACCTGCAAGAAGCCCCTGAGGTTTTCTTTAAAGCAGCGGAGGAGCCTATGTAATGTTTTGAAAAGCTGTCGACCTTTCTAAGCGAGTCCTGCTAGAGCAGTCAACCACAGCTGTCAAAACCACTTCGCCAGTTGAACTGGATGGCAGGGAAGTCCTGTGACGAGGTACACCTCGACTGTTACAGCATATACTGCATATTTTTGATAGCACCACAAGGTGTACTGGGGGAGAGGGGGGGGGGGAGAGAGAGAGAGAGAGAGAGAGAGAGAGAGAGAGAGAGGGAGGGAGGGAGGAGAGAGAGAGAGAGAGAGAGAGAGAGAGAGAGAGAGAGAGAGAGAGAGAGAGAGAGAGAGAGAGAGAGAGAGAGAGAGAGAGAGAGAGAGAGAGAGAGAGAGAGAGAGAGAGAGAGAGAGAGAGAGAGAGAGAGAGAGGGGGATGGGTCTTAGAAGATGCCGAGTTGATGCAGGTGGAAGGATCGGGTTTTTTAAAAAATGTTTTATTTCTTTGTTGATGTAGAGGTGGCTGAGGAGGTTTTCACGTCTTGCATAATGGTTTGAACCCGAATTTGATATATCTCTTTTCTCGGTGTGTCTCTCTGTGTGTGCATCTGTCTGTCTGTCTGTCTGCCTGCCTGCTTCTCTCTCTTGAGGGCTGGATGAAAAAAAGTCTTTGTAACTTATTCTATTACCCTCGTAAAATAAAATTGCGTTTGCGTTTGCGTTCTCTCTGTCTACCTCAGTCTGACTGCCTGTCTCTCTCTCTCTCTCTCTCTCTCTCTCTCTCTCTCTCTCTCTCTCTCTCTCTCTCTCTCTCTCTGTGTCTGCCTCTGTCTGAGTGTCTGTCTCTGTCTCTCTATCAATCAATCAATCAATCAATCAATCAATCAATCAATCAATCAATCAATCTATCTATCTATCTATCTCTCTGTCTGTCTGTCTGTCTGTCTCTGCCTATCTGTCTGTCTTCTCTTTCTCTCAACATTTTGTAATCCACTATCTGATAACAAAAGTCAAGACTAATGATGGACAAGGGGAATGCTTTTTTTGTTCTTTTAAAACAGAAATGTGCTGTATAATCCTGCTGGTATGAATTTGGTCCTTTATCGTTCCTCAGCCAGCCCTTCAAGGATCACCAAGTCCTGAGATTTTTTTTTTTGCGTCTGCGATCGTTTTTGCCCACCATTAAGATAGCCATATTCCGACTTCGGGGATGCCGGCATGAAGACACACTAATGAAACAAACCAGTGTTTACGACTCACACCTGCCGGTACTACCAGGGACCACAGTGCAATAAATCAGCACATGCGCTAGTTATCACAATCGCTCTCTACCCGTATAGTACACGTTTTGTTGAAGATGTTCAGTACTATTGCAGAAACAGGCAGGATCAGATCCATAATGGTGCAGAGCCAAAATCAGCGGCTCCTGGGGCTTTTCAAGCAGTGGCTATATGTCTGTCTGTCTGTCTGCCTATCTATCTATCTATCTGTCTGTCTGTCTGTCTGGCTATCCATCCATCCATCCATCTATATATCTATGTATCTATCATCTATCTATCTGGCTGTCCATCCATCCATCCATCTATCTATCTATCTATCTATCTATCTATCTATCTATCTATCTATCTATCTATCTATCTATCTATCCATCTATCCATCCACAAAATAATGGGTGGCGCTGCTCTTGCGGCGACGAGCTCTCCCTGGGGAGAGCAGCCCGAATTTCACGCAGAGAAATCTGCCGAGACTTAAAGTGGGTGGAGTCCTGATGATGAATGCGTTCTCCAGAGCTGTCACAACCACTTTACCATCTGTACTACCTGATACCTGTCCCATGGGGATCGGCCTTGAGTGTTACAGAATGCATGATTTTTTTTCTTATAGCATTTTCAGCCTTTTTTGAGAGAGGAATGGGTCTCGTAAGCTGTTGGGTTCATGCGGGTAGAATGATCGATCGTTTTTTCTGTTGTGTTTTTTTTCTTTGAAGGTATGTGGATTGGTTCTTATGCCTTCAGCGCCTGGGTTTTTTCACAGTTCTGGATTAAACCATTGACGCTGGTGGGAGCAACAGCAAAGTGAGAGGCAGTATGACCAGTGGCTTTCTTTCCCACTCATGGAATTTCACTTTACAGAATCTTCAGTGATCGACTATGAATCTCTGACTAGGAGGCTTGACTTGCACGGTCCTTATGTGCTGCAGCCCTGGGGGCTGGTTGGCCTTTGGAGAACATCTCTAACGCTGACTGTCCTTATGCCCACTTGGCTGAGAGAGTGGGGATGTACTGTGGGCAAGGCACCTCCACTATAATCAAAATTCTGCCCAAGTTACGAAACAGCAGCTGCCTCCTCTGCTGTTTTGGAGGTCATCGACGAAGACGACCAACAAACATGGGCTGGTTCATGACATTTTGATATCTGGCATTAATAAAATGCCTAATTTGCATTTCTCTCTATTTCTCTGCGCATGTCTGTGTATCGCTGATTCTAGTATTTTTGTCCTGTTGTTTGATGTTGAAAGTCAAAACTCTTAAGTCATAGAAGATGAATGACTTTTTTCTCTCAACTTGCTGTTTTATCCTGCTGGTATAGCTAAACACTAGCTGAACAAAACACTAGTCTTTACTACTTACACTTGGTAGACATGTCAGTCCTTACCAGCACCACAATACCAACAACACCATTGTATCAGACCATCTGTCTGTCCGTCTCTCTCTCTCAGAGAAAAAGCTTCAAAGTTTAAGTTTCTCCCAGTTTTGTTCCTTTTTTTTTTTGAGAAGTCATGTTTCCAGCAACCCAAACACATAAGACCAGTGACATACTATTATTCCCTATTAATCGAATATGTACTGCACGTAGGACAATATTCTAACTAAACCAACCTTGATAATACTTAGCTTGGGGGACAGGATAGCCTGGTTGGTTAGAGTGATGCGCACTGCGCTCGTGATCTGCTGACCCGGGTACGAATCTCGTTGAAGGGGATATTTTCTCCTGGAGTTAAGATCAGTGCCGATTCCACTCTCCCCAAAAGTCCTTTAGATGAGACTATAAACCGAGGTCCCGTGTGCAAACGCACGCAGAACATTTTGCGCACACGTTAAAACCCGTTCCGCTTTTCGGAAGAGCAGGCCATTGTGTGCAGGTGGGAAGGGATGACAAAATTTACAAAACCGCATACACATTGGGACTAGATGTAAAAAAAAAGCCAGAGTGCTTATTCCATTATCCTCGAAAAAAAAGAATAAAATAAATATATAAAATAAATAAACCATCTCAGTATAAACCAAGACCACAGCACATACAATCAACGAGATGTATAAGATATCCAAGCCACTCTCTTCTCACCTGTTTCCCATAGAAAGCGTCGTTAGTGTAATGACACCGGCAGTGTGATAGAAATTCTCTCTCAGCGTCATAACCGTAATGGAATTAGGCGAGCACGTGCTGTTACACGGGGGCTTTCAAGCACAGTCTACATTTTGTGTATATTATATACCTGTTGTTCTTGTGGCGCGTTTCTGTTTCCCCAGCTTAACACCCTTAGGGAGGTGTGTGTTGTGTGTGTGGTGTGTGTGTGTGTGTGTGTGTGTGTGTGTGTGTGTGTGTGTGTGTGTGTGTGTGTGTGTGTGGTGGTGTGTGTGTGTGTGTGTTGGGGGGTTGTTTTGGGTTGTGTTGGGTCCACCCAGAATATACACTTTCTCACTCGTTCGAATCTTGTTCAAGAGGATTTTTCCTCTGGAGTTAACATCAGTGCCGACTCCACTACCCCCCAAAAGTCCTTCGGATGAGACTATAAACCGAGGTCCCGTGTGCAAACGCACGCACAACACTTTGCACACAAAACCCGTTCCGCTTTTCGGAAGAGTAGGCCATTGTGTAGCCGTGGGAAGGGATAAAAAAAATTGCAAAACTGAATTCACACGGGGACTTAATGTAAAAACAGCAAATGAATGTTTATTCCATTGTCCTCGAAATAAAATGTTTATTAACAAAATCCCACTTAGGAATCACAGTAAGACTGGGAAAACACACTAGATGAGAATTTTGTATGTGTGAGTGTTTTCAAGTACATCGCCATCCATACTCCGACTTCAGAGGATTTTTGTTTTGCTCCTTTAAAGGAGAGTGCAGGTTGTTATGTTAAGGGCTTGCTCATGGCTGAAGACAATCTCAATATAACAGTTTACAACATTACAACATAACAAAACTTCTCTTTTTTCTTCTTCGTCGAACGCTCAGACAGCAACTACTGTTCTCTGTCATATGAGCCAAAATGCGTTGCACTGAAGTTAAGAGGCTGACAAGTCAGGGTCAGAGCAACCGACTCCGGTATTGGAGATAAATGTTATTCTCTCTCTTTCTCATACACACACGCGCGCGCGCACACACACACACACACACACACGCGCGCGCACACGCGCGCGCGCGCACACACACACACACACATGTGTGCGCACACACACACACACACGCATACACACACACACGAGTTCCCCAAGGTCCAAGAATCAAGTAGTTTATACATTATCCAGCTAAGCTAGGATATTGTGATTAAAAAAAATCCCAACATTAATTTTTTTTTCATATACTTAAGCACCAAAATGACCCCCCCCCACGCCCCCCCTCCCCCCCCCCCCCCCCTCCCGAAAGATTTACCAAAACCAATCTTCGGAGAAATGAACGAGAAAGCTTAAACAGTGTCTGCAAATTCTATTTAGTTTGGATTAATCTGAAACTTTCTAAACCGCTAAGAAAAATGAACGGTTCTGCCAGGAAATCCCCGACAAGTATCACTTAACCTTTCGACGGTAAAGGAAGGACTGACTCAGAGGGGTTGGAACAGATGGGAACTAATCACACAGCTAGGGTTGAACAGTGCGACATGACTCCCTTCAGAGTCGTTAATGCAAAAGAGCTTTGCCCTTGTGGTGACTCGGCTTGGCTTGGTGAGTGACCTTTTTCGTTTTGAAAGTCTACACAACACTATAGGAACCAGTGTTTTGTGGTACTGCAAGTATAAATCGATTTGTCGTTGAGCTGCTGAACGATTTATTATTTATTTATTCTTTGGTTTCGAGGATTTAGTTTTATTTAAAATTTTATTTGATTGTTTTATATCGAGGATGATGAAAGTCTGGGAAGTTGTTGTTTTTTAACCCGTTCAAAATGAGTAAATTGTGGATAAAACAGACGGTTAGATACTGTTGTTCTTCTAAATTGGCATATTTTGCAGCGAATGAGTAAGAAAATGGACACCGAAATGTATGAGATAAAATCTTTATTTGCAGAGGCAAACTCGAACTTTGAATTGTGTCTTCAAAATTACTTCTCACTGGAGGATCATCACTGTGTTTCACAGTCTTGTCCATCTATTTCTTCAGCTAAGCGTTCAAAAGATCCAAGAGCAAAGACTTGGTAACAGCTATCTCATATCGAGTCATATTTCCACACATCTTTTTCTGAATATCACTGCAGGTGTCTGTATCACCCTGGGCTGATAATCACCAGGAAGATATACCACAGTTTCGTCAACAAGCGCCCCAAAGCCAAGCAAGATTACCGTGACTTGGTCTTATTTACTGCCATCACTGTCTGGCATCACAGACTAAAACTTATGTCTTGGTCCTTTTTAAATGTCAAGCTGGTATCCAGCTTTACTATACGTGTGGTGATAGTGTTTGGGTGTACGGGATGACTGTGCACGTACCAGCGTAGGTGCTAACTCAGCCCGACTTCAAAAACAGGAAACAACCCTGTGTGCAGTCGCCAGCAGATGGTGGTCTGGGTATTTTCAAGTAGACAGACATTAGGCCTACTATACAGCAAACGACTGTATGTGTGCGCGTGTGTGCGCGCGTGTGTGAGTGTGTGTGTGAGCACACGCAGCGTGTGCGCGTGTGATTTCAAGTACTTGCGTGCGTACATGCATGTGCGTATGCGTGCGTGCACGTGCATGCATATGTATGTGCTCGTACGCATGCACCGTTCGTTATTTGTGCCAACGCGCATGTGTCCACGTACACCTAAAAAAGATCTCACTAAAAATCGTTAAATGATAAAAATCAAGACTCTGTAGTGAAATGGTTGCAATTGCCAAAAAAAAATTCGCATTCACACATTATTCACTTTTTTCTTCTCCATCATCAGCATCTATCTATAGGATCTGGATGGAGGATGAAGTGGCCAGCTGTTGCTTTCAACGCCTGCTGTGGGAAGCGGTTCCCTCTGGGATAATTAAAAACACTACAGGGGACTGACTCCCTTTGAGGCCCTGGGCGGTAGATCCTCTTTCAGAGATTTTCCGTTTGGTAGGACAAGTTGTTTTGAATAGTCCAGCGGTTAATGCAAGGATACTGGTCAAAACCTGCAGTTGAGGGTGACAGCGTGCCCTCTCAGCATGCACATGCTTTGGAACCTCCTCTGTGTTGTTGTTGGCGTCGTCATCATTATATTATTATTATTATATTATCATCATCATCATTACTATCATCATCATCATCATCATCATGTTATTTTATTTTGTTTATAGCCCTACGACTATGAAGGCCATATTAGGACTATCACCTCATTTTCTTTCAATAACTAATAACTTTCACTAGTTTCAATAACTTTCACTTCAAATTTAAGATTTAAGGAATTACCCCTCAAACATCCAACACCATCAACCTGAAAAACAACCACATTAATTCTTTCATCCCCTAAGGCCAGTAAAGCCAGGCCAAGTCAAGGATATCCTGCATTAATTTTATTACCCCCAAGACAACAAATTTGCCAGTGACAACTGTCTTCGAGCTGTAAGTTATGTTACGTGTGTTAAGATATGCTGCATATGAACGTTGCTCAACTGTATTTCGAGTTTATGACACATTCTATGTGCATGATAAAACTTTCAATCTATTTTATGGCAATATTACCTCCCCTTCAGAGTCTATCATAAACAGTGATATTCCTTTTTATTGTTTGAAATCATTAAAAAGTACAGATAAAAGTTTGTATGTAATGGAAATGAAGTAGCAATTATCATACAAAATTGTAGATTCTACTGTTTACCTTGTCTGAAATAAGGACATGGTGCAATTGAATGATTTAGAATATGCTTTTTTTTCAATTTCTGAACAGATATAGAAAGGACACCTTTAAAGTTTAGAATTGTTAGTTTGATAACATGTTGCAAAAATACAAAAGTTTTATAGCTGTGAGTTAGGAATTTGGGATCTCTACGGGGGATCATCCCTTAACTTCTAATCCTCCGAAGTTTGGAGGAGATGTGTTGTCTATCTTCCCATGTTCGTGTGGTTAAAAAAAAATCTTTTAAATCTAGGGTGGGGGAGAGGACGGGGGATACTGAAGGAGGGAATAGGGGGAAGGTGGTGGACGGGGACATGCTGTAAGGGGGGGGAGAGGGAGGGGATAGGTTATGCAGTAAGGGGTTATAAGGAGGGGAGAGGGAGGGAGGGGATAGGTTTGGGGGATAGGATAGGTTAGGGAGGAGGGGGGGGGGGGGGTTAGGGAGGAAGGGGATTTGGGGGGAGAGGGAGGAAGGGTATAGGTTTAGGGGG
Organism: Rapana venosa; assembly: GCA_028751875.1. NCBI lineage: Eukaryota > Metazoa > Mollusca > Gastropoda > Neogastropoda > Muricidae > Rapana > Rapana venosa. The sequence continues at coordinate 5,439,636 of CM054149.1, forward strand.
GTTAGGGAGGAGAGGGAGGGAGGGGGATGGGGGAGGGGATAGGTTTGGGGGTAAATTAGGGGGAGAGGAGGGGGTTAGGAAGGGAGGAAGGGGATAAGTGGGGGAGGTTAGAGGGAGGGAGGTTAGAGGGAGAGGGATAGGTTTAGGGGATAGATTAAGGAGAGAGGGAGGGAGGTAATAGGTTAGGGGGAGAGGGAGGTAATAGGTTAGGGGGAGAGGGAGGGAGTAGGTTAGGGTGAGAGGGAGGGAGGGGATAGGTTAGGGTGAGGAGGAGGGGTTTAGGGAGGGAGATAGGGAATAAGTTAGGGAGGGGGGGATAAGTTAGGGGGAGAGAGAGGGAGGGGATAAGTTAGGGGGAGAGGGAGGGGATACGTTGGAGGGTAGGGAGGTGGATAAGGGATGAGCGTGGTAGGTAGTAGGGGGAGGGGACAGGGAGGGAGGGAGGATGGAGAGGGGAAGAAGATGGTAGGGAGGGGTGGGGATAGAGAGGGGTTAAGGGATACAGGGGGATGGAGAAACGGAGGGGATAGAGAAGGTGATAGTGGGGGAGATGGATTGAGGGATAGTGGTTAGTGCGTTTTGGGGGGGAGGGAAGGAGGAGGGTAAGGAGGAGGGGGGTTTTACGTTGTGTTGTATAGGGCCTAAATGTTGAAATTGCCATGTTAGGGGTAGGAGGGGAGGAGGGGTAAGGGAGGACAGGGAGGAGTAGGGGAGGACAGGAGGGGGAGGATTGGGTAAGGGAGGACAGGTAGGGAGGGGTAGGCAGGTAGGGGGGTAGGGAGGGGGAGGAGACGGGGATAAGGGTAAGGGGGAGAGGTAGGTGAGGGACAGGTAGGGGGAGGAGGAGGTAAGGGAGGACAGGTAGGGGGAGGACGGGTAGGGGGAGAGGTAGGTAAGGGAGGACGGGTAGGGAGGAGGAGGAGGTAGGGGGAGGACAGGTAGGGGGAGGAGGGGTAAGGGAGGACAGGTAGGGGGAGGAGGTAGGGAGGAGAGTAGGGGAGAGTAGGGGGAGGACAGGTAGGGAGGAGGAGGATAGGTAAGGGAGGACAGGTAGGGGGAGGACAGGTAGGGGGAGGAGGAGGTAAGGGAGGACAGGTAGGGGGAGGACAGGTAGGGGGAGGAGGAGTAAGGAGACAGGTAGGGGGAGGAGGAGGTAAGGGAGGACAGGTAGGGGGAGGGAAGGGAGGACAGGTAGGGGGAGGACAGGTAGGGGGAGGAGGAGGTAAGGGAGGACAGGTAGGGGGAGGACAGGTAGGGGGAGGAGGAGGTAAGGGAGGACAGGTAGGGGGAGGACAGGTAGGGGGAGGAGGAGGGAGGACAGGTAGGGGGAGGACAGGTAGGGGGAGGAGGAGGTAAGGGAGGACAGGTAAGGGGGAAGGTAGGGGGTAAGGGAGGACAGGTAGGGGGAGGACAGGTAGGGGGAGGAGGGGTAAGGGAGGACAGGTAGGGGGAGGACAGGTAGGGGGAGGAGGAGGTAAGGGAGGACAGGTAGGGGGAGGACAGGTAGGGGAGGAGGACAGGTAGGGGGAGGAGGGGGTAAGGGAGGACAGGTAGGGGGAGGACAGGTAGGGGGAGGAGGGGAGGACAGGTAGGGGGAGGACAGGTAGGGGGAGGAAGGGGTAAGGGAGGACAGGTAGGGCAGGTAGGGGGAGGAGGAGGTAGGGACAGGTAGGGGAGGACAGGTAGGGGGAGGACAGGTAGGGGGAGGAGGGGGGTAAGGGAGGACAGGTAGGGGGAGGACAGGTAGGGGGAGGAGGGGGACAGGTAAGGGAGGACAGGTAGGGGGAGGGTAAGGAGACAGGTAGGGGGAGGAGGAGGTAAGGGAGGACAGGTAGGGGGAGGACAGGTAGGGGGAGGAGGAGGTAAGGGAGGACAGGTAGGGGGAGGACAGGTAGGGGGAGAGGAGGTAAGGGAGGACAGGTAGGGGGAGGACAGGTAGGGGGAGGAGGGGAGGACAGGTAGGGGGAGGACAGGTAGGGGGAGGAGGAGGTAAGGGAGGACAGGTAGGGGGAGGAGTAGGGGGAGGAGAGGAGGGGACAGGTAGGGGGAGGACAGGTAGGGGGAGGAGGGGGACAGGTAGGGGAGGACAGGTAGGGGGAGGAGAGGTAAGGAGGACGTAGGGGAGGAGGGGTAAGGAGGACAGGTAGGGAGGACGGAGGGAGGAGGGGTAAGGGAGACAGGTAGGGGGACAGGTAGGGGGAGGAGGGTAGGAGGACAGGGGGAGGACAGGTAGGGGGGAGGGGTAAGGAGACAGGTAGGGGAGGAGGTAGGGGAGGTAGAGGTAGGGAGGACAGGTAGGGGGAGGACAGGTAGGGGGAGGACAGGTAGGGGGAGGACAGGTAGGGGGAGGAGGAGGTAAGGGAGGACAGGTAGGGGGAGGAGGAGGTAAGGGGGACAGGTAGGGGGAGGAGGAGGTAAGGGAGGACAGGTAGGGGGAGGACAGGTAGGGGGAGGAGGAGGTAAGGGAGGACAGGTAGGGGGAGGACAGGTAGGGGGAGGAGGGGGTAAGGGAGGACAGGTAGGGGGAGGACAGGTAGGGGGGGGGGGAGAGGACGGGATAAAGGAGGACAGGTAGGGGGAGGGGGGAAGGGAGGACAGGTAGGGGGAGGAGGGGGGAAGGGAGATGGAGGAGGGGGAAGGGGATAGGGAGGGCAGGGGATAGGTTAGGGGAGGAATAGAGGGGGAAGGAGGGGATAGGGAGAGGAAGATGGGGAGGTGGATAGTGGGAGAGGAGGGGGAGGAAGGGGGATATGTATGCATGGTGAGTAGGGGGTTAAGGAAGAGCTTGTGCATGTTGTATGCATGTATGTTGTATTTGGGATCTCTAAATTATCAAAATTGCCCCTGTTCAAGGAGTCTTGCCTTTTTTTTAAAAACCAGAACTCTCAGGGGGCAGAGAATCATTGTTTCACACGCTTATTATATCGTTCACTATGATCCTAAGTATATGTATGCAGCCTGGCTTGCTGTCACTCTTCATGCCAGAATGTAATCCTTGGCGGCTGTGCTAGAAGGGGTGCTGGGTTGTTAAAAAAGACAGTTTAGCCTATGTTTTGTTGTTTTGTTTCGTTTTGCTTCTGTTTGTTCTTTTTCCATCCTTAGAAACACAGTTTTCCTTAACAGCTTACACCAGATTCAGAAGAGGCCATTCTTCTTTCCTACACATCATGATGTTGTTGATGTTAGGCGTTCCCAAGCTCAACATCCGGGGATCCCCCACAACACATCTTTATAAACTTTGCCAGGCTAAAGAATACTTTTCTGTGAATTGGTACCAAAAGATGCATGTAACTTTATGACACTGGGCCAATAAGCTTTCAGAAAACCTTTCCTTCTTCCACAAAAAAGGGGGAAATATCCGAAAGATGGGAAAGGTTTAAACTTGTACGCAACATCAGCAAACTGAAAGGAAAAAGAAGACTGCACAGGTATGCACGAAGCAAAATTTCCTTGCATACCAGCCGGTCTGTTCTTCAAAAGAGCGGGAAAATGAATGAGTGTGTGAACAGGGGGGCAGGTAAACACAGCCTACCTGCAGGCGCTTCGTACCTTACAGCAGGCAAGGTAAACCCGACTATCACCCCCCCGTGTCAACGTGTCACGGGCAGAAAAGTAGCAAAAATGCGAGGTGAAAAGATGGTGGTGGGAGCATGTATCATAAATCATCGGGGCCGGCCTGTCAAACACAAAACGTCGATGTATTGTAAACTCCTCGTGTCTGTCAAACAGTACACGTCAGACCACACAGATGCCGAGGGGGGTGGGGTGGATTGGTGTGCATGCTATGGAGAGGGGGAGGGGGGAGGGAGAGAGAGAGGGGGAGAGAGAGAG
>CM054149.1:5448466-5478466 GCA_028751875.1 Rapana venosa
TTCTTATTTTTGCATGAGCCTAACACTAAGCGTTTCTATGATCTTGAATTTCCAAATGCAAACCACACACACACGCACGCACGCACGCACGCACGCACGCACGCACGCACGCACGCACGCACGCACGCACGCACGCACGCACGCACGCGCGCGCGCGCGCGCGCGCGCGCGCGCGCACTCTCTCTCATCTTTAAATAATAGGTTGAACTTTTGTTGTTGGTGGTGGTGGTTTTTGTGGGGGAAGGGGTTGCTGTTGTTTTTTTAGTTGGTTTGGTTTTTTGTGTTTGTTTGCTGGTTTTTGTTTTGTTTTGTTTTTGTTTTCATAGTCCCTAATCAGGGCAAGGGCCGGATGAAAAAAAAGTATGTGAATGCTTATCTGTAACCCTTGACAAATAAAGATTAAAGAATGATTATGTTCTTTTATTTTCCCTTTCTGTTTAACACACTCAGGAATAGACATCCAGACACAGCCAGACAGGCAACACACACACACAAACACACACACACACGCACGCACGCACGCACGCACGCACGCACACGCACACCACACACACACACACACACACAGAGTGTGTGCGGGGAATGTAAGCACCAGGCGGTAACCCCATCAGGGAAGAAGACAGTGATTACTCTTTTGTTGCTTTTCCTTTTCCAATGTGTTGCTTTTCTTTCATTTTATTACTTTTGCCATTTCTTTGAGAAAGAGAGTTCATAACTTCTTTATTCTCTTCTCATCCTTTCGTTCAAATGTTTATAGCATACATAGAAGGCTCCTACTTCCTCCGCTTAAAAAAAATTGCTTCCTTTTTTATGACGTACACACACCGATACTCAACTCGCCCACTCACGCGCGCGCGCGGCGCGCACGCGCACCCCAGAGAGAGAGAGAGAGAGAGAGAGAGAGAGAGGGGAGAGAGAGAGAGAGAGAGAGAGAGAGAGAGAGAGAGAGAGAGAGGGGGGGGGGGGGGGGGGGAGATGAGAGATTTTATTTAAAAATTTGTTGAAATTCTTTTATTGAGAGAGAGAAACTCTGAAATGGTTTAATGGTTTAAACCATTTCAGAGTGAGAGAGAGAGAGCACAATGAAGGAAAGAGAAAGCCAAGGACAGCATAAACGATTTTTTAACGATACATAAACAATGGCGCATTGAAAAGAAAAGGCATTTTCATTCGAGCAGTGTCAGAAACCACTGCCAAGAGGCCAAACTATGCATGTGTTGCTTTTTTTTTTTCTTTCTCCCAACCGCCAACACGTAATGAGTTTCCAGACAACACTGGCAGCAAGACAAAACTATTTCCACAGTCTAGCGTATTGTTTAGATATAGCTTTTGTGTGTGTGTGTGTGTGTGTGTTGTGTGTGTGTGTGTGTGTGTGTGTGTGTGTGTGGTGTGTGTGGTGTGTGTGTGTGTGTGTGTGTGTGTGTGGTGTGTGTGTGTGTGTGTGTGTGTGATATGCCGGATAGCCTAGTGGTTAGAGCGCTGTGCTCGTGATCTGACGGCCCGGGTTCGCGCCATCACCGAGACACCCATTCGAGGGGTTTTCCCCTGAAGTTAATAATCATATAACATTATAAGAGAACAACAGTTGCTGTCTAAGCGTTCGAAGAAGAAGAGAGAGAAGAGAAGAAAGAACAGAAGAAGAAAGAAGAAGAAGAAGAAGAAGAAGAAGAAATGAGACGCTCTAAACTTTTTTAAGGGTAGTTTTGGGGCTTGCAAAGGACCTTGTCGGACGGTGAGCTTCCCGCAGGCTTTCACCCAACATTTTAAATACTAGTCCGCTGAAGTACCAGCAAAATAGGTTTTAACTGACAGAATCATCAAAGTCTCTATTTTACTTCCACGTACTTTTTCAGTCAAGATACAGCGTGTTAACGTTTAAGTCGAATGCATTAGGCTGTTCGTGGCTTTTTGTTGTTGTTGTTTACAAATAACTTTTTTTTTTTCATTTACCAAAAAGAACAAACAAACAAAAGAATAAGGATAAATGTTTATAAACAAAACACAGTAAATGGAGAGAAAGTACAAATACAGTTTTTTGTTATAAAACAAGTGATACCAACCAGTTGTTCGTGTTTATATTTGTAAAGGTGCAGAACACGCGCGTGCGCATGCTTGCGAGTGAGTGTGTGTGTGTGTGTGTGTGTGTGTGTGTGTGTGTGTGTGTGTGTGTGTGTGTGTGTGTGTGCGCGCGCCTGTGTATGTACGCGCAATTGTTGCTCCAAGAGCCTTTATCACCGAGATTCTATATCATTTAAAAGGAATTTATTGTTTTGTGCCAAAACGGGGACAAGGATTTAGCGAGAGCGCTAGATGTTCTGCGTGGGTTGGAAAAAAAGGACCTCATAAACAGCTGATAAATAACGGCCATACTGAACAGTTAACGTCAGTACTGACGCCACTCCTCTGAAAGTCCTTCCAACGAGACTGTATGTAAACCGAAAGCCCAGTGTGCGAACGCACGCAGAACGTCTTTCCCACACGTTAAAACTCGCTCCGCCTTTCAGAAGAGTAGGCCATTTGTTCCAGTAAGAATGGATGACCAAAAGATGAAATACATTTTAAAAATATGCACACTGGTGTCGTGTTTAGACATCATCCTCGTAAAAATGGTTGCATACAAACAAAAAAATCCCTGTTGGTGAACATTTAAGCTCAAGCCGAGGAACGAAAAAAAATCCGAATAACAAACATACATAATAAACGAAACAAAAACCGCCAGTCATGGAAAAAGTTAGAGAGAGTGGCATTATAAAATAACCTTTCTTTTTTTGCGAGGCAAAGACAATAAGGCTTTGAAAATTATGTGCTTTTTACTCGAGTGGATTCTGAACGGCCGACAAGCAACCGAACGATGCGTGTTTTCTTTCCCGAACATCGACACATGATGGATGCATTTTAAATATGAAACGCATGTGCATTTTTCTTATTTCGGGGACGGGATAGCTCAGTGGTCAGAGCACTCGCTTTCCTCCAACCAAAGTTAAGCAGCATCGAGCGTGGTTACCACTTGGATGGGTGACCGTTTGCGCACCTTGGCTTCAGTACAGTCCCCCAGTTCACCCAGCTGTAAATGGGTACCTGCCCTCTTTAGGGCCAGGGAAGGTGAAGCAGCGAGGAGAGGCGATGGGCGCCGCCCTCAGTATGCTGGCCCCTGGAGAAGCTGAGGTCTCTGACGCCTCGCTCTCCTAAGACCACATAGGTTATGGGACACCGTTTACCTTTACATTTTAAAACTTTTTTCTTACAATGCAGCGTTGCAAATTATTTTCCTTCAGTTAAGGTAGTGAACAGTAATCTTGCCTTGTTTGTGAACGGTTCGTACTAGCACAGCGATAACTTTCATATTTCACTGCTGGGACATATTGCACCTTTCTTTCTTCCTTTCTGTTCTCCTTTTCTTTCTCTCTCTGTTCTCCGTGTTTTATTGCACTGCATTGAAGCAACAACAAAAAGGTGTGATATTCTAGCTGTTCTACTCGAAACGACAGCGTGGCCACGTAAAGCACCAGTGATGCATCGCTCATTTCCTGTTCCTGTGTCATTCGTTTCCTTGTCAGGGTGGTGGTTTTATAGCTACAGGTTCTGTTACTGCGAGCTTTGGAATTTCTCAACATTTCCGAAAGACTAAACCACTACAAAGGCGAAGTGCGTGCGATATTTCTCTATAAACTCAACACTTTTGCACTACATCTATGACATTTCGTATTGTCAGACAAAATACGTGAATGTTTGTTTTTTGACGGTATGCGTTATTACAGATCTGTTACCAGGGACAGTTTCCTCCAGTCCCTTCTGCCAACATGAGTTATTCATGTGCACCAAAGAGCAGGCCCAGCAAGGAAATTCGGCTTGAAGTGCCACACAAAGAACTACTGACTGCTAAGATTATTTCTCGTAACATGCGAAGGACAACAAGAAAAAAAAACACACAGAAATTTCCTGCCTGTCCACAAATCTGTGTAGGCCATTTTCTGAAAAAAATAAATTATTAAGGTAAAATAATGTGTTTTCCTTTTATAGCCTTTGAGCAAAGTGGTAGCAGAACTTATCAAGTCCTTCGGATGAGACTATACCGTGTGCGAACGCACGCAGAACATCTTGCGCACACGTTAAAATCCTGTTCCGCTTTTCGTAAGAGTAGGCCATTGTGTGCCGGTGGGAACAGATGACAATTTACAAAACCGCATACACACGGGGACTAGACGTACAAAAGCACATTAAGTGCTTATTCCATTATCCTCGATATAAAAGTTTGTTTTATTTTATAAAAAGCCTCTCCCACATACCGACTTAAAAGACTATAACTAAATCTAGTTTTGTTTACAAATGATGATACGACTCAGCCTAGCTTAGTTTATGAAAGATAATGAGACTGAGCTTGCTTGGCCTTGCTTAGCTTAAAAGGATGAAGTGGCAACCTAGTTTGTTTAAATATGAGTATGTGACTCAGTCCAGCCTTGCTTAAAAACCACATGACTCAGCCTAACTTTCTTTAAAACGATGTGACTCAGCCTAGCTTTGTTTACAATGAAATGACACCATAGCTTTGTTTATAAAACGTAACGTGAATGCCTGTGTGGCATGCAGCTTTGTGGGCAACCATGAACTTGTACAGCATCAATGCAAACCTGATCAGAGTCATCAAACAGCTGTACAGCGAGGCAACCAGTGCAGTGTACTACAACAACAACATTGGAGAATGATTTCGAACTACAGTTGGAGTAAGGCAGGGCTGTCTACTCTCACCCACTCTTTTCAATATCTTCCTTGAGAGAATCATGGCTGATGCACTGGAACATCATGAAGGATCAGTCAGCATTGGTGGCAGAACGATCACAAACCTCCGCTTCGCAGATGACATTGATGGAATAGCAGGATCAGAAAAAGAGCTTGTCAGCCTAACAGAACACTTGAATAAGGCCTCCAAAACATACGGCATGGAAATCAGTGCAGAGAAGACCAAACTGATGACTAATAACACCAACGGCATTAGCACTGATATCAGGGTTAATGACCAGAAGCTGGAAACAGTTCAAAGCTTCAAGTACCTGGGAGCCATTGTATCAGACCAGGGATCCAAGCCAGAAGTAGTATGCAGGACTGCACAGACAATAACAGCTTTGTCAAAACTAAACACCATCTGGAGAGATAAAAATATCTCACTTATCTCCAAGATCAGACTAATGCGCTCCCTTGTCATATCCATATTTCTGTATGCCTGTGAATCATGGACCCTGACTGCAGATTTGGAGAGAAGAGTACAGGCGGTGGAGATGATATGCTTTCGAGACTCCTTGGCATCTCCTACAAAGACCACATAAGCAACGAAAGCGTGCATAACAGAATCCAGCAAACCATTGGACCCATGAGAACCTTCTAACGATCATGACAAAGCGTAAACTTAAATGGTATGGGCATGTCACAAGATCCAAAGGACTCGCAAAGACAGTTTTACAAGGCACTGTCCAAGGAGGAAAAAGAAGAGGCAGACCAAGGAAAGCTGGGAGGATAACATCAGCGAATGGACAGGCCTAGAACTCAACAAAACCCTGAGAAAAGCAGAACAGAGAGAGGAATGGAGGGAACTGGTTGTTGAGTCTTTGAGGGTGCCCCCACGGTCGTCAGACTACGGGACAGATAGATAGATAGAACGTGAATGCGCCTAGCTTTTCTAATAAATGAAAATATTTCAGCCCTGCATTTTAATTAAAATGAAAATATTTCAGCCTGGCTGTGTTTCTAAATGATAATATTTCGGCCTAGCTTTGTTTATAAATGATATTTCAGCCTAGCTTTGCCAATAGATGATAATGAAATTTATTAATGGTGTACTTTGTTTAAAGATGATAATATGACATCCTATATTTTATTTCCAAATGAGAAATGACACAGCCTAGGTTTGTTAAAAATGATAATGGAACAGAATAGCTTTGTTAAAAAATGATAATGGAATAGAATAGCTTTATGCAAAAATGATAATGGAACAGAATAGCTTTGTTAAAAAATGATAATGGAACAGTTTAGCTTTGTTCAAAAGTGATAATGGAAAAGCCTAGCTTTGTTTAAAAAAAATGATAATGGAACAGCTTAGCTTTGTTCAAAAATGATAATGGAACAGTTTAGCTTTGTTCAAAAATGATAATGGAACAGCTTAGCTTTGTTCAAAAATGATAATGGAACAGTTTAGCTTTGTTAAAAAAATGGAAAAACCCCCGATAATTGAAAGGCTTAGCTTTGTTCAAAAATGGAACAGCTTAGCTGTGTTCAAGAATGATAATGGAACAGCTTACCTTTGTTCAAAAAATGATAATGGAACAGCTTAGCTTTGTTAAAAAAACGATAATGGAACAGCTTAGCTTTGTTAAAAAAACAGTAATGGAACAGTTGACCTTTGTTCAAAAAATGGAACAGCTTAGCTTTGTTAAAAAAAACAATAACTAACTAAGGCTAGATATCTTTGTTCTCCCTCAATTTCCAAACTTTTCGCGTCCAGTTAACTTGCGAGTCGAGTACAATTACCAGACAGAGCCACAGTTTCAGGTAGGTCTATCCACACATATAACGTCTTTCGGCAATTAAAAACAGTTTTTCTTCGTTTTTCATCAGGCTGGGTATTTCCCCCTGCACACACACACACACACAGCCTGTGGGGCACCGGCAAGACAAATTGGCTGGGAACCGGTTGGCACGTTAGTAAATAAAACCATGCCATGAAAAATGAGACCCTCTTGTAGGTAGGGCCCAGGGGGCCTGGAGGGTCAAAGACCTGTGATCTATCTGTTCTGTGTTGTAAGAAAGGTGTGGTCTGTTGTGTTGGTTTTGCTCTTCCTTCCTCCCTTTCCTTCTTGCTGTCTGGAGGTTTTGTTGATCATCACTGGGGGTGTTAGGAGGCTGGCCAGCCCCTCTCTCTGCCTGTCTGCTTTTCTATTTATTTATTTTTTGGATTGGATGGTCGTACTCATTCATTAATTTTATTTATTTATTTTATTTATCTATATTTTAAATTCTTTTAAAGCAAACATTTTACATATATTATGCAACATACGCACATATAGGAATATTAAAGCCATGAGACATTCAACAATCAGCAACTATGGATAGATGTGAACAAACTCTTCAATGTAAACAGTTATCATAGCAATGAAAAATTCTCCAATGAGTTTGCAATATTCGCACAAGTTTGTCATATTTTCTTATACATACGTCTGATCCGTTTCGAGTACAATTGGTTCAAATACACACACACACATACACGCACGCACGCACGCACGTACGCACGCGCGCGCGCACACACACACACACACACACACACCACACACACACACACACACACACACACAAAACACACACACACACACAAAATCGCAAACACACGCAACACACGCCATTGGAAACAACACTCAATTAAAAACCTGTTGTCAGACTTCACGGACTTTTTTCCACAGAGCATTGGGGTTCATTGACCTCTGATTTCTTGGTAACATTAGTGACAAGTTCGACAATACAGAACCATCCAATGGACCACAATTGTGTGGTGCCACTAACTGGATTCCTTGTCCTTAACTGAATTAACACGTTCAACCGCACAAACCCGGTCAAAAAGTAACTTGAAACTATTTCAACTGCTTTGCGCTACCAACGCGCATATCTATCTATCTATCTGTCCCGTAGTCTGACGACCGTGGGGGCACCCTCAAAGACTCAGCAACCAGTTCCCTCCATTCCTCTCTCTGTTCTGCCTTTCTAAGGGTTTTGTTGAGTTCTAGGCCTGTCCATTCGCTGATGTTATCCTCCCAGCTCTTCCTTGGTCTGCCTCTTCTTCTTCCTCCTTGGACAGTGCCTTGCAAAACTGTCTTTGTAATTCCTTGGGATCTTGTGACATGCCCTTACCATTTAAGGTTTACGCTTTTTACGATCGTTAGAAGGTTCTCATAGGGTCCAATGGTTTTTCCCGGATTCTGTTATGCACGCTTTCGTTGCTTATGTGGTCTTTGTAGGAGATGCCAAGGAGTCTCCGAAAGCATCTCATCTCCACTGCCTGTACTCTTCTCTCCAAATCTGTAGTCAGGGTCCATGATTCACAGGCATACAGAAATATGGATATGACAAGGGTCATTAGTCTGATCTTGGAGATAAGTGAGATATTCTTATCTCTCCAGATGGTGTTTAGTTTTGACAAAGCTGTTATTGTCTGTGCAGTCCTGCATACTACTTCTGGCTTGGATCCCTGGTCTGATACAATGGCTCCCAGGTACTTGAAGCTTTGAACTGTTTCCAGCTTCTGGTCATTAACCCTGATATCAGTGCTAATGCCGTTGGTGTTATTAGTCATCAGTTTGGTCTTCTCTGCACTGATTTCCATGCGTATGTTTTGGAGGCCTTATTCAAGTGTTTCTGTTAGGCTGGCAAGCTCTTTTTCTGATCCTGCTATTCCATCAATGTCATCTGCGAAGCGGAGGTTTGTGATCGTTCTGCCACCAATGCTGACTGATCCTTCATGATGTTCCAGTGCATCAGCCATGATTCTCTCAAGGAAGATGTTGAAAAGAGTGTGTGAGAGTAGACAGCCTGCCTTACTCAACTGTTGTTCGAACCATTCTCCAATGTTGTTGTTGTAGTACACTGCACTGGTGGCCTCGCTGTACAGCTGTTTGATGACTCTGATCAGGTTTGCATTGATGCTGTACAAATTCATGGTTGCCCACAAAGCTGCATGCACACCCTGTCAAATGCCTTCTTAAAATCGATAAATACGTGGTAAAGGTCTTGTTGATGTTGAAGTACCGCTCACATAGTATTCTGAGGTTGAATATCTGTTTGTTGTGCTGCGCCTGCTCTGAAACCTGCTTGTTCTCAGCAATGATGGTCTCTGCTTGTGGCTTCAGTCTATTCAATATTATCTGCAGCATGACCTTGCTTGGGTGACATATGAGGCTGATTGTGCGGTAATTATGGCATTGTTGTAGATTTCCTTTCTTGGGGAGGGTGATGATGAGTGACTGTGTCCATGGTGTTGGCCATTTTCCTGTCTGCCAGATCTTGTTGCAGATTCTTAGTAGGGCGCTGATCATGGCTTCCCCTCCAGCTTGGACCAACTCAGCTGGAATGTTGTCAGCCCCTGCTGACTTCCCCTTTTTCAGCGATCGGACTGCTGTTTCCACTTCTTCTCGGAGGATAGGGTGACTGTCTGTGTCTTTGCTTTCGGGTACATTAAGGACTTCTGGATCTCCTGCGGTTCTATAGTTATACAGGTCGGAGCAGTATTCTGTCCATCTGTTCAGAATATCCTGGTCATATATATATATATATATGAAAGCACGAATAACAGCAATAAAATTGCACAACATAAATATAAAACATAAGTCAAGACTGCGAACATCAAACCAGTACTACCTAATTTTCCTGAGGAAATATGTTGTTTTACTGATTTGCACACTCACAAAGACATTAGGAATTGTCAGACTTGGACTCGTTTGTTTTGTGATTTGCAGTCTGTGCATTAGCAGCCAAACCAGGGAAGGACAGGGAAAAGATTTTTTGGTCACATAAAGTTTCCAAACTCAGGGAATCAAGATTTCATTTCAAGAAAAAAACCCAAGGGGTACACGAAATTTAACAAAACCCCAACTTGTAGATGAGACAAAGTTCTTATCTCTGTGGAGCCTGTCCACCTTACAACTGTAACCATTTTAACGACACAACAACACACCTTCCAATCAGCCTGTGCAGATACCCCCCTCCCCCGGTAAGTTACTGCAGCAAATTAGTGTTTAATTGGTAAGAAATCTCTGTGCCACCTTAAGATGCATGCACACACACACACACGCGCGCGCGCGCGCACACACACACACACACACACACCACGCACCACACCACCACGACGCACGACCACACACACACACACACACACACACACACACACACACACACACACACACACTTGTCAATGGCCTAGGTGGGAAAAAACCCACGCATTGTCGATTTAATAGCCTGCTGTCAGACCAGACACACTATATCCACAAAGCAGTGAGGTTCACTGACCCTGAGTTGTCAGTCACATCACAGACAGCTCTGTAACATGACAACCATCCAACGGCCAAGTACTGCCAATCAACCTTTGCAGACATTCTCCCCCACCCCCCCTGCCACCTCTCCCGCCATCATACCCCATGAGTGGTTATTCCATTATCCTCGATATAAAAGAATAAATAAATGAATACCTCCCCTCTCTCCTCCTCTCCCCTCCTCTCTCTCTCTCCCTCCTCTCTCTCTCCATCTCTCTCTCTCTCTCTCTCTCCTGCCGCATTTTCATACCACTTTAAGTCACGGCCTGAAATTCGGGCTGCTCTCCCCGGGGAGAGCGCGTCGCCACAAGAGCAGCGCCACACTTTTCTTTATTTTGCTGTCTGCAGCTTAATTCTCTCTCGATGCTTTTTCACAGATTTGCAGACACTCCTTTTGCGTGGTTCTTTCGTCGCATAAATTTTTGTACCACACGGGACTCGTTAACGCTCATCCTAAAGACTAGCACTGCCACATTCATGTTAGATCAGTGGGGGAATATGATTTTAGACCACATGGGACAACACAGTGCAGTGCTCCACTCTCCATCCTCTCAGATGAGACGAAACCGAGGCCTGTGCTACACGCAGAACATCTTGCCACAATTAAACCATGTTCCACTTTTGGTAAGAGTAGGCCATTGTGTGCCGGTGGGAACAGATGACAGAATTTACAAAACCGCATACACACGGGGAATGGATGTAAAAAACCACATAAGTGCTTATTCCATTATCCTCGATATAAAAGAATATAAATAAAAATATAAAAAAAACACCACCGCACACTTCCGACCCCGACTTTTTTGCTTTCTAGGCAGGCGCGTTACCTCTAGGCCACAGGTCCACTCTCCAATCCCCTGACCCCATCCCGCTGGTCAATCCATGACGTAGGACCTATGCCCCAAACTGGATGAAGTCCCACCCCACCCCCCTACCCTGCCCAGCCTAGAACAGGACAGTAGTAACTGAGGGAACAGCAGACAATTCGGAATGTAAAGCAATCAAGTCAAGGCAAAAACACTTTAATCATGCCACTGGGACGGGATAGCCTAGAGGTTAGAACATTGCACATGCAATCTCGGGTTACATGCAAACTCGGGTTCGAATCCCGTTTAAGAGGATTTTCCCCCTGGACTTAACATCAGGGACTCTACTCCCCCCAAAAGTCCTTCAGATGAGACTATAAACCGAGGCCCCGTGTGCAAACGCACGCAGAACATCTTGTGCACACGTTAAATCTTGTTCCGCTTTTCGAAAGAGTAGGCCATTGTGTGCAAGTGGGAACGGATGACAAAATTTACAAAACTGCAAACACAGGAGGACTGGATGTAAAAAAGCGCATGAGTGCTTATTCCATTATCCTCGATATAAAAGAATACATAAATACATACAATAAATAAATGAACAACAATTCCAATACTGACGGAAACACATTGATACGAATCATAATCTCGAAAGACACAAGAAAGCTACATTTCATATTGGTATTAAGCATTCCAAGATAACTTCAAATAATAATTATCATACACACATACACACACTTGAAATATTCTTTTTTTTCATATATAGGCTATTTCCTTGTTGATTGTATGATTTGCTTTGATTTCCTGACAGCCATGACAAAGTGAAGAAGGCAACACGTTTCTCATGCTAAGTTCCAGGCTCTAGGTTTAAACCTTGAGGATAACTGGTGCATCACAGGTGCTAAAACTTTATTTTTATCTGCCAGGTTCATTTATCAACACACTTGCCTATGTTGAAAGCAAACGGTTTCACGTTGAATGCCGCCATTAGTCCGAATTTACAATATTCATGTTGGTGGTAATGAGTGAACTATGGGAAGATGTACACCAGTTATGTTGAAAATTTTTAAATACACATATAAGAGTCTAAACTAAAAATGGTTATGACAAAGCTAAAGTGAGAGTATCCAAGAACTACAAGGAAAATTCTAAAGTCTAAAATTCGATTTCAAAATAAACCTTTGAGTGTTCTGATTTTCCTTTTAAGACTGCCTGCATTTGTCAGAATCTGATACAGAAGTGTTTCCTTTCTAAAAAAAACACAAAAAACTTCCCTCACACACACACACTTCATAGAGGGTTTTTTTTTATGCTACAGACAGTTGAAGTTCATTAACCTTCAAGTACTCTGTAACACTCAGTGACAGCTCTGTACCATGGAGCATCCCAGAGCCAAATTAGAACACCCCCCCCCCCCCCCCCCCCCTGCAGACTTCACCTTGCCCATCCGTCATCTCCCCTTTCCCTTCTACCCCTCCCGCAGTCACCCCTCTCTCTCTCTCAGGTCATCCATTACCTGAAGAGACCTACAATATGATGAACAGGACGAAGCCACGACCCCTTGCTCAAAATAGAACACTGGTAGGTAACCAGAGGGGCTGTAGACAATAGGATTGTCAGGCACTCATACCACCCTCCTCTCCCTACATAGTTACTGTTGTAGGCTGCTTTCTTTTCGATGGTCCGATCCACTCTTTGATGATGATGGTAATAGCCAAGTGAATCAGGCAAAAAAGGCCTCCAATCTAATGGTTTCTGAAATTGCCGGTTGAGGGTTTGAATCTTGTTAGCATTCAGTACAGCAAAGGTGCGAGTGTTGCAGCTTATGTTGAATTCGCTGCCCTCAATATGCTGGCCTGTAGAGAAGCTGAGGTCTCTGATGCCTAGCTCCCCTTCGAGCAAATATGGGACACCTTTACCTTTATGTTGAATTCCATGTACATTATTTTGGCATGGTTGCTATATTCTTTAAGCAAATGACTTATTCTTGTACGACAATCATGTTGGTGTTTTTGTTTTTTTAGTTGCGCATCTATGATGATGAGAATGAAAAAAGCAAATCATTCGCAGAAAATGGAAGAAAAATATCCAGCACCCAAAATTTGACATGAAACATGTTGTTGACTTATCTTTAAAAACTGTCTGGATTTGCTAGTACAATAGATAAGTCTTTCCTAAAAAACAACAACAACAAAAAACATTTTCCTCCCTCTACCCTCTTGAGTGTGGGCACAAAATATGACATTTTGCCCTTCCCTCTAGTGCGCGCGCATTAGCACGCGCGCGCGCACACACACAGATACACACTCCTATCATGCATCATTCCTGCTTTGTCCACTGACAATGACGGACTGTATCAGACTAGCCCACAATCCCCCCCCCCCCCCACCCCATCCACCAGTGTGGAGCGAGGAACGTGACAGTATGGAAGAACAGGTGTAGTAGAAAAGAAAAGCTAAGAGAAAAAATGAAAATGGGACAGGGGTGAAAAGGATATGACTTGGGCCATGCAGGCTTGCTTACATGATGTGAATGAAGCAAGGGAGTTTGGGCATTTTCAAACAAAAGGGGCACGTCCTATCTCTCTTGTCAAATCAATAGCCCGACCCAGAGTAGAGAAGGACGACTGCCACTATCTTAAAAGAGAACAAGTCATCATTCCAAGACTCCGCATTGGGCACAACAGGCTACATATCCACAAGCTGAAACTCCCTCCCTCTCCCTGGTGTGCCTGTGGGAAAGAAAACCAGACAGGCGAGCACATCCTTCTGAGGTGCACGCTATACAGCGACCTGAGGAAGATTGTGTGGCTGACGGAGATAACCCTGCAAACCAAGCTGTACGGCCCACGAGAGGAGCTGGAAAGGACTTGCTTCTATATCTCCCAAACACGTCTGACGGTGTAAAAAGCGAATGGGAGAAGATCTCTCTTGACTGTCATCATGTAAGGTGCATACAAGTGGTGATGTCACATCATTTATTTTCTATTTTTCTTTTGTTGTTTTTTTGAGGATGGCGAACAAGCAATCATGTGCTCTTTTTAGATTCAGTCCCCGTGTACATGCAGTTTTGTAAATTTTGTTTTAATAATAATAAATGGAATGTACATGGCGCTATATCTTGCAAAACAAATCTAAGCGCTTGCATTCAACCTTCTCTAAAATTCTGTCTTCCGTTCCCACAGGCACAAGTTGGTCTACTCGTCTGCCAGGTGGAACAGGTTTTGACATGTTTGCACAATGTTCTCCGCACCTTTGAATACGGGACCTCAGTTTATAGTCTCATCTGAAGGATTTTCGGGGTAGTGAAGTTGGTACTGGTGTTAACTCCAGGGGAAAAAATCCCCCTTCAATGGGCATCTCAGCAGTGGCTTGAACCCAGCCTTGGGCTTGGGCCGTCAAGTCGCCAGCACAGTGCTCTAACCACCAGGCTTTTCTGTCCCCCTAGGGTTATAGGCGGGGACGGGATAGCTCAGTGGTCAGAGCACTCGCTTTCCCCCAGCCAAGGTTAAGCAGCATCGAGCGTGGTTACCACTTGGATGGGTGACCGCTTTCGCGCCTTGGCTTCAGTACAGTCCCCCAGTTCACCCAGCTGTAAATGGGTACCTGCTTCTTTAGGATCAGGGAAGGTAAAGCAGCGAGGGAGAGGAGATGGGCGCCGCCCTCAATATGCTGGGCCCTAGAGAAGCTGAGGTCTCTGACACCTCGCTCCCCTACGACCTTATAGGTTATGGGACACCTATACCTTTAGGGTTACAGGAAGACACATTGGAAATTGCAGCCAAAGACGCTTTCAGTTATATTACCCAATCATTCAAATGCACATAAATGCAGATGATAGCAAGCAGTGTGTAAAATGTGACTGACTACCCTACGCAGCAGGAGCTATCACGTGTGGTTGCCAAACTGCTGAGTGATTTCCTCATCTGGCTTTGGCCAGAACACAATCCACCGCCGTGTGTGCATGGGCATACATAACCACCCTCTTCAGGGACAGGGATAGGCGCCCACCCAACTCTTGTGGAACACCACCACGCTTACAATGTAAAGGTTACAAGTTCAATCCACGGTTGCCCCTCAAAAACTCGATCATATGTTCACCTTTTACGTAGATTTATCGCTCTAGTGATGCAGTGTGGTGTTAGGTAACATCCATTCTCCTCCTCTCTCTCTCTCTCTCTCTCTCTCTCTCTCTCTCTCTCTCTCTCTCTCTCTCTCTCTCTCTCTCTCTCTCTCTCTCTCTCTCTCTCTCTCCCTTGCTCTCAACAATCTGGGATATTGACCCCGTGGATGAAATCACTGTAGGGGATATTTACTTTAAACTCGAGTAGGATGAACACTATAGCCGAGTGGTTAAGACCATTCGACTGCAATCTCATAGGTCCATGAAGTCGTGAGCTCGAATGTCGGCAGCGTCTGGTAAATTAAGGGAGGGGATTTTTACGATCTCCCACATCAACTTCAAGTGCAGACCTGCCAGTGCCTTAACTCCCTTTGTGTATCTACGCGCAAGATCAAATATGCGCGTTAAAGATCCCGTCATTCATATCAGCGTTTGATGGTTTACGGAAACACGAACATGCCCAGCATACATCCCTGAAGTAGGAATATGGCTACCTTCATGGTGGGCAAAAACGGTCGCATACGCAAAATCTCACCATTGGTGAACCTCGGAGCTCTAGCTGAGGAACGAAAACACCCCTGAGTAGAACAAGCAATATTAGAAAAATAAGGCAGTGAGGCAGGAGTGATATGTACACACGCACACACACACACACACACACACACACACGCACACACACACACACACACACACACACACACGGTTCAATTTAATGGTAAAGGATGCAATAATGTAGCATTTCAGTATAATCATTAAGAAATTTGTTCTTAAGATAGATGGCTTGATGGAAAAAAGCAAATGCATTGCTTATTCAATGTACCATCTGGAAATAAAAATTTGACTTGACTTGATTTGACTTGACACACACACCGAGTGTTTCTGCTGACCACTGAAGTTTACCACCCTCAAGTACTCCTCAAAACCACCCAGTGACAGCTCTCTGACATGAAACATCCGATGGCCAAGTTACAATCCACATGCAGAGATATCGCCTCCCACCCCGTACACCCCCCCAGCCCCTGCCCCCTTTGTACTCATCCCCGTCTTTCGGATCATCCATCATGGGAACAGATTTTTAACAGGATGAATATGACGAGGTTACAACCCCCTAGCCCAGAATAGAGCATTGGTAAACAGAGAGACGGGGACGGGGTAGCTCAGTGCTCAGAGCACTCGCTTTTTCCCCCAGCCAAGGTTAAGCAGCATCGAGCGTGGGTTATCACTTGGATGGGTGACCGTATGCGCGCCTTGGCGTCAGCACAGTCTCCCAGTTCACCCAGCTGCAAATGGGTACCTGCCCTCTTTCGGGTCAGGGAAGGTAAAGCAGCGAGGGAGAGGAGATGGACGCCGCCCTCAATATGCTGGCTCCTCGAGAAGCTGAGGTCTCTGATGCCTCGCTCTTCTACACGACATAGGTTATGGGGACCCCTTTACCTTTTCACATGTGATTTGGTTGCACACTGCTTTAAGGAAACAGCTTAATCTCGTAAAAGTTGTTTTCAAATCTATGATAATCATATTAATGTGTTTTTTTAAGTGATGCATCTAAGGTGAAGAATATGAAAAAGCAAAACCGTCACTGAAATATATAACAAAAATGTCCCAAACACGAAATTTTATCTGAAAAACATTCAGCTCTTTTCGAAGATTTTCTGAATTTGTTAGGAAGAATTCAAAAACGTTTACATGAAAATATGTCTCACGCCACCCCTGAAACACCAACACACATACATACACACTTACTCACACACACACACAGTCCTCCTCTCTCTCTCTCTCTCTCTCTCTCTCTCTCTCTCTCTCTCTCTCTCTCTCTCTCTCTCTCTGGGTGCTTTTTCATTATCCTCGAAATAAAAAAAATGTTATTGTCAAAAAATCCAACCAAATTTGTCATTGTCTCTCCCTCCCTTCCCTCTTAACATGCTTCGTTTGCATTTTCCCCCACTGATAATGAAGAAAGTGTTCCTTCTCACAGGGTGGATAGGGGGTGGGGGGAAGTGACAGTATGAGAGAACTAACGTTGAAAAAGGAAGGAGGAAAACCAAGATGCATCATTAGAATGGGACACACGTGTATGACAAGGAAAGGGGGTCACGAGAGATGAGAATCACTGACGTGAAACAAGTGTATGTCAACTGTTTCAGAGGCAAAGTTTCACCCACTAACCTATTATGTCATGTGTTTCAGAGGCAAAGTGTCACCCACTAACCTATTATGTCATGTGTTTCAGAGGCAAAGTGTCACCCACTAACCTATTATGTCGTCTGTTTCAGAGGCAAAGTTTCACCCACTAACCTATTATGGCATCTGTTTCAGAAGACAGGTTTCACCCACTAACCTATTATGTCATCTGTTTCAGAAGAAAAGTGTCACCCACTAACCTATTATGTCATGTTTCAGAGGAAAAGTTTCACCCACTAACCTATTATGTCATCTGTTTCAGAAGAAAAGTTTCACCCAATTACCTATTATGTCATCTGTTTCAGAAGAAAAGTTTCACCCACTAACCTATTATGTCAACTGTTTCGGAAGCAAAGTACCACTAACCTATTATGTCATCTGTTTCAGAAGACAGGTTTCACCCACTAACCTATATTCTGTCATCACACATAAAACACATGCAGTTTCATAGAAAGACACGTTACGAATACAGCCAAAGACAACTGCACTACACTTCCCTCTCTAGTCTTTCGGATGAGACTATAAACTGAGGCCCCGTGTGCGAATGCACGCAAAACATCTTGCGCACACGTTAAATCCTGTTCCGCTTTTCGTAAGAGTAGGCCATTGTGTGCCGGTGGGAACAGATGACAGAATTTACAAAACCGCATACACACGGGGACTGGATGTAAAAAATCTCATAAGTCCGTATTCCATTATCCTCAACATAAAAGAATTGTTTTTTTAAAATCACCCTTCACTGCAGTAACTCTTACATACACATCTAGGCACAGCGATATTTTCCTTACCCTACGTAGCAGCGGCTATCAACTGTGGTTGCCAAGCTGCTTGGTGATTTGCCTCATGTGGCAGTTGGCTAGAGCACATCCCCTGTTAGATAAATGGATACGTGTATCCTACCTCTTCAGGGACTAGAGTAGGCGCCCGTCCAATTCGTTTGGAGCAGCACCACACTGGCAGTGTAAAGGTTGCAAGGTCAGTCAACGGTTGCCCCCACATCAAAATTGATGGCGTTTTCACCCTCCGCAGGTTATCCATCGTTCTAGTGACGTAATGTAGTGTCAGATAACATCCATTCTCTCACCCCTCCCCCTGCTCCTGATAATGTGCTATACCTAGGAGTTGGATACCATCCATTCTCTCAACCCCCCATTTCTTGATAATCTGCTATACCTACCCCCATCGATCAAATCACTGTTAGTGGATGTTGACAGTAAACCTGAGTAGAACAAACACAGATTAGGAAACCAGGGCAGTGTGACAAGCGATATGTATGCACCGTCCACACCATTCATTGCTGGCAGCTATAGAAACTCAGATCCCTTAACACCTCCCTACCACGACCAGGGTTACACAACTCCTTTTCGTAACAAAAATCGAAGATAAAAAAGGAAGGAGCGTGGGAAAGAAAAGAAAAGGAAAAGAAAGACCTGAGCCGGGTCTGCACATTTGTGGACATGATTCATCAGGCTCTGGATGGCTTCAGACCCAAAGGCCACTCACTCTCTGCCTGCCTGCCTGTCAGCATCTGGGGTGTGATGGATGTCGGTGCTGTAGAGGAGGATACACAGCAGGCGTGGAAAAGAGAGAGATACGGTTACTGTGGTTACAGTAGTTAATCAATACACACATAAAAAAGGGTGCCTGCACGTGCACTCTAACGTGTGTGTGTTCATGTGTGCGCGCGCACATGCTGAATTTTCATAGCTTTTTCCTCTCAGGAACTATGCCAGAAGGGCACCCCATCCCCAGCCTCCATGCCAAAGGAGGGGGAAAACCAGTGCACAAGTTCAGGTGTGAAAAAGCAGGAACATGTTCAGAAACAGGAGACAAACAGGATGACGGTGCCATCAGAGGGGCAGGGCAACAGGGCAATGAAGTTAGCTGACCCAACACAGGAAAATCAGGACTGTTTCAGACCAAATATTATGCACATACTGTACGTCCACCTGTCAACTCTCTGTCCACCTGTCAACTCTCTGTCCACCTGTCAACTCTCTGTCCACCTGTCAACTCTCTGTCCACCTGTCAACTGTTTGTCCACCTGTCAACTGTCGTCCACCTGTCAACTGTTTGTCTACCCATCAACTGTCGTCCAC
Organism: Rapana venosa; assembly: GCA_028751875.1. Taxonomy (NCBI): domain Eukaryota; kingdom Metazoa; phylum Mollusca; class Gastropoda; order Neogastropoda; family Muricidae; genus Rapana; species Rapana venosa. The sequence goes on from CM054149.1 coordinate 5,467,733, forward strand.
CTGTCAACTGTCCTTCCACCTGTCAACTCTCTGTCCACCTGTGAACTGTCCTTCTACTTGTCATACCTCTGTCCACCTGTCAACTGTCGTTCACCTGTCAACTGCGTGCTTACCATTTTAACATATTTGATCTCAACACAAACAGAAGGGCAGAAAAGGCGGCTGTCAAACGTTGTTGCCAAGCAGAGAGGTAACTGCTCACGCATCCTCGGCTTCAACACCGTCCCCCAGCTGACTGTAAAAGGATACCTCTGTACCCGGCCTCTCAAGACATCAGGGTGGGCAGCCACCCAACTCGTTTGGAGCAGCACGGCACTGGCATTCTGAAGGTGGCGGGTTCAAACTGTGATCTCCCCAGCGAAAAACGGATGGCATTTACACTCTTCACCGGTGGTCGCTCTCCTAGTGGTGCGGTGTTGTGATAGACAATAGATATTCTGCCTCCCCTCCCCTCCATGCTTTAACACTCAGGGAAGAGAGTCTTTGTCATTCATACAGCTGAAGCTGATGTAGACTTGCAGTGAAATGAAAGAAACGAGCACGGGAGAAGGAACGCAGGTCGGTGTGGTTGTGTTAGTAGTCTGGTAGTAACTGTCCCGTAAAGAAAGCGGGAGATCATGGGAGGGAGAGAGAGAGGAAGAGAGAGAGAGAGAGAGGAGAGAGAGAGAGAGAGAGAGAAGGAAAGGAGGGAGAGAGAGAGAGAGAGAGAGAGAGGGAGAGAGAGAGGAGGGAGGGAGAGAGAGGAGGAGAGAGAGTAGAGATTTGATTATTTTTATTTTATTCTTTATTTTGAGGATAATGGAATAAGCACTCATTGCTTTTTTCATCTAGTCCCGTGTGTATGCAGTTTTGTAAATTTGTCATACGAGAGAGAGAGAGAGAAGAGAGAAAGAGAGTAGAGAGTAGACAGGAGACAGAGACAGACAGAACGACAGCAACGACGAGAGAGAGAGAGAGAGAAGAGAGAAGAGAGAGAAGAGAGAGAGAGAGAGAGAGAGAGAGAGAGGAGAGAGAGAGAGAGAGAGAGAGAGAGAGAGAGAGAGAGAGAGAGAGAGAGAGAGAGAGAGAGAGAGAGAGAGAGAAGAGAGGACAGAGAAGAGAGGAGAGAGAGAGAGAGAGAGAGAGAGAGAGAGAGAGAGAGAGAGGAGAGAGAGAGAGAGAGAGAGAGAGAGAGAGAGACGCTTTAACGCTTTAACAGTTTATTGTCATTGCCCTACTAGGCCTTTTGACAAGGGCGTAACACAAATATGTTTGTGAAACAGTAAATAAAAAGTTAAATACGTGATTAATACAATTAAGTTTGGCAAAAAGAAAGCATCCATCCACTATAGCAGACTAAATATAATGATAACATTGGTGTCTGTACATTTACAAATCACCTAGTTGATACAAAGAAAAGAAAAGGAAAATCAAACTGAAATGCAAAAATAACAATCGAATCGACCATCCATTCAAATTATAAGTGATATGTGTCAGCCTTTTTAACTCTGCTTACTTGAGCATACATTGCTCTTTAAGTGACTATATCATTACATATTTATATAATTGGTGCTGACATGGCTTTGTCTTAATTTTTGTGCTTCTGCAATATACTTAGCTACAGATTTAATTACATGTTCGTTTTCAGACGACAAAATAGAAATAATATCTGGACTTTCTGTTTCTTGTGAACTTAGGAAAATTATGTTTCTTTCGTATAGTTTCATATGCTTTACATTGAAACAAAAAATGAATTTCATCATCAACAGTATGACCACATAATGGACATGGTAATTGCATGGCTATAAATACGCACATGGAAAAAGTTCACACATTTGCCATGAAACGTTTTTTAAATGTGCCAATACATTCATCTAATACTGTACTATATGGAGAGACAGGAAGATATCCTTTATATATAAGAACTTTTGTCAAATGCATTAGATATTGGTTAAAACTATTGAAACTTCCACAAACACGTTTATGTAGACAGTCTTACGATATGCTAATTATACAGATGGAGTGGGGGAAAGAGAACTGGGCATATCAAGTTAAAAGAGTTTTATCAGAGCATGGCTTCGGGATTGTATGGATGTCTCAGGAAGTAGGTAATGAGCGTCAGTTTCTTTCGGAATTTAAAGATAGGCTTATTTGCTCTTTTAAACAAAACTGGCACTCAGATTTGGAAAGTAAAAATAAATATAGCTGGTTCTTTTCGTTCAAATCTGTCTTTCAGACAGAAAAATATCTATCAATAGTTACTGATAAATGGCACAGGCTTAATTATGCTCGATTCAGGTTAAGAACACTGGGTTTTAATGCTAACAAAAGATGGTTCCAGACTGAGAGGAGAGAGAGAGAGAGAGGAGAGAGAGAAGAGAGAGGAGAGGAGGAGAGAGAGAGAGAGAGAGAGAGAGAGAGAGAGAGAGAGAGAGAGAGAGAGAGAGAGAGAGAAGGGAGGGGGGGGGGGTGTAAAACTGAGATGGTGCTGAGAATTTGGTAACAAGACATCGGTGATCTGGACAGTTTCAGACCAGAGACTCTCTTACAATTCATCTTCCCTTCCATCACTCGATACCCAAACTGGATTTTCCCTCTCACCCTAGCTAGACACGTTGCAGAGGTGTTTCATTATATTCTCTTCTTGCCTAGTTCCAGAAGCAGACTGCAACGAGGCGAAGAAGGGATTGATAAACCTAAAATATAGAAAGCAAAGAGGGGGAAAAGAAGCTGACTATCAACTCCAGTAAATCTGAAATGTTGAAAGCACAGCGTGTTCGACTTTTAGTAGCCTCAAACAGTTAAGAGAAGCCCTGTTAAACTGTTGTATCACTACAACACTCTTGAAAACAGTAAGAAAAGGAATAAAAATTGGTTTTCAATAAGTTATAACAAACTTATTATATTTTGGAAAGTGTTATACTGTTCTGTCAACTTTTCCCCAAGTCAACTGTGGGAAGGAATCATGGTTATACTTAACCCTTTCAGTGCCAGTCGTCTGTCAGCTGACGTCCTACGAATAGTGCTCACTACAGTGTGTTCTCTCTCCTTGTATCCAGAAAATGTTGTACACTGCCTGAATCTTGAACGCAGTCCTCTAGGAGGGAACCTTGGGGAAGGCTTTCCCCTGCACTTCTTCCACTTTTTAATGGCATAGCATGTCTATACAATCAAAACAATTGAAAAATAGGTTCCAGATCATAGCTTCCATTCATTTTGTTTTGGAAAAGAGCGCACATTCCCTGTTGTATCTCTTAGAGTTTCTGCACTACAATTTTTTTTGTTCATTTTCATGGTCCTCAATTTTTTTTTGCTTTGGGAAGCATTTCTGAATACTTTCCTGTTTTTCAAAAGATGTGTTTGCTGAAATTACCGATGTCCCAAAGCAGTAAGCAAAGGAAAAAGAGTGAGCTTAGCTGTAATAATGGCCTACTCTTCCGAAAAGCGGAACAGGTTTTAACGTGTGCGCAACATGTTCTGCGTGTGTTCGCACAAGGTGCCTCGGTTTATAGTCTCATCCGAAGGACTTTTGGGGGGTGGGGGTGGGAGTGGAGTCGGCACTGATGTTAACTCCAGGAGAAAAAAAATCCCCTTGAACGGGATACGAACCGGGGTTAGCAGATCACGAGCGCAATGTGCAACGCCCTAACCAACATAGTAACAGCACCTGTAGTTTTAGGAATAAAATTAGTGGTACTCTTTGTGAATGCAGAAGTAGCAGTGGCAATAATAACAACAACAAGACAGCTGACCAAGATGGCAACTTTACTCACCCATACAGCAATCTGCGTAGACATGCCTGCTTCACAAGTCAAAACAGTAAGTACACTGAGGTCTGTGTTGCTTTCACGACTGTGGGTCCTCTTTTCTTTTATCCAGAAAAAAAGTTTGACTCTGCCTCAATCTTGAACGCAGTCCGTGTAAGTTTTTGGACAGACAAGAACAGTGTGGGCAGCCATCATGTTTGACAGTATGAAATGAGTATCTTCACATTGCCGTTGAAGTCTGGAAAGGTTGCAGAATCACATACAGTGTTATGTCTGTATATACAACGTAAACAATAAACTAATTTGATCGTCTGGGGTGCAGGGGAAGAGAAGGCGAGGCAGGCCGAAGAAGAAATGGGCAGACAATATCACTGAATGGACCGGGACGTGCTTCTCCACAACCTAGGCACTTGCCCACAACCGCCGCAAATGGAGCCAACTGGTGCAAAGTTCGTCACTGCAGTGCCCTACAACCCCGGAGGGAGTTAAGTGATCAGATGAGATGAGATGAGATAGGGTGTATTCTATAATGAAACAGCACAGGATGTACCCAAAGAAGCGCGGCAGTACTAATTTTGAGCCTCCAGCTCTTTGTCTGAAACACGTTTTACACTAGCAAGAAAATGTCTTCATGTTTTATGGTATCTTCGAGAGATTTAGCGGACAGAATTCTGAACAATCACAAAAAGTGCATCATTCAACCGGTTAGGTCAGAGTCAGGGAACAGCTTTGCCATGGTTGCCATCTCAGTTCTCTATGATCCCAGACCGCCATCAGGAGACCAGTTCACTTGTCGTGCTGTCTTGTATCTCCCACACCGTTCCAAATATTTTGGGGAAAATTTAAGAGAGATGTATTATAAAACCTTTAAACCGTTACCACTTATAGCTCCAATTTGTTCTTTTTTTTAATAGCGTTGCTAGTTTGGCAATATAGAGAAAACATGTCACACTTAAGAAGAAAAAAAGGCTGTATACTCTGACAAGAGGTCAATGGCGCAAAAGGCCGGATTTGATACAGATAGACAATATAGTAAGGGCCTGAAAATAGTCATATACCTAGATGAGCACTGCTTCTTTAATACTGAGAGAATGAAGAAGTTAAAACACAAGGCCAAAATTGCTACACATAAAGAATCTAGACCATAAGTGCTTTTGGGAACTACACACCCATCAACAGACTTACTGCAGCTAAAGACAACATCAAGTGACAGCAATATCTCTCTCTCAGCTCTACAAGGCTGCCAGTGCCTACACTAGTGACCTAGGTCCACTTCTGAGCTTGCTAAACATGGACAATACTGGTTTGCTCTTAACTTACCTATCCCTTGACTGAGTGATCGTTTGGGCATCTCAAGATAATAAAGCCACAGCAAGGAATATTTCACAGCAGGAAGACTTACCATTTGCCGAAAGACATTCAACAGACTTAGGGGTAAAGGACTGTCAAGGCTTCAGTGTGTCCTACGATCCTAATGACACTAAGTAACTTATGTACCTGTGACTATTTTTATTAGAAAATTAAAACAATAGAGCATACTTTTCACTGACAAACATATCAGACAGTCAGTTACTGGCCAGAAAAAATATGTTAACGAACACAACAAAGAATAGGAAAAAAGCCGTAGTTTGAAGACAACAGCACAGACTGATGAACAGCCACGATGTATATGAACTTCTTGAACACTGAGCACAGAAACAAACGCTGACACTTTCTGTGAGACTTCTCCCAAGCAACAATTGCACTCTTGTCTTTATACCGTTTTATACCTGGGTGAAATGTCACTCAATCGCGAAACAGCTAATATTTTTGTTCTCGTCGTTTTATTTGGGATTTGCCACCGCCTTGTTTGCCAAACCACCTACATCATTCACTGCACCTTCCCCTTCCTGTCTCTCTTGGCAGAGAAAAGCCTTCGTATTTCTGTGAAACTCATCACCTCCTTTGCCCCAGTTTCTATACCGTTTTACGTGTTGACTTTAATCTTGCAGAGAAGCTAGCTGTGTGTGGTGGTGGTGGTGGTGAGCTGGTTCAAACAAGCAATGAGAGTTGGTTTTGCTCAGGAAGACATGCCCTACTTCTCACTCTTGTTGGTATCCAATATCTGTGTGGAAGCATCTGTAGAGACTGACAGGAATAGCGTTTATAAGGGAAACAAAAACAGAGTTGGTTTTGCTTAGGCAGATACGTTCTTCTTCTCACTCTTGATGGTATCCCAGATCTTGGAAGGATCTGTAAAAATATTTGTAAGGGAAACGAACTCCTTGCTTAGATAGTCTGCTAGATGACACCGACTAATAGCATAATTATGTCCATATTCAGTTCCAATGGGCACTGCATAAAGAGAAGGAAAACCTTAAACACCATCATTACTTTCTTGTTGGAGCCCTGATCCTTGAGGTAAGTACGCACGATTGAAACATTGACAAGTGTGTTCCACCCCTGTCCATGTGTAGATATCTGCCCAGCGGAGGTCATCTAGGGTCGAGCATGCCCACACACGTTTGTTTTAACCCTACAGCTTCCTCTGCCTCCCATGCTTCTGCTACTACTTGTCATGGTACTCTGCGAATTGGTTTGTGCATGACAAGCTGATCTGAGGTAAATGTAATTTTTTTTTCAAATATACACAGTTTGACACAGATTAGAATAGTGGTCTTTATGTCTCCCCAGACCTTATAGCACGACAGATACTTCGTATAAAAGTTACACAGTGATAAGAGTTTAGCTACACATGAATCATCTGATATGTGAAACATGTTCATAGGATTTAAGATTTTTCCATTTGGATGTGTTCACTACTCATTTTTGTTTATAGTTATAGCTGACAGGACAGCATATTGTATACCTTTCTGATGTGCATAGCCACCATACAGGCACAAATAGTTGGTGTGTATATGTTTGTCCGTCGTGTTCGACGATGACCTCCATAACAGCAGAGGAGGCAGCTGCTGTTTTGGAAATTAGGCAGAAATTTGATTACAGTGGAGATGCCTTGCCCACAGCACTCTCTCTCTCTCTCTCTCTCTCTCTCTCTCTCTCTCTCTCTCTCTCTCTCTCTCTCTCTCTATCCCATGTGGGCACAAGGACAGTCAGCGTTGAAGATGTTCTCCAAAGGCCAACCAGCCCCCAGGGCTGCAGCACATAAGGACTCTAAAAGTCAAGCCTCGTTGGTACAACAGAAAACAGAGTGGAATGTGCTTTACAAAGTATCGCACCATAGAATTTAATTCTCATTCACTTCAATACAACTCGTTTTCCTTCCTTTCCCCTCTTTCATTCTGTTTGGCATGATATTAATTTCATTTCATACATTTCATTTCATTTATACCATTTTAAGTCTCGGCAGATTTCTCTGCGTGAAATACGGGCTGCTCTTCCCGGAGTGAGCACGTCGCCACAAGAGCAGCGATATTCGGAGTAAAAAGACATTAAACAGGGAAAATCAAATCAAAATGGCTTTTGTGCACAGCCACATATTCGTCACTTCTTGAGCGATCATCACAGAAGCAAAGTTTACCATTTCCACACAGCTGTACCTTTTGGGATTCCAGCTTGCATGTGAGTGACAATATCATCTAACCCACAGCCTGCTACCTTCTCTTTTTGTCCCCATCTCTTTGAGACTCCCCCCACCCATCTCTGCCACCCACCTTCATCGTATATACCACCTACCCATTTTACCCGATATGCTTCCCCACCTGTGCGTGAAACTAACTCCCTTCCTTTCCTTTTTGTCGTGTCTTTTGTATAGTTTCAAAAGAGCTCACCTAGAACCACTACCCCTTGAGACGTCTTATAAGTGTTCGTTTTTTTGTGTGTGTTCCATTTTGTCATGTATGTTTTACACCTTTGTGTGATACTCAAGATTAACACTACCTCTTTTCATGTACATTTTTTTCTACATCTTATCGAGTTGCCCCTTCGACGTGCTAAGGTGATGTGAACCCCCAAAGAAATTTGTTTAATTATGTTATGGTTTTACTTCTTCACTGGCTAGCATTTCACAATGATTGGGAAGGCTTTTCAGGATGGATTGCCATACTTGGTTAAAGAAGGCACAATCTTTCGTCAACAAGTCCACTATCTCCATGATCCATCTTACTAAGTTCATTAGCATTGCCAGTTGCTGTTACACTGAAATACAAGATAAAAGTCACAAAGAAACATCGCCACCAATAATGACACTTGTGTTATACTAGTACCATTATAATGAACACTTGAAAAAGTTAATTACTTTCATCTGTCTTCAGCTGCTCGCTCAGAATCAGCAAAAGATCAAACCTGTTTCAGTCTGGATGTTGTTAACCCACATCCTCCGACCATGAACTTTATTTTCTCGAAAAATAAGACGCTTCCCAAACTCTTGTCAAGAAAATGAAAGCTACATAGTTATAAAGCTTCTCTAAAATCAGATAACATTTGCCATCTCTATACAGCCTTTATGACAGTGACAAAAAGTCATTTTAGTGTATCAATATCAACCGAGTGTGTTCTGACAAAAGTGATGTAATTCTAAACTTTTCGTGATCAAATATTTCTTTAACTGAGCCTTCATTTTCCCACTGGATTTGATTTATCTTTCTAAAAGTCAAATTGATTAAACGCTGTATCACTGTTTGCTTTACATCCACATATATTTTAATCTACTGCACAGTAAAACACACACACACACACAACGAAAAATACTGATTTGCAACCAAAAGAAAAAACGAAATTAAAGCAAAAATATGGGTGAAAACAACAGCATAGACACACAAATTGCTACAGTGCACTCCGCTCTCTCTTAAACACAACGCACAGTAAAACAAAACAAAAAAAGTTGTGACTTTGTGTGGGACAGATTTAGAGCAACAACTGCGCTACCACTTCACCCCATCTCTTAGCTAGCCGAAACGTCACCCCATCTTAAAACCTACTAACCCTCTCTTCTTCCATCTGCTTCCCCGTCTCTCTTCCTTTTTTCTCTCGTTATGAAATCGTCTCGCCACTACCATCACACCTACCTTGCTTTTGTACCCCACTCCTGAAATCTAGAGGAAATTTTCACAGGTATGTGTGAAAGCCATCCCCTTCCCTGCCATGTATTTTAAAATGTTGACTTAGGTTTTGCTGCGAAACCCCTTTCCCAGTCTGAACAAGCAAAGGAGGCTGGCTTAGCTCGTATGCACAGGCTGTGTTCCTACATCATTTACCTGCTTGCTCTTCGTCAATGCTTGGGCAGTTCTGCAACGTGGGACAGCAATTAGTTGGTGATGGAGGCGAGTTTTTATTTTATTTATTTTATTCTTTTAGTTTGAGGGTAACGGAATAAGCACTCATGTACTTTTTTTTTCCATCCAGTCCTCGGGTGTATGCAGTTTTGTAAATTTTCTCATCCGTTCCCACCGGCACACAATGGCCTACTCTTCCGAAAAGTGGAACGGGTTTTTCACGTGTGCGCAAGGGGGAGAGTGGAGTCGGCAGTGATGTTAACTCCGGAGGAAAAAATCCTCTTGAACGAGAATCGAAACCTGGGTCAGCAGATCACGAATACATCACTCTAACCACCAGGCTATCCCCTACCCCCGTTTCAAATAAAGTGTTATCTCTCTTGTCTTTTTCTGATGACAAAGAACTTGTTTACAGAATTTAAACAAAAATTAAATACAATTCATTCCACTCAAGGCCAGTGCACTCACTGAACTCAAGGGAACGAATTGCTGCGGAAAGCAGAGGACCCTGGGAAGTGGAGGAAGCTGGTTGCAAAATCTTCAGTGGTGCCCCCACAGTTCAAGGGACTACGGAATAGGTGAAGGTGAGGAAAATTAAATAAGTATCATCATCACTATCAATGTCCTGAATTTTCAATAATTAATGAATAATGTGACAGATACCCGCACCGCCCTGTCCAACCTCAGCAATTCTCTGAGAATTTGCAAAGATCAAGTGCACAATGACATATTCATTCAGTGCAATCAGAGAGATAGAGAGAGAGAGAGAGAGGGAGGGAGGGAGAGAGAGAGAGAGGGGGAGGGAGGGAGGGAGAGAGAGACAGAGACAGCGACAGACAGACAAAGAGAGAGAGACATAGATTTAATAAGGTTATCTGCCAGTGTCAAAACCAAGCTGTTTGTTTAAACAAATACAAATAAAAGTACCAAAAAATATTTCATTTCTCGTTTCTGAAAACACACACGCACACACTCACTTACCCCCCCCCCCCCACACACACACACACATACACACACGCTCACGCAAAATTAACCAAGATACGTCAGCGTCTCAACATCTTGTGTGTTGCCTAGCCGCACGAAGTTTCCCTCTGCACATCCAAAGGCAACACTGGGTGTTGATGTTGCCCCAATCCACCCAGACACTTCTGTTGGCGTGTGTGGTCGCCTGTGCTAGCATGTGTCAGAAACTCTTGGCTCGGAGGCGAACCGTCTGTGCGTGGTCTTCCTTGCATTTGGCTTTGAGCGAGTTTTGGTTTATTTATTTATCTTTTATTTGTATTTTCTTCTTTTATTTTCTTCTTTTAGATCGAGGATAATGGAATAAGCACTCATGTGCTTTTTTTTTTACATCCAGTCCCCGTGTGTATGCGGTTTTGTCAATTCTGTCATCTGTTCCCACTGGCACACAATGGCCTACTCTTACGAAAAGCGCAACAGGATTTAACGTGTGCGCAAGATGTTGTGCGTGCATTCGCACACGGGGCCTCGGTTTATAGTCTCATCCGAAGGACTTTGGGGAGAGTGTGTGTGTGTGTGGTGTGTGTGGGGGGGGGGGGGGGGGGGGGGTGAGGGTGGTGGTAGTGAGTGTGTTGTGATGGTGTGTGTGAGTGTGTGTGTGTGTGGTGTGTGTGTGTGTGTGTGTGTGTGTGTGTGTGTGTGTGGTGTGTGTGTGTGTGTGTGGTGTGTGTGTGGGTGGGTGTGTGTGGGTGGGTGTGGTGTGTGTGTGTGTGTGTGTGTGTGTGTGTGTGTGTGTTGTGTGTGGTGTGTGTTGT
>CM054149.1:5483466-5515966 GCA_028751875.1 Rapana venosa
TGAGATACATTGGTCATGCAAACAGAAACACACAGACAAATTTGATGACGACAATTCTCCAAGGTAAGGTTGAGGGCAGAAGGAAAAAGAGGCAGACCACCAACATCCTACATTGCCAACATCATCACTGAGATCAGTGGTCTGGGAGGAGGGCTACAGGAGATGGTAGAACTCAGCAGAGACATAGAGAGAAATGGCCAACCCTGGTGGCATTGCGAGGAGCTACTACCGACGACAGTGGCGATGGAGCCAGGTGAACTGAGTTGTGGACTAGTAGGTTTATCCAACCTGTTTCATGAGTTTCTTTCGGCTCCTGAATGGCATTACCTAGCTGTTCCTGGTGCCTTAGGTAGAAACACCTGTCATGAGGCAGAGTTACTGTTGCTTTCACAGGAATAAGATAACAATCTTCGGGCGTACAACTCTTCATAGAACTTTGGACGTGAGCGCCCACCCTATCCCCGGTTCTTTCCACACACACACACACACACACACACACACACACACACACACACACACACACACACACACACACACACACACACACACACACACACACACACAGGTTTCAAACTGTTCTCCCCTCCCTCAGCCCCACCAGACACACCGGAAGTAAAGATCGTTCACTGAGAAGTGCACTTCCGCTGTCCTCTGTTGAAGGAAGGAACTTCGCCTCACGTCACCGGCCCTCACCTGACCGCTCCCTCACTTCCGTACATCTAAACGTTGGTGTTTACCGCGGCAGAACCAAGCTGTGGGAGAAACCAGGATCTTCTCGCTGCCATCACAGACACGACCTGACAATACGTGAAGCTTGTGTACGCAAATTATTACACAAGCAAACATAATCAATGATTTTCTTCACTGCCATCAAAGACACGCGACTTGACAATACTTGAAGATTGTGCATTCAAATCATTATACATACAAGCACAATGAAGGATATTCTCGCTGCCATCAAAGACTCACGATTCGACCATACTTGAAGCTTGTGTATGCAAATCATTATACAAGCAAACACAAAGAATGATTTTCTTCACTACCATCAAAGACACGGCAAACTGTTAATCAAGCAAGCACAAAGAATAATTTTTTCGCTGCTGTCAAAGAAACACGACTTGACAATACTTCAAGTTTGTGTATGCAAATTATTACTCAAACAAGTACAATGAATGATTTTTCTTCTCTCACTGCCATCAAAGACAGGACTTAAGAATACTCGAAGCTTGTGTATTCAAATCATTATACAAACACGCACAATGAAAGGATTTTCTCGCTGCCAAAGACGCTCGACTTGACAATACTTGAAGCTTGTGTACGCAAATTATTATACAAGTAAACACAATGAATGATTTTTTTCACTGCCACCAAAGACAGGACTCAACAATACTTGAAGATTGTGTATACAAATTATCATACAAACAAGCACAATGAACATGCCCCGGGGGTCTTTTTGAATTGGCTGTTCCCCTTTCACGTGCTGATGATTCAGCAGGGCACTGCGCACTTCTAGGCAGTGTCTCTTGGTCAGGCTGACCCCGACAGAGCTCACCCTTCTCGAGTCATTCAGGACTTTCTTGTTCTTCTTCAGTGATGACTGCTACTGGCAATAACACTCCCTCTCTCTTTCTCTGTGTTGGCGCGGTCTTTGAAAAGACTGGTTCAATTTCCTGTGCCTCTCTCCCTCCTTAGGGTGTAAGACAGTGAGAGTAAACTCGCCTGTAGCACAGCTGCCCTGACTGCACTTGGAAGAAGTAATTCGTGCTGCAAGCTGTCGAGTTCTTGAACATCTGCTGGTGTGATTGTTTTGTGATCTTGAACAAGTGATTGATGAGAGCGCCACCCCGTTTCTTGCAGTGCAGCCAAAGACGAAGCAGCGAACAATTTAAAGGCGTTAGACAAGACATATATAAGCTGGGAAGTGTTTGGGGAAATGTCTTGCGCAAAGCGAACATGATGGCTATTGTGTATGTACTTTAGTGATCCTCAGAATATGGACTATTAATTTGTTTATGATAAGTTCCAAACACAAATACCAGACACACGGATACATGTAAAATCTTTGAATCAATGCCTTGCACTTTGCTGCCACTGTTTGAAGAATGTACACATTCCGTACACATTCCGTACAGATGTTTCGTGCAATCCAACCCTTAGGATCAAACATTACGACTCCAGAAAGCAGAGAAGTTAAAGAAAAAAGGTTAGATTTGAACCTTGACAGCTGTGTTTAATTGTTGACTCTGTGCATGAATAGTATGCATGCATGCCCACACACTTCCAGACAAAAATTAATACAGATCCACAAACATACACGCCCAAAAGCAAGCACACACACACACACACACACACACACACACCCGCACACACTCACTCACGCACAGATATACACTATAATTATTGAATCCATATGAACTAACAATATTTTGAATCTGCAAAGCCATGGACAATGATAATGAGAGCATTTTAAGTCATTCGTTATAGAACCTCTTCCTTTTTATAGTATTTCACGTCGTAAGAGCATGAATGTTTCTTCTTCGTCGTCGTCGTCGAACGATCAGACAACTTGTGTTGTCTGTCATAGGAGCAAAAATGTGTTACGTCGTACTAACTTATGTGGTGAATACTGATAGCTTTCCGTTTCGATTGCACGATGACTGAATGTCTGTTCTTCTCATTGCCATTCACGTAAATGCATTTAAATACGTCATTTTTGTGTGCCCTCTGTAGGTTTTCGTTATTCTTGAACCCCCCCCCCCCCCCCCCCCAACTCCAGTGGAATACTTGGAAGATTTATGTTAACAAATAAAATGTGAAACAAATTATACAGTGACATGTGCCTAGATTTTTTCAATCCTCGGCTAGAGCTCCGAGGTTCACCAATGGTGAGATTTTGCGTAAGCGACCGTTTTTGCCCACCATTAAGGTAACTGCATTTCGACTTGGATGATGAGTCGGATGATGCTTGCACCCTTTTCATCCATGACATCAAAATTAATAAGGAGGTTGACGATAGAAATGTCTACGTAATCAGTACGTTGTGAAAGAAAATATGCCCTCCCCCCAAACCCCCCCCAAAAAACCCCAGACAGAATGACATCCTGCGGCAAAGACCCGAGGACTGCTCGCCATCTGACCTGCAGGAAGCACCGGTAAAAGCTGACACATCAGCCAATCCATTACCTCGCCGTGCAATTTGTTGGATCAAAGAGAAGTCGGCTAGAAATGCGTTAACTCCGCTTGGCAGAGAGAGACACAAATTAGGGGGCGAGGTGTTTACTGGTGGCTTTAAATCTCTGTGAAAGATGCAGTTTCCATCCATCAAGCGGGCATTTTTAAGATTTACAGCGCAGACGACAGCAAAGGATGCAAGGTGCAGCCAAAGTACATAGCACGGCAGTCTGGACAGCCAGGTGAGTTTGGAAGACAAAGTTAACGTACAATGAAACTGATGCCTATCCTGCAGTGCTACATTACACCTCTTGTTTCATCTCATTTCTGTCCCTGCCCTCAACAACCAACCCCCCCCCCCCCCCCCCCCCCCCCCCCCGGGGTCCCCCTTCCGGGAAAGTGTAAAACCCTTTATGTTTTTCAAAAAATTTAAAAATTGGAAAAACAAATTAAATTGTGCCGTGTGTGTGTTTTTACATTTAAATTTTTTTAAAAAAACAAATTAATTTTTAACGGGCCTGCATGTAAAGACGAATGGATGAAAGGGGCTTGGGGTTTTTTTTTTGGGCAAGATAAAGCGCGGGAAAAATTTCCCATGCTTTAAACAAACAAAGTATTAATTATAGGCTGAACAGAGAAATGAAGTTTGGCCCTTGATGAACATTGGGGGGTTTGGGATCCCTGGGGGAATGGGGCGTAACGTGGGAAAGGGGGAATGGGCGGGTTACCCCGAAAGCTTTGGGGGAATGGGCTGTACCCGTAGCTTTGGGGGGATAGGTTTAGGGAAAGAAATTGGGGGGATAGGCTTTTTAGCGTAGCTTTGGGGGGGATGGGCGTACGTAGAAAGGGGGATGGCCCGGTACCCTAGCTTTGGGGGAAAAGGGCTTACGAGCTTTTGGGGATAGACTGTAGCATAGCTTTGGGGGATGGGCGAAACATACCCTTTGGGGGATGACTGTACCTGGGAAATTAAGGGATAGGCTTAGCATAAAATGGGGGATGGGGTTTTTGAAACATAGTTTTTGGGGATAGGCGTAGCTTTTGGCTTTGGGGGGATGGGCGTAACGTAGCTTTGGGGGGATGGGCGTAGCAAGAAAGGGGAAAAGGGCTTACGTAGCTTTGGGGGGATGGGCTGTAGCGTGGGGCATTGGGGAAAAGGCTGTACCCGTACTTTGGGGGATAGACGTAGCATAGCATTAGGGGAAAGGCTGTAGCATAGCTTTTGGGGATAGACTGTAGCAAAAGCTTTGGGGGGAAAATAGCTTAGCAAGCTTTTGGGGTAAGGCTACCCAATAGAAAGGGGATAGCTGTAGCATACCCTTGGGGGGAAAAGACTATAGAGCGTAGCACCTTTTCCCCCTCCAGTGCTAAACCACAGCCTACCCCCCACTGCTATCTTTTTTAAAAATTTTTTTTTTAATGTTAGGGGGAGGGGGGGGATAGAATGGGGAAGTGGGGGGATGGGGGGTAGGTTGGGGATGAAAAAGGGAAGATTTAAAGGTAGAAAAGGGGAAAAATAGGGGGGGGGGGGGGTTTAAACGGGGGGAAAAAAAGGGGTTTAGGGGGGGGAGGGGGTCACTGGGGAGGAGGAGGGGGGGTTAGAGGGGGGGAGGAGGTGAATAAATTAGGGGGAGGGAGGTTGGGGGGGAGGGAGGAGGTAAGTTTGGGGAAGGAGGGGGAAGGTAAGGGGGGACGTTACGGTCAAAGGGGGAGGGGGGGAAAAAAAGGGGGGGTAGGAGTTTGGTGAGGGGGAAGGGGGGGTAGATTAAGCGTAAGGATGGGGTAAGGGATAGGGGGAAAGGGGGGGATAGGTTAGGGGAAGGTTTTCAGTTGTCCCTGGTCTATAATAAGTGGGGGGGCCCTCATTTTTTTGGGGCCCCCGGAAAGCTAGGGCAGGAACCCCCAAAATGTCATTTCCTCAGCTTCCCAACGAAACGCATTTCGTTTTTGGGGCAAAAAACCTTTTCCTTTTTTGTAAATTAAAGCTGCATCTGGGTTTTTGTACATTTAAAGCCAATGAAAAAACAAGCATGTACTGCTAAAAAAATTGACCAAAAGTATAGTTTTTTATTGTTTCGACTAGCAGTGAAAAATGCAAGACCCAAATTGGGGACATATAGAAAAGATAGAGAGAGAGAGAGAGAAGAAAGAGAGAGAGAGAGAGAAAAGAGAGAGAGAGAGGGGAGAGAGAGAGAAGAGATGAGAGAGGAAAAGAGAAAGAGAGAGAAGAGAGAGGAAAAGAGAGAGAGAGAGAGAGAGAGAGAGGGGAGAAAAGAGAGAGAAAAGAAGAGAAACAGAGAAAAGGGGGGAGAAAGAAAAAAGAAAAGAGAAAGGCAGAGCATCCCGTTAAAACATAGTAAAAAACAAAAAACAAGGGAAAAACATTTCAGCAGCACTTTTTATGAAGAACCAAACAAGTCTCGCTCCCCAAATAACAAAAAGATACCTGTGTTTTTTGTCCTACTGGGGTCATGAGCCCCTTTATTTAAATAAATTTCCCACCTCTGTCCAACACAAAGATGCTTCACCTTTAAATAATATCCCCCCCATTCTTTCATTAAAAACCCCCCGCCGCCAAATAAGACACCGAGCCCCGTGCTCTGGCAAGCAGTGTGAAAAATTCGGTAAAAGTTTTTGTTTTTTTATTTTAATTTTTTTTGTTCCTCGGCTAGAAACTCCGAAGGGTTTACCAATGGTGAATTTGGCTAAAGCGGGCCGTTTTTTTTTTCCTACCAAAGAAGGTAGCCGCATTTCCCCACTTTTTGGGGGGGTGCGTCTAAACACGACACCTATGGGCATGCAGGGTTGGTTTTTTTTTTTTAATTTTGTTATCCATTCCCACTAGCACGAAATGGCCTACTCTTCCGAAAGGAAGGATGTGTTTTTAACGTATGCGCAAGATGCTCTGCGTGCGTTCGCACACGGGGCCTCGGTTTATAGTCTCATCCGAAGGACTTTGAAGGGAAGTGGAGTCGGCACTGATCTTAACTCCAGAGGAAAAAAAATCATCTTGAACGAGATTCGAACCCGGGTCAGCAGATCATCCATTCCTGCCAGCCGAAAGGCAGAACGGGTTTTTAACGTGTGCGCAAGATGTTCTGCATGCGTTCGCACATGGGCCCTCAGTTTATAGTCTCGTCTGAAGGACTTTTGGGGGGTAGGGGGTGGAGTCAGTACTGATCATCATTTGATTATTTGACAGTTGAAGCCTCTAGTGTTAGGCAGTAGGTGGAGTTGTACCTAATGAAGCATCATCAGTACTGAAAGAACTTCAGAGGGGAAATTCCCTAAAACGGGCGCCTCCGTAGCAGCTTGATCCCGGGCCGTCAGATGACGAGCGCAAGGTTCTAACCGCTAGGCTATCTATCCCGCCCCCCTACTTCTGGTGTCAATAGCCATGTAACTGGACGTGTTGGCATTGTGTGGAGAGCTTTTAACTGTTGTTGGTGTTGTTATACAGCGTTCCCTAGCTTAACACCTTTGGGGTCACCAAGAATAATGTGCGCTCTCTCTCTCTCTCTCTCTCTCTCTCTCTCTCTCTCTCTCTCTCTCTCTCTCTCCCCTCTCTCTCTCTCTCTCCTCTCTCTCTCTCTATCTATCTATCTATCTATCTATCTATCTATCTGGGGGATGGAATAGCCTGGTGGTTAGCGTGATGCGCTCGTGATCTGCTGACCCGGGCTCGAATCCCGTTCAAGAGGATTTTTCCTCTGGAGTTAACATCAGTGCCAACTCCATTGTCCCCACAAGTCCTTCAAATGAGACTATAAACCGAGGTCCCGTGTGCGAACGAACGCAGAACATCTTGCGCACACGTTAAAACCCGTTCCGCTTTTCGGAAGAGTAGGCCATGTTGTGCCGGTGGGAATCACTGTGAGACCTTAAGCGCACACTAGATGAGATGTTTAAAACCACATGCACATGGGGACTGGATGTAAAAAAGCGTATGAGTACTTATTCTATTATCCTCGAAAGAAAAGAACAAATGTAATCTCTCTCTCTCTCTCTCTCCTCTCTCTCTCTCTCTCTCTCTCTCTCTCTCTCTCTCTCTCTCTCTCTCTCTCTCTCTCTCTCTCTCTCTCTCCCTCAAGGGCCGGATGACAAAAGTATGTGAATGCTTATCTGTAACCCTCGATTATTCCCTCTCTCTATTTCTCTCTCTCTCTCTAACTCACTCTCTCTCTAACTCTCTCTCTCTCCCTCCCTCTCTCTCTCTCTCTCACCCTCTCTCTCTCTCTTTGCTTCAACATTTTCGGATTCAAATATGCACACCTTGGCATTTCCATAATCAAAGCCACGATGCCCACGAATATAACGTCGACATCAGACAAATTCACCCAACATAAATTCTTTACCGCCGTCACCCTTTTCAACATAAAGTTCACCTAGTCAGAGTTCAAAACTGGGGTCTGGAGATGATGCCAATCGGCTGCGATGTTTATTGGTTCATCAAAATACCTTCCTTGTGGAGGAAGCTGGTTGTAAAATCTTCGTTGGAGCCCACGAGACTACGGGATAGGTGAAAAGGAAGGTGAATATACCTTCCACATCGTATGGGTGGGCGCCATGCTTTCGTAAGCAAGCAGAATTTGCTTTAAGAATTATGTGTTTTTCCTAAGTTTTTTTTTGGGGGGTGAGTTTTCTCTGTCTCAATATCATGACCCAGTCTGCTGCACAGTGATAAACGAATGTAGACGTACAATATCAGCAGAAGTGTTTATTCACACACACACACACACACACACACACACACACACACACGCACGCACGCACGCACGCACGCACGCACGCACGCACGCACGCACACACACACACACAACGCACGCACGCACGCACGCACACACACCACCATTCTCTCTCTCTCTCACTCACTCTCTCAAGCACCAACATCCTTAAAAGCTCTCTATCTCCCATCCTCTCTCTCTCTGACCCCCCCCCCCTCTCTCTCTCTCTCTACCAGTCTCTCTGTCTCTGTCTCTGTCTGTCTCTCTCTCTCTCTCTCTCAAACACCAACACTTTTAAAAAGCACGCCACCACATGGCACACAAAACATGTATAATTATGATATAGCTATTACACTAACTCTGGATCATGTCACAACTCTAAAGCCATCAAGGAATTCATCGAAACACGCGTACTTACTCAAGAAGCTGACATGCATGACAGTATTCATACATCTCTGAAGTAAGAATGCGGCTACCTTATTGGTGGGTAAAAAAAACATCACCTACGCGAAATCTCACCATTGGTGAACCTCAAGGCTCTGGCTGAAGAACAACAGCAACAACAAAAGTCATACAGTTTTCAGCCACATGTGTTGCTAGGATTCTTGCGGGGTTGTCCATTTTATGGGGGTTCATCTCCGTACTGTTCATCTCTTACTGTTATGCGGATGTGGGTGTCTTATTGTGAGTGACGTCGTTTTACTGTCATCAGTTATTGTTTCATATGCTGCATATATATATATTATATATATTATGCAGACATTTTATTCTCTCTCTCTCTCTCTCTCTCTCTCTCTCTCTCTCTCTCTCCTCCCTCCCCCCCCCTCCCTCCCTCCCTCCCTCCTTCTCCCTCCCTCCTCTCCCTCCGTTCACCATATACTCACTCTCCTGCTTCTCTTATGCACTCTCCTCCCTTCCCTTTACCTTCTACTCCACTTGTGTGTCAGAAAACAACAATAACATACACCACACATTCCCATCACTCCCCCCCGCTTTCTCCTTTAATGACACCTCTCAACAAACTATCTCCTTGGTACCATATCTATAATGGAGAAACCACCTTAGCTTTCTTTTCATACACACAAACAAACAAACAATGCACACCTACACATTCCTCACATCACTTCAACCCACCAGTCAAAGAAAACTTTATAAAGTCACAAACATTTACAAGCAACTAGTTTGATGATGAAGACAGCATCAGAGAGTGGACTAGCCTAAAATGGAACGATCTGCTATTACAAGCAGAAGACCGTGGAGGAAGCTGGTTGCAAAATCTTCAGTGGTGCCTCCATGGGACTACGGGATAGGTGAAGGTGAAGAAGGAGAAGTTTGATGTGCATGTGTCATATTTTGGGTAGCACGTTAACCCTTTTCAAACGGTAATGGGAGAAATCGCATTGTGTCAACAACAATAGTTTACTAAAACAACCACCAGGTTTTATGTGTATGTAGGCGTCACATTTAGGGCACCTAGTTAACCTGGTTAAAAATCTGTGGGTGGGAGCGGAGAATGAAGACGGGGGATGTTTTGTGAACGGTTCATCTGAAGCCTTCACTGATCAAAGCCGCTTCCCTTCAGCTTCAGTGAACGTGGAAACTCTGCTTTCTGAATTATCAGGCTAACTTGCAACGATGCTCTTCCTGATCTGTGTGTCTCTGTATGTCTGTCTCTGTCAGTCTGCCTGTGTGTGTCTGTCTGTCTGCCTGTCTGTCTGTCTGCCTGTCTGTCTGTCTGCCTGCCTGCCTGCCTGCCTGTATGTCTGTGTGTGTCTCTCTCCCTCCCCCGTCCCTCCCTCTTTGCTGTACACTTGGATAAACAGACGTGTGTGTATGTGTGAGTGTGTATCTGTGTGTGTGTGTGTTTTGTGTCTTGTAAGGTTCTTTCTTTTTCGTTCCGCGGCTAGAGCTCCACAGTTGTTCAATGGCGATATTTTGCGTGTGTAACCGTTTTTGCGGATCATCAAGGTTGCCGCATACCAGCTTCGGGCATGTAGGGTATAAAATGTCCCAAGTACAAAGTTAAGATTTAAAAGCATCCACCATCATCAAGGTAGAAGAAGATAACACTCTATTTGTCTATCAGCTAAGCACGGGCAGAGCCCTCGACGATAAGATCAAAACTGCAGGATGAAAAATGACAAGCATTAATCGCACAACGCAAGACCATGGACAGGAACCAGACGGACCCATATGCTGGAGAGAAAAAAAAAACTGCCAAGCTTAGCAACACATGTTGCTCACAGTTGCGCGATGATCATCATACTTATCAGCATCTGGTTGCACGTGCACGCGCCTTTGTGCATGACTCGGTTGGTTTAGCCTGCTAAGCAGACACGGGCGAGAACCTGTGCAGTGTTCACAGTACGACAGACAGACACTGTGGCCGAGTGGTTAAGGCCGTTTGACTTCAGTCTCCTGAGTATTTGAAGTCGTGAATTCGAATCTTAGAAGCAGCTTCTGGTGAAGTGATGAGGGTAGGGGTTTCTACGACCTCTGGGGTCAAAACTTAGGGGTGCAGACTTGCCAGTGCCCTAATTCCAATCGTGTACGTCCACATGCAGAAGATCAAACATGCACGATGCGCGTCGCCACAGAGCAGCGCCAACCCATTTTTTTCTGTCTACAACTGCATGTTTCCTTATTAGGGTGGCTTTTTTTTTCTACAGAATTTTGCCATGGACAACTCTCTTGTTGCCGTGGGTTCTTTTACGTGCGCTAAATAATTTTTGTGTAACACACGGGACCTCGGTTTATCGTCTCATCCGAAAGACTAGCGCCCAGACCACCACTCAAGGTCTAGTGGATGGGGAAAAAATTTTCGGGTCCAAACGGGATAGATCCCGTCGTTCATGTCAGCGTTCAGTGGGTTACGAAATGACGAACACATCCAGAATGCATCCTGTACACACACACAAATGAGCTGCTCTATAGTAAGAAAGTGTCGGCTGAGGCCAGCGGGCAGACCTCCTGCAGAGTGACATGCACAGGAGAAGGCCAGACACTGTACTAGGCATACCACCCAGTCAAGGAACGTAGAGGAGAAGAGGAGAGGAGATCCATAGGCAGGCGGAGGTATTACCTGATGATGACACACAAGCGCAAGCATGCATACAAGTATCTGCATGTTGGGGAGAACTGAGAGGTGTTTTGTGTGTGTGATGTGGTTGTGTGTGGTGGGCTGTGCGACGGTGTGTGTGTGTGTGTGTGTGTGTGTGTGTTGTGTGTTTGTGTGTGTGTGTGTGGTGTGTGTGTGTTTTGTTGTGTGTGTGTGGTTGTGTTGTTTGTGTGTGTGTGTTGTGGTGGTGTGTGTGTGGTGTTGTGTGGGTGTTGTGTGTGTGTGTGGTGTGTGTGGTGTGTGTTGTGTGTGTGTGTGTGTGTGTGTGTGTGTGTGTGTGTGTGTGTGTGTGTGTGTGTGTGTGTGTGAACAAACAGTGCAGCTGTGATTGCATGTCTACGTTGTTTATCACTAGCACTGTGCAGCAGACTGGGTAATGATGCTGTTGTGTTCAGTTACATGTGGATGATTGGATCTTTCTCTCACTCCCCTGTCTCTTCTCCTCCTCCTCCTCCCTCTCTCTGTCTATGGGGACTGGATGGGGTTTTTTTTTAAAAAGCACATAAGTGCTCATTCCATTATCCTCGATATTAAATTAAAAAAAAGAAGAAATATGTGTATGTGAGTGTGATATCCTCAGTTTCACGTCTATTCGCATTAAGTGATTTTAGAAGTGTCTAGGTGTGTGTGTGTGTCGTGTGTGTGTGTGTGTGTGTGTGTGTGTGTGTGTGTGGGTGGGTGGGTGGGTGTGGGTGGTGGGTGTGTGTGTGTGTTGTGTATGGTGATCTAAAAACGTTACAGGTCAAATCTTTTGTCAGGTGTTACACTTTAATCAACGGTGATGAGTTCAATTACAAACAAAAGAACTGTGGGTGGGAGCTGAAGAGTGGAGTTATGCTAAAGGCGTCATCAGACGACTTCACTGATGTCAGCTGCTGTGGCTTCACGCCGCAGTCTCAGTCTGCTTTGAGATTTTACAAGGCTACCTCTGTGTGTGTGTGTGTGTGTGTGTGTGTGTGTGTGTGTGTGTGTGTGTTTGTGTGTCTGTCTGTCTCTCTCTCGTCTGTGTATATGTTTGTGTGTGAGAGTGAATGTGTGTGTGTTAGCGCGCGCGTGTGTGTGTGCATGCGCGCACGTGTGAGTGTGCGCACGTGAGTGTGTGCGTGCGCATGCATGTGCACACATGTATAGGGACAGTAGACAGGGGAAGTAAAACAGACACTACACAAAGACACACACGCTCACACACACACACATTCACACACACACGCAAGCACGCACGCACGCACACACACACACATGAAAAAGAGACAGACAGACAGACAGAGACAGATAGACAGAGACAGACAGACAAGAGAGAGAGAGACAGACAGACAGACAATGAGTCTATACGTAACTATTCAGCTCGTACACTTCTTTTAAAAGCTGTAAAGTTCCTTAAGCTCATAATCAGAAAGAACTGCCGATTTACTCGATTAAGTGTCTATATATTGATCTCTAGCAGATACTGAACTTGTTTCAATGTGACGCCCGAATGATGTCTAGTCAAAAACACTGTAATTATCCCATGAAGGGCAATTACAATACTGACAGGCACTGTGATACGAATTACAATCTCGAAAAGATACAAGAAAGCCACATTTCATACTGGTTTAAACATTCCAAGATGACTTCAAATAAAAATATCACACACCCTCACCCACACTACTCTCAAGTTGATATTCAGATAATTATGTTCTTTTTCTGTGTCTGCAACATCAATGATGTGCAAACTACAATCAAGAATCAAATAAAAAACTTTATTGCCATTAAGTCAGGACAAGACTTATCTGACACCAAAC
Organism: Rapana venosa; assembly: GCA_028751875.1. NCBI lineage: Eukaryota > Metazoa > Mollusca > Gastropoda > Neogastropoda > Muricidae > Rapana > Rapana venosa. The sequence continues at coordinate 5,496,261 of CM054149.1, forward strand.
ATAATAGACATAGTCAACATTTGCTAAAAGATGTAGATTCTTAGATTGATGTATTTTCTCTATGCTCTGGCTCTTCTGGAAAAAAGAATCATGCACATTATTTGATCATGTCTAACAGATAGAAAAGGGGGCTGTTTTTGCGAGCGAGCGAGCGAGAGAGAGAAGAGAGAGAGAGAGAAGAGAGAGAGAGAGAGAGAGAGAGAGAGAAGAGAGAGAGAGAGAGAGAGAGAGAGAAGAGAGAGAGAGAGAGCGTCTAAGCATAATTATAGATCTGTGTGTCCAAATACACGTATCCCTGGACCAATTTCATTTCATAGCACTTTTAAGTCACGGTGAAATTCAGGCTGCTCTCTCCAGTGAGAGCGCGTCGCCACAAGAGCAGCGCGAACGGAATCGGAATGCAACGACCTCAATGGTAGGTAAAAGACGTATGCATACACAAATTCTCTCCATTGGTGAACCTTGGAAGCTCTTTCCGAGGTACTGGGACAAAAATACATACGTGTGTGTGTGTGTGTTGTGTGTGTGTGTGTGTGTGTGTGTGTGTGTGTGTGTGTGTGTGTGTGTGTGTGTGTGTGTGTGTGTGTGTGTGTGAGTGTGTGTGTGTGTGTGTGTGGTTGTCTGTGCGTATACACGTAACTCTTATTCTCAACTGAATTTCTCTTCTTTCACAGATCAGTCATCTCTCCCGCCCTTTCTCCCAGCTGCATACACACAAAAAATCACCATCACCCACCCCACCCCACCCCACCCCACCCCCCTGTATGTGGCCTGGCCAAAAGCATTCAGCGGAGGTACATTTTGGGGTGACATTTTCCCGCCTCTCATTGTTTACCTTGCAGCCTCCTCACCTCCCCCCCCCCCCCTCCACTCTAACCCCCTTCCCAAATCCCTACTCTTTCCACGTATCTTAGTGTGTGCTCTGAATCCTAAGATCGTGATAGCAATGATTTTCTGTAGTTGTTTGGCGCGTACGCGCGCATACACAGGCACACACATACATATACACACGGAGATGCAATCTCTCTCTCTCTCCACCCCCCCCCCCCCACTCTCTCTCTCTCTCTCTCTCTCTCTCTCTCTCTCTCTCTCTCTTCTGGTTTGATGGGACACACATGATATGCACATACGCTTGAAAAGAAGAGTTTACATTGATAAGAATGGCTTATAGGTATGCCAACAAAACAGATCGATTGATTCTGATGCTTTTTTTTTTGCCATCCCGAGACAATGGACAGCACTGGAATTTAATTAAAGGACCTAACACAAGGACGGGATAGCTCAGTGGTTAGAGCACTTGCTTTTCCCCAGCTAAGGATCGATCGTGGTTACCGTTTCGATGGATGACCGATTGCGCGCTTGGCTTCAGTACAGTCCCCCAGCTGTAAATGGGTACCTGCCCTCTTTAGGGTCAAGGAAGGTAAAGCAGCGAGGGAGAGGAGATGGGCGCCGCCCTCAATATGCTGGCCCCTGGAGAAGCTGAGGTCTCTGATGCCTCGCTCCCCTACGACCTTATAGGTTATGATACACCTTTACCTTTAACCTGTGTTAAGATCACTGTTACAAGGCAAAAGTAAACATGAAAAGGTGTTTTTTTCTGACTGTGGGTCAGCATCGGGGCTACAATGGCTAGTAACTTTTCAATATTTTTTGGGATATATATTCAGACGCTGTGATTGAACCAAACTTTAGGCTGAAATCAGCTTGTATTTTTAGGAAGAAAAGATGCACTGGTAAACATTCTGACAATCTGAATAAGCAAAGCTTAATGTGAAGGCAACGAGTCATTTTCTGCTGAGTTTAACTAAAACAAACTTGTTGATGATTAAACAACATCTAGTTTCAAAGAGACTACCATACAAGACAAAGCTGAACTCAGCATCAGCGTACATCTTTTATTTTATTTTATTCAAAGCTCAAATAAGCTATCTATCTTACACTGTTCAGCTTTTATCTTTAGGTTATTTCATTGCTGTCACCGAGGAAAAGCTTTTGACCTAACTTCTACACATAGTATCATCATATGCACCGCATGTTTACCCTGCTGTTCAGTATAAACCTTTTCAGCAAGAACATAAAATAAACAGAAAATTCTTTTTTGTGGCTTAGTCTTCTTTGGCGGGCATTTTTGATCATCTGCACCTGCTGTCATGACGTCAGATTGCAGATTTGGTCACTGGACAGCGAAAACTTCAATCAGCTTCAATCATGAAGTGGATACCTGACAGGTCAGAAAGAAAGATGGAGCAGATGAAGATGTGTATGCAGTGTTTGCGAGCACGTGCAACAGGAAATATTCCAGACTTGACTCTCATCCAGATAGGTTTCCTTTCATCTTGTTGCCTCAGCGAGTGTGTCTGTTGGTGATAAGGATTGACGTTTGGGGGGCCCTCCGCCCCTCGGTTTTTTCTGTCCACAGCTTCTGTTTTGCTGTTGCCAAATCTAATCGCTCTGTATCCAGAGGCCGACTTATGGTCTGAGTTTACTTAAAAATAATGATAACAATAATAATGTAATAATAATAATACTATCACTATCAATGGTATCATACAATACAAACTTTTTCTCAATGCATTTGGGTGCATTACCCTGCAGCTGATAGTGTACACATCAGGATGTCTTAGTTTGCATGCTTGCATCCTCCCAAATACACACTTTTGCCTGCATGAGCGTGCACGCGCGCGCGCGCGCGCGCACACATACACACACATATGCGCGCGCCCGTACGGATACACACACATCACACAGACAGACAGACAGACAGACACACACACACACACACATCACCAACACGCCAACGCTTTCCCACTTTACGATCTCTTCCTTCCTTTTAGAAAGAAAGTGATCATCAAAAGATATATGACCAGTTCTCTTTTTTTTTCATGGCAACCATTCCAGTTTTTTTCAGCCAAATCCAGTTAAAACATGTTGAAGAACTCTGGGTGTCTGCCCAAGGAAGTTGTGTGGGTTTTTTGGGTCTAGCTTTCTTATTCTTTATCTTCAGCTTTTGATCATAACACCTGAGTGATCAAAGACAGTGCTGTGATAGTTACGGGAGACTGATGTGATAGTTATGCGAGACGGAAGAGTTGCTGTGGAAATTAGCTTTACTTCTAGAATCGTATTTCTGTCACTTGTTTTTCTTGTTCCTCATTTGCTGGGGACGGGATAGCTCAGTGGTCGGAGCACTCGCCTTCCCCCAGCCAAGTTAAGCAGCATCGAGCGTGTTTACCACGTGGATGGCTGACCGTTTGCGCGCCTTGGCTTCAGTGCAGTCTCCCAGTTCACCCAGCTGTAAATGGGTACCTGCCTCTTTAGGGTCAGGAAAGGTAAAGCAGCGAGGGAGAGGACCCCCTACAGGAGGTGTGATGCCTCGCTCCCTTACGACCTTATAGGTTATAGGACACCTTTACCATTACCATTTGCTGTGTGCATAACGTACAATTTTTTTGTCATTTTGAAACGGAGTGGAGCTCTGCATGTAAGGTTTCAAAATTCTGCTGAAGAAGTTGTCACTGTACAGAATGGTTATCTACTCGGAAATCGGGCGTGCTATGTTTCTAAGCTAAAGGTGTCCCATACCCTCTGTGGTCGTAGGGGAGCGAGGCGTCAGAGACCTCACTTCTCTAGGGGCCAGCATAATGAGGGCGGTGCCCATCTCCTCTCCCTCGCTGCATTACCTACCCTGACCCTAAAGAGGGCAGGTACCCATTTACAGTTGGGTGAACTGGGGAACTGTACTGAAGCCAAGGCGCGCAAACGGTCACCCATCCACTTTAGTAACCTCGCTCGACGCTGCTTAACATTGGCTGTAGGAAAGCGAGTGCTCCGACCACTGAGCTCTCCTGTCCCCTTGTGTTTCTACAGCTATCTAAATACCAGCGTGGATTACAAGATGTGAACGCCTATAAGCTACAAATACCGTATTGCGTGGTACAACTTATCAAACTTACATATAAAAGTATTCTCTCGTACGATAATATCACATGGGTAACATGCACACCAAGGTGATGGGAGGCAATTTCTAGGATGCTAGGCAAGCAAATTCCACCAATACAACACTATCATTCTATCCAGTGATCCGGCCGATGATCAAACATCTTAATCCAGTTTTTGGCTATCAGACTTCCTTTCTCAAGCCTATGAGAATATAAACATAGAGCTACGACACAACCGAAAGAATGAATGATTCCATCAATCCCTATGACTCTGGCCCCAGCAGGTGCTGTAAGTAAGTGGCTGAGAGGTTTCCAGTAGCAGGGTATTCTTCAGTATAGTGGGTTGCTGCCTGAGCACAGTTTGCCCTGCCCTCAGCAGCAAGTCTTGGGACGACACTGTCGAACACCATCCACAGCGCATGTTCTTCTGTCTATAGTGCTGTTCCAGGTACCCGCCCAGTACTGTAGGTATCCGAGGCTGGTTTACTGGGGTAATGACTATGGTTATTATTAAAGCAAGAGCAGAGCGCAGCTTTAGTAGGTAAACACAAACTAGCTGGACCTCTATAACACCATCACCATCATCATCATCATCATCATCATCATCATCATCAGACATTATACAGTGGTTTTGTTTTTCTTAATCCTAATTTCTGATAATCAGTGATCCCTATCTTATTGATATCTAAGCCTTTCCTCTTCTCTGCATTCACACATGAGTTTGTGTCAACCGTGATGGACAGTAGGGCTGGGGTAGGGGCTGCTGCTAGAGGGCTTAGTGAGGGCCAAAGTGGACCTCTGGCTTCCACGATGAAGCGTTAGCGTCGTGAGTTTAGCTGCTGCTTCACATACTATGCGGGATGTGAAAAGGACCCAGCAGTACTGTACAGCTTCTTTTCATATGTGGCTTCACAGCGAGCTAATATCTTCTGCTTGTTCCCTTTTGGTTTTTAGGTTACAACAGACATGAGTTTTGAACTGACGGTTTGGTTTGAAAATGGATTGTTGGGGTGGACCACCGTGGAACTATAGAACTGATTGTGTCACAGATGGTGGTGTAGGCTAAAGAAATACGTTCAGATTAGCTCATAAGTATTTAACTTTCTGTCAAAACATTTGAGAGAAAATCTGTATGAAAAACAGAAACTACTAGACATCAACAAAACATACAAATACCACCCGCCCACCCCGAAACAAAAATAAACTAACGCACCACAGTCATATATCTGCCTTCCTACTTCTATGAAGAGGTTCTCAGTTGCTGACCTCTCGGAAAACGAGGAGGGTTACGGTAAAACGGCAGACCTCAAACGCAGAGACGTGTGTGGTAAAGGGCGCCCCTTTTCTCCGTGACTGGCAACAAGTCAGCATAATGGCAATGCACAGCATTTGAATAAAAAACTACATCTGCTCGACATTGGCTGCTCTGGTTCACAGCGTTCATGTCAGACTGACACAGCGGTGTTGTGTCAATGGGCTTTAGAAGGAACACTTTTTGCAAGAAGTGAAAATGCCCAAACTTACATTAAGCCTCTATGTTCACAAACGTATATACCTTTGTCATTCTTTTCGCATGTATATCAGAGCTCCCCAATTGGCTTCTGTTCCGCCCTCCCAACTGCACAACCCCCCTACCTCTCCATCGCCAACCTGCAGCCTGGCCAAGTGCATTCAGTGGTGCATTTTGCCGTGACATTTTCTCTCCTTCTGCACTGTTTACTCTGCCTGCCTTCTCCCTATTTACCTCGACCTGCCCCCTCCTCCCTTTCTGCCAAACTCCTAACCTTTCATCTCTCGCCGTGTGCTCTGAGCTTCTGGAGTCTTCAAGGGAACTTTTGGGGGGGATTTTTGTGTGTGTGTTGGTTTTAGGTTTGTTTTGTCGTTTTGAATTATGTTATATAGATGACCACAATACTAGGGGGAACATTCTCAACAAATGCTTGCAAGAATGGTTGTATGTCTGCTCATGAGTGCGTGTGCGCATGCATGCACGAATAAACATACACTCGCATGGGCACGCATGTCGAGACACCTGATTTGAAAAAGAAAAAAGTCAAGGACGGAAAATAAAAGGTATAAAACACTGTCAAAATAATGCGATTATTGCAACCCTCGCATCATTTTCATTTTCCTCATCACACACACACACACACACACACACACACACACACACACACACACACACACACACACACACACACACACACACACACACACACACAACACACGCACACACACAAACACACACACAAACACACTTCCCTCCTCGCTCCCAAATAGACAAAAAGGACGGGAATGACACAAAGAGATAACAAATACACCCGTGTAGCACACCACTAGCCTAGCGAAAAGATGAGCAAAAAACCCCCAACCAACCCAACCCCAATCCAATTAATTCTCCAGGGACAAAGAGGATGGCTCTGAATGAAGCGGTGAGAGGCATTGTCCATCAAAGTCCTGTGAAAATGTTGTTCCCATGTCCAGCTGTCCACACGTCTAACACGGTCAATGCCAAGGACACCGTTCCTCTTTTCTGTCTAATGTCACTTTGTAGTGGATAGACGTTAAAGCGAGGACACCACTCCTCTTTTCCAAACGTCAAACGATGCAATAGCAGCAAAAGTACGCCCATCCATACAAATACACATTAAGCACACGTATGCACAAACATACATAGGCAAACAGGCACGCGCGCGCACACCCGTACATACACATGCCATGCGCGCTCGCGCACACACACACATATCCCACGAGATAAGCACAGAAGAGAGAGAGGGAGAGGTAAGAGAGAGAGAGAGACAGAGAGAGAGACAGAGAGAGAGACAAACAGACAGACAGACAGAGACAGACAGATAGACAGACAGTCATTCAGATAGAGAGAGAAAGAAAAGACAGAGAAAGAGAAGTACCTCTGTGTCGGCGTCACAAAACCAAACGCACAGATGATCACGCAAACACGCCATTCATTATCCATGGTAACAAAATAAGTAAATTAATGAGAGACCCTACTACAAAGGGCTGTGTCAAACAGATCCTCCTGTCTGTGACTGCCACTTTGGGCCCTTAACTGTGAATGCAGCACTGGATGGCGTGTCGGTGATATCTTCCTGATTGATGTCATCTCTGCGTCCAAAAGTGTCTTTGGAATTATCGCCAGGCCTGTCTGTCCCCTATGCCATTTACACGAAGATCTGAAGTGTTGATCAACACGAGGGGTATTTTTCCGGGGAAAATTAATGTCGTTTCTTTTTCGTTAAGTCTTGAAAATGGATGGTTTGGAAAGATCTATGGAAACGAGAAAAAAGTCGATGAAACCTTTTTATTTGACGGAATACCTTTCAGTGCTTTCATATATCTATATCTATATCTATCTATCTATATAAATATCTCTCTCTCTCTCTCTCTCTCTCTCTCTCTCTCTATATATATATATATATATATATATATATATATATATATATGTATATATATATATATCATTAGTGAATTACTTGTTTGTAAGGTGAGAGAGAATAAAATTTTAATGGACGTTTCACAATCATTTCCCAAGCGTAACTATGATGTTGTGTACGGATATTTATATCGACCTTTAATGAATGTATGATTTGATAGTTTGTGAGCAAGTGTACACTAATGTGTACGTGAGAACGATTGCGTGTGCCTTTGTGTTTGCGTCAAAACATACAGAATAAAGAAAAAAAGTAAGATATTGGAATTTATCTATGTTGTCCAGATATAATTATGTCTAGTTACTTAATTTGTGCTTTAGCAGTGCCAGTACTAAAATACAGACGTGCCACAGTTGTGGCATCATAATTATGGGCTGTGTAAATGAACAGCCAGTATTAGTTTCGTCCATGTTAAACATTTTTTCAGAGAAAGTACAAGATATTTTACCTAAACACAGTAGGAGCTTTTGGCGCTTTCTTGCCATGCCACTTGTTTTCGTGAAAAACTAAGACCTGGGTAAACCAGACCCAAGCGGAAGAAATAGGTAGGTCAGTCATGCCTTTGACTTTTAGGTTTGACTTTTCTTTCAGCTGGTATGGTAATTTTGATGTTATAAAAAGTTAGGTCAAATTATTATCATCAATACATTTGTATTTTTCCCATCTTGCAGTAGTTAGTAAAACAATCCTACATTCGGATTGATAAATGTGATTTTTTGGGGGCTGCCAGTATTCAACAATCTGTTAATATACTATGTTTTTTCTTTTGTGTACGGTGTTTTATTGTGGCTTGTATCTAGATTATCAATAATATCCAGCAGGCCTAACTGTTTCCATCTACGATCCAGAATGAGTATGGGTCCAATAACGCAATCTCCTTGGAATGCAGTATGTAGAACTTTATTGCTTACTGAGTGGATCACCACACGCTTTAACTGAGAAGACTACCATATTATCAGACATATACCTAGGAGGAGTACAAAGTAAGAACAATATAGAATAAGCTTGATTTCAAAGCGAAAAGCTTTGTCAATAGCATAGTTCCAAACAGAGCAGTAGACTTCTGAGTAATCTCTAACTCATCGCCCAAGCAAACGCCACTTGCCAAAATCCAGAACTGTGTCTTAGCTCGTTAACACAACCCATGTGCCAACAAAGGGAAAATAAACTCTCTCTCTCTCTCTCTCTCTCTCTCTCTCCTCTCTCTCTCTCTCTCTCTCTCTCTCTCTCTCTCTCTCTCTCTCTCTCACACACACACACACACACACGCACACGCACACACACACACACATACACACACACTTCCTATTGCTTTAATCCTTTGGCCCCGAGGTTTACGAAACTTGTCAGCAATTAACCATCCTTAATCAGTATCCAATGTTTCATGTGCGTAGTTGTTTGCGTGTACCCATGTCTGGGTTCTGTCTGTGTCAGTGTTTCATACAGGAACTAGACATGTCCGTTAGAGGAACGGTTATCTGGCATGGAAACTACCCATCCTTTTTTCCCACACCTGTGCAAATACTGATAAAACTGATGACGGGGTGGGGAAACATGAGGCTCAGAAATGATCTGGTGTGCCCTGAAAAAAGCATCATTCTTACGAATACAGAGATTCAACCGATTCACCGTTGGCCGTCGCTCTTTCTCCATTTGTGGTCCATCAATCTGGAATGACCTCCCTCTCTCCCTTCGCGAAAAGCCTACTTGCGGCACATTTAAATCCAGCCTAAGGGCATACTTATTTCAAACCTAAGACTTTCAAACCTAAGACTTTCCTCTCCTATTTCATCTCATCTGTCCCAAAATTCCCATCACCCTGCCGAAGTTCATAACTTGTGTGTGTGTGTGTGTGTGTGTGTGCGTGCGCGCGCGCGTGTGCGCGTGTGCGTGTGTTCGAGCGCGCGCGTGCTTGTGTGTGTGTGTGTGTGTACATTTGAATTTGTTAAAACTGTTAATGTTTGTAGATTGCATGTGTAGGGGTGGGTTGAATGCAAGCGCTTTGATTTGTTTTTACAAGATATAGCGCTATATAAATTTCATTTCTTCTTCTTCGTATTATAATTATTATTTTTATTTGCATTAACAGACCGGTATTTAGGTCTCCAACTAGGATAAACTTCATGGCTATGACACAGGATGATCTTTTTGTTCTTTACTCGCGTGTGTGACCTGCATATTTTGGTTATCCCAGTGAGGACGGGATAGCTCGGTGGTCAGAGCACTCGCTTTCACCCTGCTAAGGTTAAGCAAAATCGAGCGTGGTTACCACGTGGATGGGTGACCGTTTGCTCGCCATGGCTTCATTACAGTCCCCCAGTTCACCCAGCTGTAAACAGGTACCTGCCTCTTTAGGGTCAGAGAAGTTAAAGCAGCGAGGTAGAGATGGACGCCGCCCTCAATATGCTTGCCCCTAGAGAAGCTGAGGTCTCTGGCGCCTCGCTTCCCTACGACCTTATAAGTTATGGGACACCTTTACCTTTAAGTTTCTTCGGACACCATTTTCTTTTTTATTTCAAAATCGCCCATTTTGATTCTGAACTGTAGCATCTTAATATCCTAAGAAAGAAACGTTCAGTGGTATCTTGTTCTGAATTATTACACGTTATAGTATATCGTAGTCTGTGCTGTAAGTTTTCATTGTGTATGTCCTTAATGGTTAGCTCTGATAATGAGATCTTGTGGGGTTTTTTTTTACAATAGAAATTTGCTTTTCAACAAATGGACATCTCTTTCGTAGCTTCTGTGATCAGCTGAGTTATAAATGGTATGACGTAGAATAAAAATATGTTCACTTGAAGGTTAGTTTATATACAAATTCCATTTATTATTATGATGTAAAGTTATTGCCAGTTTATAGCGTTTTCATTCTAATCCCTTGAGATGACCCATGTATTCTATTCATCCTTCTTCTTGTCATCCGAAGACACAAATGAGCAAGACTACATACAAACTGTATATTTCTACGGCAAGACGGCAAGATGATTAAACTAAACGACGCAGGCATGTAACATTACTGGGAATCCCATGTCCATTGTATCATTTCACCTTCACCTCCATCTATCCCGTAATCCCATAGACCGTGCACCACTAAAGATTTTGAAACCAGCTTCCTCCACTCCCCATGGTTTACATTGCATCATTAGCTGTTGCAGAAATAATTCTTGGCAACAACAAAAAAATGCAGTGTAATATAAATCCTTCCTAGCAAACTTCGATTTCTTCCAGTACATTTATTTTATTTAATTATTTATTTATACCACTTTAAGTCACGAGATTTCTCTGCGTAAAATTCGGGCTGCTCTTCCCGGGGAGAGCGCATCGCCACAAGAGCAGCGCCACCCCTTTTTTTTGGTCTGCAACTGTATTTGTTTCCCTACCAGAGTGTCTTTTTCTAAGAATTTTGCCAGGGACAACTCCTATGTTGCCGTGGGTTCTTTTACATGCGCTGAATAATCATCCAAAGTGTAGCTTTTATGTACTTTGGCGTTCTCTCTCCCTTTCTTCGTCTGCTTTCGTTGTAATGATATATTATAGTCTTGTTTAGACTCTCCCTCCGATCCCCTTCTCTCCATGTCCCCCTCACACACACACACACACACACACACACACACACACACACACACACACACACACACAACACACCACACACACACACCACACAACACTCACACACACCCACACACTCACACACAGAGGCCAACATAGACTTTTGCCTTGCCAAGCAAGTCGTGACTGGAGCAATTTGGAATTCATTTTGACCCTCTGCGTTAAGTGCCTTTCCTTGTTTTATGTTAAAGACTACTTTCTTCCACGTTCTGTTTCTGTGCTGAAACACTCTTCCTTGAACTTTGAGAGTCATTTCCATTCCTTTCTCCCTTACCGTAACTACCTCGGTGTTTATGCCTGTCAATCTCTCTCTGTTTCTCTGTCTGCCTTTATCTGTCTGTCTGTCTGTCTCCCTCCCTCCCTCTCTGTCTGTATGTCTCTTTCTCATAAATCACTTATCCTCATTTAATTTTTATTTATTTCGAAGATAATGGAATAAACACGTATAAGCTGCTTTTACATCCAGGCCCTGTGTGCAAACAGCATTGTAAATTTTATCATCCATTCCCACTGTCTTCAAAGGTTGAACAGGATTGAACATGCGCGCAAGGATGTTCTGCCTGCATTCCCACACGGGACCTCGGTTTATAGTCTCATCCGAAGGTTTTTCAAGAGAGTGGAGTCAGCACTGATGTTGTTAACTCCAGGGGAAAAATCCCCGTGAATGGCGGTGGCTCGAACCTGGGCTCGAACCGCGGTCCGTCAGATCACAAGCGCAACGCGCAATGTTCTAACCACCAGGCTTTCCCACCCACCTCTGAGAATATATATGTCACCGGGTCAGTGTATGAAATAGAGATGGAAAAGGCTATGCGCATGGATGATTGCATATCTGCGGTTATGAAATGTGAACGGTGTCAGTGTGGTTTAAAAGATATTATGTGGGAAAGCGATTCTTTAGCACGGCATGGCAGCGACCACTCTGTCTTGACAAGGCTCTGCTCACGGGATAACACTGACGTGCAGGAAGAGAAACTGGAGCCTCGCACACATCCATTGTGGCTGAAGGGGAAGAAAAGGTCGTTTGTCCAAACATGCCACTGATAAAGTCTCCGCCTCCCACATAGCACAGGACGGAACGGCATGCTTAGTTCTGGGGTTTTTTTTCTGAGAGCAAGAGAGTGAGAGAGAGAGAGAGAGGGGGGGGGGAGAAGAAGAGGAGAGAGAGAGGAGAGAGAGGGAGAGAGAGGGAGAGAGAGGGAGAAGAGAGAGAGAGAGGGGAGAGAGAGAGAGAGGGAGAGAGAGTGAGAGGTGAGAGAGAGAGAGAAGGGAGAGAGAGGGAGAGAGAGAGGGGGAGAGAGAGAGAGAGAGAGAGAGAGAGCGAGAGAGAGAGAGAAGAGAGAGAAGAGAGAAAAGAGAGAGGAGAGAGAGAGAGAGAGAGAGAGAGAGAGAGAGAAATTTCTAGCATAGAATTTCCTGAAGGTACGGATGATATTTATATTGAAAGACCCCCCGGCATCCCCATGGGGGTACATAAACAAGAGTAAATAACTTTTCTTAACATGTCTACGTGACAGCTGTCAATGGGTACCTGCTCTCTTTAGGGTCAGGGAAGGTAAAGCAGCAAGAGAGACATGACATGGGTGCTTCCCTCAATATGCTGGCCCCTGGAGAAGCTAAGGTCCCTGATGCCTCGCTCCCCTATGACCACATAGGTTATGGGACACCTTTACCTATCTCTATGGCACACCTAGTTGGACAAGCATATTCTGTGCACAAGCTTCACAAAACTTTACCTATGTCACCCACCTTAAAGCGTTAATACGCCATATCAAACGAATCCTTCTACAAGCTCTAGACAAATCGTTTTTGCAGTTGTACACCTTTCTTATCTACACGTAGCACGTGCTGTTTAAATAATACTCTCATGGAGAAGGTGGCACGAGTCTTAGGCATATCAATCTCGAATTATGGATACATGACTTGCTTTCATAGATACATGACTTACTTTCATAGATACATGACTTGCTTTCATAGATAAATGACCTGCTATATATTAAATAGGCTGCATTCAAATACATCAACGTATCTGTAGTTTTTTTTGGGTTTTTTTGCAGACGCTTGCGGCAGACACCTATCTTGTTATATTTGTCAGTTTTATTTCATGCATCTTCCCGGTTGTGTAGCTCCTATTGCTTGTTCGCCTCTCTGTCTCTGTCTCTCTCTCTCTCTGTCTCTCTCCCTCCCCCCCCCCCCTCTCTCTCTCTCAACATGGAGAATACTTCAACATAATCATAACAAGAAACAGGGTTGAAAAGAGGATAAACGATGCACGCAACTGATACGCGCTGCACATAACTTTTATGTTTTGCGTGTGGGGCGCGAAACTGAAAACCTAACTGTGTCAGTCAGTATGTTTCCCATAACTGTCCAAGAGATAGCTGGCAAAGCGATAGTTTAATCAACACAGCAACGAGCGCTCTGTCTTTACACGGTTCTGCTAATGCTGATAACACCGACATGCCCTTGCAGAAACCTGAGTCGTCTCCAACATCCAGTCTGCTTGGAAGGGGAAAGGGTCATTTGTCCAAACACGCCACAGACACATTTCCGAATCATGTACTGCAAAATGATCTAGCTAGTAGCAAGCTTTTGTCTGATCATGATTTGGAAGAGTAGAAAGAAAGAAAGAAAGAAAGACAGGCAGACAGACAGGCATACAGAAAGACACGCAGACAGAAAGACAGGCAGACAAACAGACAGAAAGAAGGGAGGGAGGGAGGGAGGGAGGAAGGAAGAAAGGAAGGAAGGAAGGAAGGAAGGAAGGAAGAAAGAAGAAGAAGAAGAAGAAGAACAAGAGAGAGAAGAGAGAGAGAGAGAGAGAGAGAGAGAGAGAGAGAGAGAGAGAGAGAGAGAGAGAAGAGAGAGAGAGAGAGAGAATGAACGAATGAACGAATTTTATTTGACAAAAGCTACAAGCCCATCCAGTCAAAGGGGGTAATTGTAAGTAACATATAACATAGGAATGAATATGAAAAGGACATGAGTAATAATCCAAAGTCCAGATAAATGCCAACCAATATTTTCAGTTATTACGTATAGGATCCGTTTCATTCATAGTCTGCTTACGTTTATCTAGAGCCTGCGTTATATATATTGCTAAAGATTTAAGCTCGGACATATTATTGAAGATAACACCTTTTGTACAAGATTGGTGGACCTGTGGTTGGGTTGTCAAAAAAGCAATTTTTTGGCGAATGTCATGATAAGTTCTACAAGCAAACAAAAAATGAAATTCGTCTTCTTCTTCTTCTCCACATGCTGGACAAGAGTTGTTGTCTGTCTCTGCTGTAATATACCATTGTTTGCAGTTCAAAAGACCACACAATCTTAGCCTAAATTTTAGTAAATTACTTCGAAGCCTTTTATTAGTTAACGATATCAGATACTGTTCTGGACCAAACGCATCTTTAAAGGAGCTATACCAAGTGTATTTTTCACTAGACATTAACTGTTCATGCCAGTTTTGATGAAAAACATGAAATAAGTCTATCTTTCAATTCTCTAACAAACTGTTCTTCATAACCCACCCCTGGCATAGCCAAACAATACCAAATCCATTTATCGTCAAAAGATCTTTTACTTTAGTCGCCCAGTTTACTTTACCATTATTATGTTGTATAAGCAGCATCTCGTATGCTTGTCTGTTTATTCTTAACATAGGAAGCCTGATAAGTTTAATCCAGTATTTAATGCATTTAGTTATGGTTCTTATATAAAAGGGGTATCTACCAGTTTCTCCGTACATAAGTTTATTTGATGCATGTAATGGAACACATAAGAATTTTTTCATGGCAAAGGTGTGTACTTTTTCAATTTGTGTGGTATCTTCTAGACCCCATACTTCTGCTGCATACGTCAGGCAGGTTCTATTTGTGTGTCAAACAGTTTCCAAAATAATGTACTATCAGCAGAAGCTAATCTTCTCATTGATTTGATAATTTGCATAACTCCATTTTTAGCTTTTTGACACATCATATCAAACATAGAGCTATTACACAACTTTGTTGAAAATGTTACCCCAAGGTACTTATAGTTATTTGTTACTTTAAGTTTTTGGTCCCCATAAGTCCATTTTTCTCTCATTCCCAAGTGGCCTCCCATCCTAAATACCATAACCATCGTTTTCTCTGAATTTACTGTGAGGCCCAGACGATCTGCTTCTGATTTTAATGTGTTCAGTTGATTTTGCAGTCCTGTAGGTGTGCTAGACAAAAGAATGACATCATCTGCGAAAAGTAACAGGAATAATTCAACTGCTCCTGGGATCATTTGTATTCCATGTTTTCCGGAGTTTCGCTACTTCTGTAGCCAGTTCGTTTATGAAAATTGAAAACATTAAGGGACTCAACAAACAACCTTGTTTAACGCCTCTGGGACAGTCAAAGTAATCTGTGTAAGAACATCTGTTGCGTACACAAGCCATTACAGATGAATATACACCCTTTATAGCCCTATACAGTTTCCCATTAATTCCTGTTTTATGAAGTATAACCCATAGTATATTCCTATCTACCGAATCGAATGCTTTTCTGAAATCTATGAATGCAACAAACAGTTTAGCATGCTTCTGTAAATGTTTCTGTACAAGCCCATAGAGAGTAAAAATATGATCAACTGTGCTATATCCCTTTCTAAAGCCTGCTTGCTCTTCTCTGATTTTTCATTTGTTTCAACCCAGTCTGAAAGTCTTCTATTTAATATGGATGTGTATACTTTACTCATTATGCTTGTAAGAGAAACTCCTCGATAGTTGTCTGGCATACTAGTTGCTCCCTTCTTAGTATTGGCACAATTATAGATTTAGACCACTACCTTTGGAAATAAACCCTCATCAAAAAGCTTATTGAACAACTGCACCAAATAGTCAATTATAGTGTCATCCACATTTTTAAGCATCTCTCCTATAATTCTGTCTGGACCAGCACTTTTCCCCTCTTTCAATCTCTTTATGGCTGCGATTACTTCTTGTTTAGATATAGGTTCTTCAAGGACTTGGTCTTGCACAACATTGTCGATTCTGACAGTTTCATGTTCCACTGTTTCCTGGTCCTGTATCGTATTCTCAAAGTCTTGAAATAATCTAAGGAAATGGTCATGCCATTGGTCATTAGAAATTGAGTTACAGATTTTTCGTTTACAATTAACAGAACGAATAGTCTTCCAAAAGGACTTGGAGTCTCTCACATTTTCTTTAAGTTTTGTCAGTCTATTCTGGTCGAAGTCATACTTTTTTTGCTTTAGCATCTTTTTGTACTCCTTCTTGGATTGTACAAATGTCTCTTTCACTTCGAGTCTATTTGTCCTTCTAAATTCTCTCAGAAGCCTTTTAACTTGACGTTTCTTTTCGTGGCATTCATAATCAAACCAGTCATTGGTTTTTTCATTTTGCCCCCAACAGTTTTTACCATACATTCTGCTGCTCCAAGCAGTGCCTTTGTCGTTACATCAACTGGTTTATCAATATTTTCGTCTGAAACATGACATGCTTCTTGAACTGTCTCCTTAAATTCTAATGAGGCTAATTCAATCTTATACAACTGGGCAAACTCATCTGACCATACCACACGATCCTCTTTCATGTCATTAATTATGACTTCAGTTTCAGAACTTCTGCCTATATTATCCAAGTGCAATTCCACAGGTAGGTGCCAAGAATCTAAACGATCCATGACTTGCATAACACTGTTCATTCGAGAAAACAAATTTTGAGACATAACAAAATAGTCAATTACACTAGAGCCATTTGAACTTATAAAAGTAAAATCCCCATTTTTGTCCCCCTCACAAACCCCATTCAGAACAATGCAATCGAGCATAAGACACAGATCAAGCAATGAACGACCAAAATTGTTAACTGTTTCATATATTCTTTGTACAATTTACGTTTAATGAGCAAAATCACCCCTCCCGACCTTCTTCCTTGGACGGACAATTTCCTTGCTGGTGATACCATTATGACATGCTCTGGGAATAACCCAGTTAAATCAAAGGAATTGTCAATAAATGTTTCTGTCAAGCATGCCAATCAAGGAAGAAACATATTGCAAAAGGAACCACAGAATCCCACAAGGAGAAAAGGAGGAGAGTGACAGACAGACAGCGACAGAGGACGGACAGACAGACTTTATTTTTTAATTCATTCTTTAAACTAATAAACTTTTTGTTTTACCTTTTCCCCTGAATTTTTCCTCTTGCAGTGCCGACAAAAATTTTTAGATTATTTTTTTCCCAAGGGAAACCCGGGTTTATACCCATCCAAAGGATTTTGGGGGGAGGGGATCGGCACTAGTTAACCCCGAGGAAAAAATCCTCTTGAGGTGATTCTGACCCGGGTCGCAGTCCCCAGCCACTGCACATCACTCTGACCACCAGATCCCGCCCCTCTGTTCTAGCCGTTTTTTTCTCTCTATGTTGGATGTAGTGTGTTTTTGTATGTATGTATGTAGGGGATTTTTTAGTTTTGTTTTGTATGATGTTTTGTTTTTTTAAAAAACCCCTTTCCCCCCCCCCCCCCCCCCCCCCCCCCCCTTTCCCCCAAACCCCCCCCCCCCCTCCCCCCCCCCCCCCCCCCCCCCCCCCCCCCCTCTTCCTTCTTTCCTTCCTTCTTCGTACCACCCCCCCGTGGTTCCGCAACATTGGAATCCATTTGTACCCACCAAAAGGCCTTTCTCTGTTCCTCCCAAAATTCGTGTCTCAATATCGTTTTTTTTTAAAAAACCCGTGGGGTTTTTTTCTTGTATTATTTCCTTGTGTTTTTTTTTTGGGGGGGGGGGGTGTGGGGTGTGTGTGTGTGTGTGTGGGGGGTTTTTTTTTGTGTTTTTGTGTGGCATCTGGCTGTTTTTTTTGCCCGCTTCCCTTGACTATGTCTTTGTCTGTTCCCCCTTTAAAGCGGTGATGGTGTAAACCCCCCCCCCCCCCCCCCCCCCCCCACCCCCCAAAAAAAAAATTTATTTATTTTAAAAATTTTTCCCCTTTTTTTTTTTTCTTCTTTTTTCCTTCCTCTTTTTTCTCCCCCCCCCCCCCCCCCCCCCCCCCCCCCCCCCCCCCCCCTCCCCCCCCCCCCCCCCCCCAAACCCCAAAACCCCCCCCCAACCCCCTTTTTTTCCCCCCCCCCCCCTTTTTCCCTTTCCCCCTCCTCCTCCCCCCCCCCCCCCCCCCCCCTCTTCCTCAGTCTCTATCTCTATTCCCTACTTAGCATCTTCACAAAAACACAAATTCTTCCCTTTTTACGTAAGTTACCATTACAAACATGTATCAAGAGCAAGGATATATAGAACAGTTATTGTGGTAAGAGTAGCAGAGACCAACGCAACAACAACAGCAGTAGTCAGTCATTTCAGTTTTCATTTCATCTATACCACTTTTAATCACAGCAGGTTTCTCCGCGTGAAATTCGGGATGCTCTCCTCCGGGAAGAGCGCGTCGCCACAAAAGCAGCGCCACCCATTATTTTTTTGATTTTCCTGTCTGCAACTGTATTCGTTTTTCTATCAGAGTGGCTTTTTTTCTACAGAATTTTGCTAGGGACAACTCTTTTGTTGCCGTGGGTTCTTTTACGTGCGCGAACAAAATTTGTGTAACACAATAGAACTGGGTTTATCGTCTCACCCGAAAGACTAGCACCCAGACCACCACCACCCATGGTCTAATGGATGGGGGGAAAGTTTCGGGCCCAAACGGGGATCAAACCACAGCACATTTCCGACCCGGACTTATTTGCTTTCTAGGCAGGCACGTTACCTCTAGACCACCGCTCCACAACTTTGTAGTAAGCAGCAACCTCGAAGCTGTGTAAATTATTTATGACATCGCTGAGATCGATTTGCAGCGAAATGACTCGACCCTAGGATAAAAAATACATCAAACGTAAGGACACAACCACATTTTTCGACGGGGAAAATTAAACACGAGAGAGAGAGAGAGAGAGAGAGAGGAGAAGAGAGAGGAGAGAGGAGAGAGAGAGAGAGAGAGAGAGAGAGAGAGAGAGAGAGAGAGAGAGAGAGAGAGAGAAGAGAGAGAGAGAGAGAGGGAGAGCAGACAGACAGATTCGGAGGGACAGACAGACAGACAGACAGACACACACACACTGGGAGAGACACAGAGAGATAAAGGCGTAATGACTGAGACAGAGAGAGAGAAGGGTGAGAGAGAGAGCCAGAGAGAGAGACAGAGAAAGAGAGAGAAGGGGTACAGAGAGAGATAGAAAGAGAGAGAGAAGGGGTAAAGAGAGAGAGAGAGAGAGGGGGGGGGGGGGGGTACAGAGAGACAGAGAAAGAGAGAGAAGGGGTACAGAATGAGAGACAGAGAGAGAGGGGGAGGGAGAGTTACAGGGAGGGAGAAGGAGAGAGGGAGGGAGGGAGTAAGAGAGAGAGAGAGGGGGGGGGGATATGCAACACAGAAACAAACGATTGATCAAATGACAGAATAAAAAACAGCGAATGGAAGAATAAAATAAAAAGTCTGAAAAAGCAGTTTCAAACTGAACAGTTGAATTAATAAACTGATATATGATGTACATGTGAACAAATATGCACCCACAACAATAACAGACAACAGGTTTTAAAAAAAAAGACTTCAAATGAACTAAGGAACAAAGTCAGGTATACTAAACGCACACCTGCATGGATGTGTAAGAATAAACGTCTAGTACATAAATCATTAGAACAGCTGAAATAGATACAGGCCTCCATTCGGCAGACAAGCAACA
>CM054149.1:5525966-5528466 GCA_028751875.1 Rapana venosa
TATATATATTTTATATAGAGAGAGAGAGATGAGAGGAGAGAGAGAGAGAGAGAGGAGAGAGAGAGAGGGGAGAGAGAGAGAGAGATATATAACCATGACTATATGTCACAGAATTGTATTTTTTTTGTGTCTTGCAACTTCTCTCTCTCTCTTTCTTTCTTTCTTTCTCACCTAATCTTTTCTTTTCTTTTCTTAAAAAGCAAGCAATGTGCAATAATATGGTGTTTCTTAGCTTAAAAAAAAGAAATGAAAAGGCAGCCAGATAAACAGTTCTGTCTGCATGTCATTAATCACGCTTGTTTCCAAATGACTTTTTTTTGTCATGATGATGACAAGTTCTAATCTTTAGCTGCCAAATCATAGATTTCATTTTGTTTGGAGTTGGATCCAGACCACACTCTGCAGACCAGGCAGACAGACCAGCGTCAGATTTCATCTGTGCCTGCCTCTGCCATAGGCACTGTCTGTCATTCCCGTGTCGGACTGGCCAGCCACATCTGACACTGTACCAGAATGAACACCTAGAGCGCAACTCCATAGTCTTCCGAGACTGAAGGATGCCTATGTAGTGTTGGATCCAGAGCACACTATCAACAATTCGATCGTTCTTGCTCCCAATGTATCTGTGTAGGCTCTGTCTCCTTTCTGAATAAACATCTGTAAACAACCAACGCGTCCTAGTTCTGTCCCTTGCATTTGTACGCAAGAAGTTGCCTTCTGGTCAAGGGAAGTCACCGCAGAGGGTAAAGTGTTGGAAACCATCGAACAGCTAATGACCTCCCCCTTCTTCATTATGGCTGCCAGAACTGAAGTGAGCAGCTGGAAACTGAAGAAGAAGAAGAAGGTAGTGGTGGTGATGAAGAAAAAGGGGGAGGAGGTGAAGAAGAAGAAGCAGAGGAGGAGAAGAAAGAAAGAAAGAAAGGAAGGAAGGAAGGAAGGAAGGAAGAAAGAAAGAAAGGAAAGAAAGAAAGGAAGTAAGTAAGAAAGGAAGGAAGAAAGAAAGAAAGAAAGGAAGTAAGTAAGAAAGGAAGGAAGAAAGAAAGAAAGAAAAAAAAGAAAGAAAGAAAGAAAGCAAGGAAGGAAGGAAGGAAGGAAGGAAGGAAGGAAGGAAGAAAGAAAGAAAGAAAGAGGAGGAGGAGGAGGAAGAATGTAGTGTTGTTTAAAACTCGCAATAGCTAATTTACCTTGCGACGAAAACCAGAGACTTTAATGTTTAATTAAAAGCTCATTTGAGCTTGTATATTTAAATGTTGTGTACCTGAACATTTTCTAATGCTCAAGAATGCGTATTTGTCATGTTAATAGTACACAGGTATTAAAAAAAAGTGGTATACTTGATTTACATCCAAAAATTCACATATGAGAGAAAGAGTGAGAGTGATACGAAAAGTGCTATACATGGTTTGTATCCCAAAGTTCACCAGTGCGAGAGAGAGAGAGAGAGAGAGAGAGAGAGAGAGAGAGAGAAAGAGAGAGAGAGAGAGAGGGAGAGAGAGAGAGAGAGAGAGAGAGAGAGAGAGGAGAGAGAAAAAATGAAAATGACATTCTTTATTTCGAGGATAATGATAAGCACCCATGTTCTTTTTTTATCCAGTCCCAGAGAGAGAAAGGGGAGAGAGAGAGAGAGGAGAGAGAGAAGGAGAGAGAGAGAGAGACAGACAGACAGACAGACAGAGAGAGACAGAGAGAGAGTTCCCATCACCTACCTTCTTGATCATTTCCCCACCTTCAGTTCCTCGTAATATACACTCCGTCAACACAAACAACACCAGTCTTCCCACTAGAATCAAGATCTACATGACTCCCTTCTAAGACTCTGCACAGGGTAGTAGTATAAAACCTTTCAGACCAAACCTTATACAGAAGACAATTGGTTCACAAAGTTGTCAGTGCGCGCACATAAATCACGGCACAGACGATGCCTGTTTCTCGATAGGTAACAGTGGCAACTACTGCAGCCGCAACCGCATTGAAACGATAAAAATGTGGACATACGCCCACCACAGACTCCAGCCCAAACGTGTGTACACAAATCACGCGCACGCTGATCTTCCCAAGACATACAAATACAGATCCAACTACAACCGGCTGCTGAAGAAGCTGTCTCCTCGTGTTTGCACACACGTGCAGGGAAAATACCCCATCCTCCTCCTCCCACCTGCTATTTCCCATGTTCCCACCCTTTTGCACGCACGCACGCACGCACGCACTCGCACACACACACACACACACACACACACACACACACACACACAACACACACACACACACACACACACACACTCATCAAAGCTGTGTAAGATTACATGTAGGAAAAACATTAATTCTTCAGCATAGGCCTACATGCACATGATGTTACGATCTGTGTGCATACGTAAAAAGCTAACATTTGTATATGGCAGATTTTTTTGCACAAATTTCGGGGCTCCTCTCCCCTGGGACAGCGCTTCGCCACAAGACCAGCGCCACCCTTGCTTTTTCCTTTGCTTTCTGCATGTGA
>CM054149.1:5535966-5553466 GCA_028751875.1 Rapana venosa
AATTTTAACACAGTATCACTGACAATTCGGTCTTATTCAATCAGATCTGAAATACTGATACGTACTCTCCAAGTCGGAATGCGGCTACCTAATGTGGGGTGGTGGTGGGTGGGGGGTGGGGGGTAACGGTCGCATATCGCAAAAAATCTCACCATTGGTAAACCTCGGAGCTCTAGTCGAGAAACACTAAACAACCTAACACCCCCCCCCCCCCCCCCCCCCCCCCCCCAACAAAACAACAACAACAACCAAAAAAAACAAAAACAACAACCCTCCCCCCAAAAAGCCAAACAAAACAAAAAACAACGTTGAATACAGTTTCTCGTGACACTCGGGCCTGCGCTTTCTTTAACCAAGGGTCAAGACAACCCTTGTCCTTTTAAAGCTGCTGCATTTCCACACCCGGGTTGCAATCCCATCCCCTTTCCCAGTCACCTCCCTAGGGAATACCCCAAGTCAGTGGAACATTCAAACGGCTACTCACATTTTCTCCTAAACTTCTGAACTTTAAACAGCTGACTCTCTGCCAACTGTGTCTCAGAGATCAGGTAAAAAACCGGCAGTTGGGATTAAAAGAGGTGGGGTTTGGGGGGGGGGGGGGGGTAGGAGCTAAAGGTTTCTCTGATACAGATCTGACGCCGTGTATACGTTTTTCCTGCAGTTGAAAAGCCCTATGTGAATCTTGGGCATCTATCAAATGACGGTCTGTCAAACACAAGTGAAAAATACTGGCTCTAGCTGCTCATTGTGCTGTGCTCACAAACTTCATAAACCGTAAACAAAATGTACAAACAGCACACAACAATCACCCTCTCTCTCTCTCTCTCGCTCTGTCTGTCTGTCTACACACACACACACACACACACACACAACACACACACACACACACACACACACACACACGCGGCCGCGCGCGCGCGGCGCACACGCACACGCACACACATGTATACACACGAAAACACGCAGTCACAACTGTACACACATACATTAACTTATTTTCTTCAGTGTACACACGGAATCATAAACCTAAACCATAAAATCTAAGGGAAAGCCAGTCCATATTTAAAAAAAACACAAAACCCGTCCGATGACACACTACTGGGATGCTGCACAAGTTGAAAGGCAAGGAATTCCAACTTTGAGGGGCAGCAAAACTAAAAGCCTTTTACTCACTGTCTTTGGTTTGCTTCTGGAAAGCTGTAACCAGTTTTCGATGGAAGAACACAGAGTGAGTGAAAGGAGGTTTGTTTGAAAACAGTAAAGCCTACCGATGCTGTGGAAGTGATCTCTCAAAGTGACAGCATGCATTACTGAAATCTTGTGCTGGCAACAAAGCTTAACAGGAAGCCAGTGAAGGTCCATCTAAATAGAAGATGTTTACTCATGTTTGTATCATCGTCATCTTCAAGGTCATCACCATTGCCATCCTCATCACTGGCATCATCATCATCATCGCCAGCATCATCACAATCTTCTTCATTATTTTTGCTACGCAATCCGCCTGATGAAAATATTTTTCTTGGAAGATCGTTGTCTAGAGGTAGCGTTTATGCTTGAAAAAGAAAAGAAAAACAATCACTGGTGGCGCTGCTTTTGTGGCGACACTCTCTACTCGGAGACGGGACAGCTCAGTGGTCAGAACGCTCGCTTTCCCCCAGCCAATGTTAAGCAGCATCGAGCGGGGTTACCAATTGGATGGGTGACCATTTGCTTGCCTTGGCTTCAGTACAGTCGCCCAGTTCACCCAGTTGTAAATGGGTACCTGCCTCTTTAGGGTCAGGGAAGGTAAAGCAGCAAAAGAGATGGGATGGGTGCCGCCCTC
This sequence comes from Rapana venosa, assembly GCA_028751875.1. Classification (NCBI taxonomy): domain Eukaryota; kingdom Metazoa; phylum Mollusca; class Gastropoda; order Neogastropoda; family Muricidae; genus Rapana; species Rapana venosa. Next base: position 5,537,789 of record CM054149.1, read on the forward strand.
AATATGCTGGCCCCTGAAGAAGCTGAGGTTTCTGATGCCTCGCTCCCCTACAATCACATAGGTTTTGGGACAACTTGACCTTTTACTCTAATCGTGGAGAGCAGCCCGAATTTGACTCAGAGAAAATCTGCCGTGACTTAAAAGTGGTGTACAACAAAGTGTTTCGAACAATTTCATCGCTTTTCTTAATTGTTTACCCCAAGACAAAGAATGCAACATAAAATAGAATATAAAGGATGCTGCCAATCAAGTCATTTACAGAACTCCAAGGAGGCAAACTAGTTTCTGTTCAGAGAGTCTTGATGTATGTATGCCCTGCCAACAGTTTTAGTGATCAAACACCTGGCAACGGTCTCCGTTATCAAACACCTGCAGAAATGGGTAAAAGCAGTGGTAAACAGGATGAAAAGGTGAGCAAGCAAATAATGTGGAATGTGAACGGGTGATGTAGCGAAAAAGATATTTATGGTCGGATGGGCCATCCTCTTCAGGCATTTATCCTGGAAGCGCGTTTAACAAATTTCAGTAATACTGGTCTTTTCGCTACTGTTGTCTGGTGTAAATATGTCATTCAGGCAGTTGCTTGTGTCACAGTGAGCCAGTGAGTGAGTCACTGAGGGTGTGTGTGTTGTGTGTGTGTGTGTGTGTGTGTGTGTGTGTGTGTGTGTGTGTGTGATGTGTGTGTGTGGTGAGGGGGAGGGAGGGAGGGAGGGAGAGAGAAAGATACAGATTCTTTTTATAAAAAATATGGAATGGAAAAAGCACTCATGTGGTTTTTACATCAAGTCCCCGTGTGTATGCGGTTTTATAAATTCTGTCATCCGTTCCCAGCGGCACACAATGACCTACTCTTTCGAAAAGCGGAACAGGACTTAACGTGTGCGCAAGATGTTCTGAGAGAGAGAGAGAGAGAGAGAGGAGAGAGAGAGAGAGAGAGAGAGAAACGAGAAGAGAGAGGAAGCACAGGGAGAGACAGAGAGGAGCGAGAGAGAGAGAGGGACGAGACAGAGAGAGCGAGTAGAAGAGAGAGAGGGAGAGAGAGAGAGAGAGATAAAGAGAGAGAGAGAGAGAGAGAGAGAGATGAGTAGATGAGGAGAGAGAGAGAGAGAGAGAGAGAAGATAGGGAGAGAGAGAGGAGCAGAGAGAAAGAGAGAGAGAGGAGAGAGAGAGAGAGAGGAGGAGAGAGAGAAGAGAGAGAGAGAGAGGAGAGGGAGTGAGAGAGGAAGGAATGCACAGAGAGAGAGACACAGAGAGAGAGAGAAAGAGGAATGCAGAGAGACAGAGATAGCGAGGAGAGAGAGCTGAAGAGAGAGAGAGAGGGAGAGAGAGAAGAGAGAGAGAGGACAACAACACCACAGAATTTGATTGCGTAAAGCTTTCGCCCATTGCAAAGGGACGGGGGTGTGGGAGGGTGGAGATACTCTAAAAATAATAATAATAAAGAGAGAGAGAGAGACAGATAGCCAGACAGAGAAAGAGAGAAAGACAGCCAGCGGGAGAGAGACAGACAGAGAAAGAGAGACAGACAGAGAGAGAGAGACAGAGACAGAGAGAGAGAAACAGAGAGAGAGAGCGAGAGACAGAGAGACAGAGGCAGAGAGAGAGAGACAGACAGAGAGAGAAACAGATTTTAATTTTTTTATTTTTAAATTTTACTCTTTTATGTCGAGGATAATGGAATAAGCACTCATGTGCTTTTTCCCCATCAAGTCCTCGTGTGTATGCAGTTCTGTAAATGTTGTCATCCGTTCCCACCGACACACAATGGCCTACTCTTCCGAAAAGCGGAACGGGTTTTAACAGAGAGAGAGAGCGCGAGAGAAAGAGACAGACAGAAAGACAGAGACAGAGAGACAGACAGAGACAGACAGAGAGAGAGACGTAATGAGAGAAACAGCAACGTCATAAACGACAGCCACGGGCAGGCATGACGGGAAACGAAAGAAGGCATTGACGGAGACGAAGTGCGTGCAAACGCAGAAAAGCCAACAGTCCGAGTGACGAAACAACACGGCTCCCTTTAACCACAGCGTCACGAATCTTCCTCCTTCAGAGCTGCAGTTGAACCATCAAAGTCAGAGCCCCCATCCCTCTCCATAAGTGCGAGCTAACGTTCTGTGCTGCTGCTCACATTCCTTCACAGCAGAAGCGCAGGGTTCCTCCGGCTGGTGGCCCTGCGGCGGCGTGATATTGATAGTCTCCCTGTTGACTTTTTGTGGTTTTTTCTTTCATTTCGAGGATAATGGAATAAGCAGTCATGTGCTTTTTTTTTACATCCAGTCCCCGTGTGTATGCAGTCTTGACCCTGAGGATGCCACTCACAAATCCAGACACAGCGGGGTTGGAGAGAGATTGAGATGAGGGACATGGGAACGTGGGAATTGCAGAGGACTGGAACGTTACAAATAATGAGGCATGAAAAATAAAGCCAACACCCCCCCCCCCCCGCGAGCAAACCATTCCTAGCAAAGTTCCGAACTTTAAGGGGCTGCCACCCCACCTACTGTCTTTCTCAGTTGAAGAGATATTTGAGTTGTGTATGAAAGAGAGAGTGAGTGAGAGAATCACAAATTCTTTTATTTCGAGGACAATGAATAAGCACTCATGCACTTTTTTTTACATCGAGTCCCCGTCCTTATCTGGGATAACATCAAGATAGTTACTAAGGTAGACCGTGAGAGACACAGAGAGAGAAAAATAGACACAGACAGAGAGAGACAGAAACAGAGAGAGAGAGACAGAAAGCTTGCACACACACACACACCAGTGTCATATTCCCCGCTTTGATTTAAAGGAGGGAGGGAGAGAGAGAGAGAGAGAGAGGAGAGAGAGAGAGAGAGAGAGAGAGAGAGAGAGAGAGAGAGAGAGGAGAAGAGAGAGAAGAGAGAGAGAGAGAGAGAGAGACAGCGACAGACAGGACAGACAGACAGACAGAGACAGAGGATTGACAGAGAGAGATTGACAGGTAGAGACAGACAGACAGCCACAGAGACAGAGACAGAGAGATTGACAGAGACAGACAGCAAGACAAACACAACATACACACGCAAAGAGACAGACAGGATAATGAATCAGCACTCACGTACGGGATTTTGTTCATCCAGTCTCCGCCCTTATCAGGGATAAGACCAAGATAACAACAAAATTTAAAAACTGAGAGAGAGAGAATTGCACACTGAACACTGAAAGTAATTTACTGCCATTAACAATACAGTCCTTTTGGCAAGGTGCACAGTATGAACACAATTTAAACTTCTTTTTTTTTGCAACAAGGAAATAAATGAAAACGGAAAGAGGAAAAGGAATCTCCAATAACTACATTCAACCGAATGCATTAATTGTTATCGTAATCTTGCACATACACAAACACATACCAGAGTCATATTCCCCGCTTTGATGTTAGAGAGACAGACAGACAGACAGAGAGACAGAGACAGAGAGGTTGACAGAGAGAGACAGAGAGAGAGAGAGAGAGGGACAGAGAGACACAGAGAGAGAGCAACAGAGACAGAGAGACAGACAGGCAGAGACAGACAAGTCAAATTCTTTTATTTCCAGGATGATGAATAAGCACTCGTGCGCTTTTTTACATCCAGTCCCCGCCCTTATCAGGGATAACATCAAGATAGAAAAAAAGAAGAAAAAACTTGAGAGAGAGAGAGGGGGGACAGACAGACAGAGGCAGAGACAGAGTCAGAGACAGAGACAGACAGACAGACAGTCCAGACAGAGACAGAAAGAGCGTGAGAGAGAGTGTGGCGCGCGCGCGCGCGCGCGCGCGCGGTGTGTGTGTGTGTGTGTGTGTGGTACGTGTGTGTGTGTGTGTGATAGAGAGATAGACTGGCAGACAGACAGACAGAGACAGACAGAGAGATGAAGCATTCTTGCTAAAGCCTACAGCATATTTGCCAGTGAGTGCTAACCCGGTCTGGGTATGAAGCAGCTATTTATTTGTTAGATGGCATTCCCTGAGGGGAAAACTGCCACTCTGAACTGATAGGGTCAGCAATGATTTTATTTTCATTGTGTCAACAGCTATGAAAACTACAACAGATAAGTGAAGGTAAATATCATCATACACACACACAATACAACACACACACACACACACATATATATATATATATATATATTATATATATATATATATATATATATATATATATATAGAGAGAGAGAGAGAGGAGAGAGAGAGAGAGAGAGAGAGAGAGGGAGAAAGAGAGAGATTATGTAGACACGCGCACACACACATACACACACAAACGCACGCACGCACGCACGCGCTCACGCACGCACGCACACACACTCTTTCATCAATAAATGATGTGTAAATCTGTTGTGGGTCTGTGCCAGATTGTCTGTGCCCTTGAATAAACTATCTGTTGAAAGGATTTCTTTCGGCAGAAAAGATTTCTTTTAGCAGAATCATTCTTTCAGCGGGAAAGATTTCTTTCAGCAGAAATAGCTACAAACTTTATGTACTCCCTAAGAGTATCTTTGGAAGAGGGGGCTTTGTCATTTCATTCAATAATTTCTTGTTCATATTACACTGATCATTTCTATCAGTATTAGCAACTTTCTACTGTTACCAACACCATAATCAGCATATCTTACCAACACCATAATCAGCATATGTCATTATCATCTTCATGATCATCATCGTAAAGGACCTATGTTTTGACTTGCATCATCTGATTTTTCTGGAAATACCTGAAAATGCTTGAATTTATCATCATCATCACCATCACCGTCGTCGTCGTCATCGTCATCATCGTCGTCGTCATCATCATCATCATCATCATCATCATCATCATCATCATGGGACTCGAGTTACATCATCTGATTTCTCTCTGAATGCTTGAACATGCATATTTCAAAGATTTTCCTTCTTTTCTTTCAGGGCCAACAAACAACAACAACAACAACAACAACAACAAAATCAACAGCAGTTTACACACAAGATGAAAGGAAGGCTGGCAGTTGCAGTGCTGCGCAGAGATAAAACACGTTCCTTTGTAGGTGGTCTTGATGTCTGCATCAGCAAAGGTCTTAGCTAATAAACACCTGCAGAAATTAATAGGTAGCTGACAATGGATGTGCACAGAAGGAGGTGGTGCTGAGAAGGCAAATGGTGCGGCATGTGGATGCTTTACGAGATAAATGCTCGGGGGTATTCTTGTGAATTTCATGTTTCGAAATGTGAGTTTCAATACTGGACACAAGTGGGAACACTCACCATACATCATTTTGATTCCTTTATTTGATTCTTTTATATCGAGGATAATGGATAAGCACTCATGTGCTTTTTTTAAAATTTTACATCCAGTCCACGTTTATGAGGTTTTGTAAATTTTGCTATCTGTTCCCACCGGCACCCAATGCCCTACTCTTTCGAAAAGCAGAACGGGTTTTAACGTGTGCGCAAGATGTTCTGCGTGCGTTCGCACACGGGACCTCGGTTTATAGTCTCATCCGAAAGACTTTTGGGGAGAGTGGAGTCCACACTGATGTTGACTCCAGAGGAAAATATCCCCTTGAACGGGATTAGAACCCGGGTCGTCAGATTGCGAGCGTAATATTCTAACCACTAGGCTATCTCGTCTTACGAGAGACTTTTTGAACTGCATCTTTTAGTGACCTTTAACCTGTAGGAGCAGGTTTTTCCTTACCGATTCCCTTCCCACCCCTCCCCCCCCAAAAAAAAAAACCCAACAACAAAACCAACCAACAAACAAACCAAACCAACCAAAAAAACCCCCCAAAAACCCCAACCTGAAAGACAGAAAAGGACGGTTGCAGTGGTGTCATTCACAGACTTGCACAGTGATAAAGAAGGAGTCTCTATGCAGGTGGTCTCCATGTCTGCATTAGCAGCATTCTGAGATAACCCAACACCTGCAGACATGGCCGAAAGCAGTGGAGGAGGCAATGACCGAAAGCAGTGGAGGAGGCAAACAGAACGCAGTGGTGGTGACGGCGCGGGCAAATGTTGTGGAGTAAAGATGGATGCCTTGGTGAAAAGATACGGTCCATAACGTGCTGGGCGTTTATGTTTGGAAAATACAGATTTCGATCTTGGACTGGAGTTGGGACGTTCTTGTTACATGATTCTTCGTTGCTGCTGTTCAGTGAAAAACGTGTCAGCTGCTTTGGTACGAGAGTAAGAGACAGGGATGAAGGGAGGGAAGCACTGATTGATTGACTGACTGATAATCTTTATTCCCAAGGGTTACAGATACGTATTGACATACTTTCTCCCATCCGGCCCTTGCTCTGAGTAGGGACAAACATTAACAGGAGAGAGAGAGAGAGAGAGGAGAGAGAGAGAGAGAGAGAGAGAGAGAGAGAGAGAGAGAGAGAGAGAGAGAGAGAGAGAGAGAGAAAGAGAGAGGGGGAGAGAGAGAGAGGGAGAGAGAGAGACAGACAGACAAAAAGACAGAGACAGAAAGAGAGACAGAAAGACAGAGACATACAGACAGACAGAGACGGAGAGACAGACAGACAGACAGAGGTACAGAAAAGACAGAAAGAAGGATTTAACAAGCAAGACAAGACAGAGAGAACACACAGACAGGCATAAGCAGAGACAGAGATGGAGAGAAACAGACAGAAAGAGATCTAATACGCAAAAGAAGACAGTGAGAATGAGCGAGAAACAGAGAAAGAGAAGCAAAGAAATACAGATAGACAGACAGAGAAATACAGACATACAGAGACAGATAAGACAGGCAGACAGAGACATACAAACAGGCAGACAGACAGGCAGACAGAGACAAAAGACAGACAGACAGGGACATACAAACAGACATACAGACAGGCAGACTGAGACAGATAGACAGGCAGACAGAGACAGATAAGACAGACAGACAAAGACAGCAGACAGAGACAACAGACAGGCAGACGTAGACAACAGACAGACAGAGACAACAGACAGACAGACAGAGACAAAAACCACAGGTCATTAATATCTTCCTTTCTCCAGCCACAAGATGTTATCCAGGCCTTCAACTTTCAGGTGCCCTCTTTTCAGCCAGGCCTACCAGCACCACCAGCACACTTCCACCTCACCATCACCATCACCATCACCTCCAACATTGCACAGATGCTTTCCATTCCACATAATATAACCTTGCACACTTTCAAACACTGGTACTTTGCCAAGTGTCTTTCTGGTCTGCCGTGAAAACAAGTGTTAAAAAAGGGGGTGAGGTGGGGGGAGGGAGGGGCAACATTTTTTTAAAAAACCAAGTTTTTACCCAAATTTGACACTCGGCCTACAATTTGTTGTCTGTCTGGCGCTGCTCCTGACCCAAATCTGACACTCTGCTGCAGTTTGTCTTCAAAGCTATTTCTGGTCCAAATCTGACACTCCAATACGATTTGTTATCAGAGCTATTTCTGGTCCAAATCTGACACTCCGCTACAAATTGTTATCAGAGCTATTTCTGACCCAAATCTGACACAAAGCGCGCAATTAGCTGCTTGTAGGAAATGATTCATGACCCAAATTTGACACTCGGAGCGTACAGTTTGTTATCTGTTGGAACTGTGCCTAACCCAAACCTGACACTCAGTGTAGAATCTATCGGAAGTGTTCCTGACCCAAATCTGACACTCAGAGTACAATTTAGTGCTTGTCAAAACGATTCCTGAGCCAAATTTGACACTCTGGGCACAATTACGTGTTTGTCGAAGCGATTCCTAACCCAGATCTGACACTCAGCATACAGTTTGTTGTGAGTCAGAATTATTCCTTACCCAAATCTGGTACTCTGCTGCAATTTGTTGTCGGAACTATTTTTGATCCAAATATGACAGACAGCGTACATTTTGCTGTTTTTTTCAGAATTAATCCCGACGCAAACCTGACACTCGGTATGAATGTACTGTCTGTCAGAACATGTCCTGACCCAAATCTGACTTGAAGTGCACAATTGGCTGTCTGTCGGGACTATCCATGAATCAAATCTAATGCCGACCATACAATTCACTGCCCGTCTGGAGTTAACAACAGTGCCGACTCCACTCTCCCCAAAAAGTCCTTCGGATAAGAGTAAAAACCGAAGTCCTGTGAGCGAACGCACGCAGAACATCTTGTGTACACGTTAAAACGTGTTCCGTTTTTCGGAAGAGTAGGCCATTGTGTGCCGGTGAGAACGGATGACAAAAATGGCAAAACTGCATACACATGGGGAGTGGATGTAAAAATAAAGTGCTTATTCCATTATCCTCGAAATAAAGCAATAAAATAAAAAATAACACACACACAAACACACACACACACTCTCTCTCTCTCTCTCTCTCTCTCTCTCTCTCTCTCTCTCTCTCTCTCTCTCTCTCTCTCTCTCTCTCTCTCTCAGTCGCACACAGAGTAATGAAAATAGAACCTGTACATCTGTTTGAAAAGGTGCTTATATTCTAAATCTATGCATTCCATAACTTCTGCACACGGATTTACCACCACACATTTTGCTACTCTAAAAACGTTTACTTGCACTCCGTCTGTACCGATTCCAACAATATTCCAAAATTTATTTAAGTTTCATCGTGGGTGTGGGGCATGCAGTACTTCGACCTTTTTTGCTTTTTAATGTAACAGCAACCACATCTGCCACCACTACCATCATAATGAATAATAATGATAATAATAATGTATGGTATTTATATAACGCTGAATCTTGTAGAGCTGAGAGACACTCCGAGGGCAGCTGAGAGACGAGAGGACTGGAGAAAGGTGGTTGACAAAGCTTCGTAGGCACCCCAAAGGACTCGGAATCTGAGGGATCGGTGACGGTGACGGTGACTTGAAAGCAGACAAATCGAAGCACTTGCATTCAAATCATTTACGCACATACAACCTTCCACAAAAATATTAGAATTAACATATGTCAAATTTATGCTCATACACACATTCACAATCAATGCTTGATTCGACCTGACAACTGCCTTAACTTCCAGAGAAGTCGGTGTGTGTGTGTGTGTTAGATAAGTTGAACCTGTACTTGCCCAGGCCAAAATCTCCGCTGGGGGTTACTGATGCCAGCTAAAGGGTAAGACCACCACTGCCAGTCCTGACTTTCTTACCGGAGACACTTGAGGGAAGAAGACACAGGAACAAGCAGATCACGACCTGCGGGAAAAATGATATGACAGATAGGATCAGCAGTGATACGGCGGTGTTGATGCGAAAGACTGAAGACAGATGAGCCTGGGAAAAATTCGTTTACCAATTGATGCCCCCCGAACGACCATCTTAGTCAAGGGATTGCTGCTGAAAACGTAAACCTGTTGTTATGCTTTAAGATGTTATTTTGAGGTTGTTCCCATATCTATTAAAAGGGCCCTTTGGGTTTTTATACCCCTTTAGGACTCTATCAAGGAAAAAAATCTTCTGAATTTGGGAATGGTGATTAGAATTAGGGAAAGGTATCTGAAAACACCACACATGCCTGTTTCCCCATCCAGGGGGGCCCCTACAATAGAAAAGTGATTTCCAATTTTGGTGAGGAAAATAGAATGCATATTGGATGATCACGGGATTTGTGTGAGAACGCCCCCCAGCAAAAAAAAGCAACAACAAAAAACAACAACAGCAACAAAAACCCTTCTCTCCCTCCCCTTTTTCCTATTTGCAGACTGCAACTGTTACCATCACCAAATAATTTTCCCCATAAGATTGGAGCTTTTTATCTTGCATTAGATGATGCCCAAATTTGCACAAAAGTTCTGGTATAGCAAAGGGAAAGGGCGTTTTTTAACGTTGGGGGAAAATCTCTCAAACATATACTAATTTGGAGTTCAACGGGGGGCCCCCATTTAAAAGTCATCACGAGTTAAGACTCTTGCTGCTCGTACCTGTTTTTTCATTTCAAAAATATTTTGTATGAAGATTAAGAAGAACAGGTAACAGTAACAGAAGCAGTTGTTATGGTACTATAAGCATGTCATCATAACCTTAACTGCAGCACAAGCAGCAACAGCAACAACAACAACAGCAACATCAATTCTCCACCAGCCACATGATCAATGTCATCATAACCTGAACGGAAGCACAAACAGCAGCAACAACAGGAACAATAACAACATTAATTCTCCACTTCACAAGCAACACGATCATACCATCATCACTTTAATCATGAACATACCACTTGAACTCTTACCAATCAGACAGGACTTTATTCATTCCTGGAGGAACAGGGCTAAACATACCTGCCATAAAAGCAGACGACCCAGACGACGATACAGGTGTTATGAACAGCCTCCTGCTGTGAGAAATCAGCTTCCTGCTGTAGGGCCAACATGGCTCCATAAAAATAGACCCCCAAAGGCAATGGTATAAAGGGGGGTGGAGGGTTTGGCGAAGATATCATGGCCAAGAGAAAAAATTGGGGAGCGTGGGTGGTTCTTGGGGATTTTCTTGGATTGATAAGTATTTTTATGTGTGTGTGTGTGTGTGTGTGTGTGTGTGTGTGTGTGTGTGTGTGTGTGTGTGTGTGTGTGTGTGTGTATGGTGTGTGTGTGTGTGTGTGTGTGTGTGTGTGTGTGTGTGTGTGTGTGTGTGTGTGTGTTGTGTGTGTATGTGTGTGTGTGTGAATGAGTGAGTGAGTGAGTGAGTGAGTGTGTGTGTGTGTCGTGTGTGTGTGTGTGAGTGTGTGTGTGTGTGTATGTGTGTGTGTGTGTGCGTGTGTGTGTATTTTCGTCTGCTATTTAGATTCAGAGTCGATGCCAACTTCACTGATTTGGTGTAGGAAGGTAATCACCCCTGAAGATTATGAAGAAAAAACCCCATATACCACTGCTCGAAATAAAAATAAAAATTCTTGATACATTTGCGTGCACGCAAGCCCACACGCGCGAGCTTATGTTTGAGAGAGAAAGAGAATCAAATCAAATCAAATTCATGTACTGAAAGAGAGTGAGAGTGAGAGAGAGTGAGAGAGAGAGAGAGAGAGAGGGAGAGAGAGGGGAGGGAGGGAGAGTGTGTGAGAGAGAGGGGCTGAGAAACAAAGAACAACAGTACAGACAATTTTTTCTTTCAGTGAGTAATTGAATAAGTACGACTTTTTTCACCCATCCCCAAGAGAAAGAGAAAAAGGAAGAGAATGATAACGTGTGTGTGTGTGTGTGTGTGTGTGTGTGTGTGTGTGTGTGTGTGTGTGTGTGTGTGTAACTTTTTCGCTTTCTTTCTACTCCCCATCTCTCTCTCTCTCTCTCTGTCTGTCTCTCTCTCCCTCTCTGACTCTCTCTTTGTCTCTGCCTCTCTCCCTTCCTCCCTCCTTCCAAGTGTTAAGCGTTTACTTTCTTTGCATCCCACACCACTTTCTCTGTAAACTTTTTTCTCTCTTTAATTAAAGAACCCACTTTAAATCCCGAGAATAATCCTACACACTGTCTCCATCATCTGTTCATTTTTCTTTCAGAAAGGCAGACTAATTTCCGCTGCACTCCACAGAACAAAGACGCTTTGGCACACAAACTCTTGGAGTTCTACACTCCACTGCGAGCGTTGTGTACCGCTGCCTTAAAACATGGCTCTGTCTTTGTTTCTGCAATTTTCGTCTGCTTCTGTTTCTGTCTGTCTGTCTCTGTTTCTGTGTCTGTCTGTCTGTCTGTCTGTCTGTTGGTCTCTCTCTCTCTCGGTTCTGTTTTTCTTCTTGCTACTTTCATCTATCTCTGTTTCTCCGTTTCTCTCTCTCTCTCTCTCTGCCTGTCTGTCTGTCTCTCTCCCTCCCCCCTCTCTCGGTTCTGTCTTTCTTCTTGCTACTTTCGTCTGTATCTTTCTGACTGCTTGCCTCTCTGTCTGTCTGCCTGTGTATCCCTGCTGTCTCACACAACACTAAATGCATGTCTTTGAATCCTTTCAAAAAGTCTGATCCCTTAATTATTTCTTGTCTTTATCTTAATTAACAAAGAAAGAGAAAAGACAAAAAATGAATAAAAGACTGAAAGAGAGAGGGAGAGAGACAGACAGACAGAAACAGACAGGCAGGCAGGCAGACAGAAACAAATAGGCAGACAGACAGACACACAGGGACAAGAGGCAGACAGACAGACAGAGACAAAGACAAACAGACAGGCAGAAACAGCGACAGATACAGAACACAGAGAGAAAGAAATGAAGAGACAGACAGACAGACAGAGATAGACAGGCAGGCAGGGACAGAACACAGAAAGAGAGAAAGAAATGAAGACAAAGACAAAGAGACAGAGAGACAAGACAGACAGAGACAGAGACAGAGAGAGAGAGAGTGACAGACAGACATCGACACGCAAACAATCGATTGCAAGGAAGAGAGGAAGAGACAGACAGAGGAAGCCACAAAAAATGTAGACTACAGAGGAAGCCAGGGACCATAATATTATCTGTGGCCTCGATCTCCCACAAGCCAACCTGTGCCCAGCCCACCTTCCTGCATGCATCGCCTTCTGCGCACGTCGCTTCAACAGCGTGCACAGTTTCACACCGGTGTGCCAGCAACACCACAGTCAACACAGGAGGGAGCAGAGGAGTCCTTTCTTCCCGGGATGCTTGTGCCGATGATGGCCCAGATGAGAGACGGAGGATTATACCAATTCTTCTTTTACCTGATGTATTTATCTCTTCAGGGGACGGGATAGCTCAGTGGTAGGAGCATTCGCTTTCCCCCAGCCAAGTTAAGCAGCGTCGAGCGTGGTTACCACTTGGATGGGTGACCGTTTGCGCGCCTTGGCTTCAGTACAGTTCCCCCAGTTCACCCAGCTGTAAATGGGTACCTGCCCTCTTTAGGGTCAGGGAAGGTAAAGCAGCGAGGGAGAGGAGATGGGCGCCGCCCGCAATATGCTGGCCCTAGAGAAGTGAGGTCTCTGACGCCTCGCTCCCCTACGACCTTATAGGTTATGGGACTGCTTTACCTTTACCTTTTATTTCTCTCTTCTTTGTCCAGGAGTTTCAGTGGCTGGCTTAAAGTTTATGTTGATCGTTCCTGGCCTCGTGCATTTATTTCATTTCGTTTATATTTCATATATGACACTTAAAGTCACAGCAGATTTCTCAACGTGAAATTTGGGTTGCTTTTCCCGGGGACATGAAAATACTTCTGATTCTCTTGCATACCGTGTATTCTGTGCACATGAAAATACTTCTGATTCTGATGAGTTCCAAGCATTCTGTACACTTGAAAATGCTTCTGATCCTCTTGTATTCCACGCAAATGAAAATACTTCCGATTCTCTTGTATTCCATGCATTCTGTGCACAAGAAAATACCCAAGGAAGATAGTACCTGGTAAAAACAAATCGTAGAAAAAACTATTTTTGTAGGCAAGTGCAAAAACTGAGAGCAAAAACCCTGACACATTACTTAACAAAGATTTCGAACGTCAAGGTTATAAATCTGCTGGGTTTTCAAACAAAGCAGAACAAAAGTCATCTCGAGTAACAAACCTCAATGTTCTAACATGGACAAGATGGTATTGTTAAATCATACCACAACGATTACAGTCGTGTACATACCGACAAGTATGTGACTTTTTCATCTGCTCGGTTGTTGGTATTCACGGTTTGTCGTTGCAGGTCCACACAAGAGTGAACTGGCGATGTGAGAGGGGGGGGGGGGGGAGGTGGCAGGGAACAGGGGGAGGGAGCACCATGTTTTAAGGAGTGACTGGTGATGAAGTCACATTGTAATTTCATAATGGGTAGGGTGTTAGGGTTATATCCAGGGAATGTGCTTCAACATTGTTACTCTTTTATACACATTGCAATACGGATAAGCTGATAGTATGATTATACCATTATTATTTGACTGCCTACTGAAGAATCAATAAAAAAAAATTAAATAAAATAACGAACGTAGTGACGGACAAGTCTCTGATAGATAGCAATCCTGATGCTGCCAGTTGACTGTTTGCTGCGCTAATCACAGCACTTGGCAGGCGGAGATCAGATTTCCGTGCTGACAACAAACTGGCAGTTGTTAAATGCCAGAGCGAGATTGTCATGGGTCAACAAAGAAACGCAAAATGGTTTCCCTTGTCGTCCACGTCGCTTTGTTGTAACAGCCATTTCGAACACTGACACTTTTGCTATCAGTGAATATGGTTTCATCTCACGCTAGGGGGTGAGGCTGGGTGGATAGTCTAGTGAGTAGAGTGCTGAACTCGCGGTCTGACGTCCCGGGTTCGAGCCAGCACCGAGACGCCTGTTTGAGGGGATTTTTTTCCCATGGAGTTAACATCAGTACTGGCTCCACTCCCCTGAAAGTCCTTCGGGTGAGGCTTTAAACCGTAGCCCTGTCTATGAAATCAAGCAGAACAGCTTGCGCACACGTTAAAACCTGTTCCGCTTTTCGACACAGGTCATAACGTGCCGGTAGGAACGGGTGACAAAGTTCATTTTTAAAAAACCCTTTACGCACACTGGGTGTCGTGTTTAGACATCATCTCCGAAGTCGGAATGCAGCTACCCTAGTGGTGGGCAAACAGCTGCATACAAATTATCTCACCGTTGGTAAACCTCGGATGTCTAGCCGAGGAACGGGGGGAAACATTCTCAGGCTTTTTTCTTCAGCAGGAATTCCAAAACCAGGGTTCTTGTGTGTCTGTGTGCGCTGCATTTTTTCTTAAAACAGAACACACCTGGTTTGGGTTTGTTTCTGTTTAAGCCGATTTGTGTCAGTCCGTCTATCTGTCTGTCTGTCTGTCTGTCTGTCTGTCTATCTGTCTGTCTGTCTCTCTGCCAGTCAGTCTGTCTTTGTTGGCTTTTTCTTTCTCCTGCTGTACGAGCTGTTTCCTTTCATGAATGGTATCTTCATCACTTATTTATTATTTATTTATATCACTTTAAGTCACGGCAGATTTCTTTGCATGAGATTCGGGTACTACTACGACTACTGCTACTACTACTACTACTACTACTACTACTACTACTACTACTACTACTACTACTACTACTACTACTAACTACTACACTACTACTACTACTTCTACAACTACTACTAACAACAACTGCTGCTGCTGCTGCTGCTGCTGCAACAACGACTACTACCACTATTACTGATACAATTATCAGGAATCTTTATAATAGAAGTAGAGTAGAAGAAAAAACCCAGAAAACAAACAGAATGACAGACAAAGAGAAAGTCGTGACAGAAGGACAGAGCCATATCAAGTTCATCATCATCAAAATCACCACCACAACCACCACAACAACTATAACAAGAAAGACAGAGATGGCAAACAGAACAGACCAGAACAGAAAGTAACAGAACAGAGAAAGACTCGTAACAAAGGGCAACAGAACAACAGTTACATAAAGTCTGGCAACTGGGAGACTTTCTTCTTCAGGCATCCCTATTATCCCTGTTGAAAACTGACAGGTGTGGGTCGGTGGGACAGATACCCCCTTAACAAAGAATGCTGGCAATCCCATTCTTTTTTTCTGTTTCAACCACAGACTGCCGTGCTGGTGCACCTATTCTGGCACCAAGGTACAATAATTATGCTGTCCATAAACCTCCGTCTTCTTATCTCCTGCCCAGCGTCTAGGATTCCAGCACCCACTCTCGTTGGTTTCTGCAAATTGCTTCATGCGGATGGAGGGTACAGGTGGTTTAGGTTTTGCTTTATTATATGTTTTATGTATGTTTTGTTTTATGTATATTGTGTGTATGTTGTGTATGTTGTATGTATGTATGTATGT
>CM054149.1:5558466-5570966 GCA_028751875.1 Rapana venosa
TATCTATTTTATTTACTTTATTCTTTTATTTCGAGGATAATGAAATAATCACTCTTGTGTTTTTTTCCATCCAGTCCCCGTGTGAATGCAGTTTTGTAAATTTTGTCATGTGTGTCTGTCTGTGACTGTGTGCGCGGGTACGCGTACACGTATTCATGTGTGTGTGCATGCCTTCGTGTACGTGTGTGTGTGCATGCCTGCATGCGCGCGTCCATGGCATGCATGCATGTATGTGTATGAGTGTGCGCATGCGTGTTGTACGCTCTTTGGGTTTTTTGGGGGGGATCCATTTCAGACAAGAAAACCCCGAAACTGTCAGACTGCAACAGAGAGTGCAGGTCGTCATGCTGATGACTGACAGACAGACAGACAGACAGACAGACAGACAGACAGACAGACAGACAGGTGTAAGTAGGGGGAACAGCGTACCGTCAGGAAAGAATCCAGAACATCTCTCTCTCGCTCTCCTCCCTAGGGGGACGGGATAGTCTGGTGGTTAGAGTGATGCATTTGTGATCTGCTCACCCGGGTTCGAATCTCGTTCAAGAAGATTTTTTCCTCTGGAGTTAACATTAGTGCCGACTCTACTCTCCCCCAAAAGTCCTTAAGATTAAACTATCAACCGAGGTCCCGTGTGCGAACGCACGCAGAACATCTTGCGCACAAGTTAAAACCTGTTCCGCTTTTCGGAAGAGGCCATTGTGTGCCGGTGGGAACGGGTAACAAAATTTACAAAACTGCATACACACGGGTTCTCGATTTTAGAAAAACCCTAGATGAGTGCTTATTCGATTATCTTCGAAATATAAGAATAAATAAAATAAATTAATGAAATCTCTCCTTTCTCTCTCTCTCTCACACACTCTCGCTCTCCCTCTCTCTGTCCCTCCTCCCCCCCCCCCCCTCTCTCTCTCTCACTCTCTCTCTGACTACCTGTCGCCCGGCCCACTGTTGCAGGAATTCTTCTGGCACACAAACGTTTTTTCCTGTTCATAAATCTGTACTGTTATCACGGCAAAACAAACACACACACACACACACACACACACACACACACACGGACACACACACGGACACTCACAGACACACACAGACACACACAGACACTCACACACACACACACACACACACACACACACACACACACACACACACACACAAGAATTCTGGAACTCGCCTTGTATTTCTTTGTTGCCTATTTCTATTTTGTTTGTTGTTGTTGTAGAATGCAGGTGGAACTTATTTTTGTTTTTGCAAAGCTGTGTTCCATTTTGGCTGATTTCTATGTTTGGGGTTTATTTGGGTGGTTTATTTTCGTTCCTCGGCTAGGTTTTCCCTGTGGTAAGGTTTTGTGTATGGGACAGGTTTTATCCACCATTAAGGTAGCCGCATTCCGACTTCGGGATGGTGTCTAATTAATGCTACACCTGTGTACACGCGTTTCTTTTTTTAAAATTTCGTCATCTGTTCCGACCGGCACGAAATGGTCTGCTCTTTCGAAAGGCTTAACGGGTTTTTAACGTGTGCGCAAGATGTTCTGCCTGCGTTTGCACGCGAAGCCTCAGCTATTCATTTTTACCATTTAAGCCACGGCATATTTCTCTGCGTGAAATTCGGACTGCTCACCCCGGCGAGAGCGCGTCGCCACAAGAGCAGCGCCACCTATTTTTTTTTTTTTTTTCTATCTGCATCTGTATTAATTTTGTTTTGTTTTGTGGCTTTTTTCTATAGAAATTTGCCGGGGACAACTCTCTTGTTGCTGTGGGCTCTTTAACGTGCGCTGAATAATTATGTATAACACACGGGACCTCGGTTTATTGTCTCATCCGAAAGACTAGCACCCAGTCCACTACTCATGGTTTAATGGATGGGGGGAAAAGTTTCGGGCCCAAGCGGGATTCGAACCACCGTACACTTCCGACCCGGACTTTTCGCTTTCCAGGCAGGCGCGTTACCTCTAGACCACCGATCCACGTGTGGTCTCATCCGAAGGACTTTGTGGGGAGTGGAGTCAGTATTGATGTTAACTCCAGGGTAAAGTTCCCTAAAACGGGTAC
The DNA here is from genome assembly GCA_028751875.1 of Rapana venosa. NCBI lineage: Eukaryota > Metazoa > Mollusca > Gastropoda > Neogastropoda > Muricidae > Rapana > Rapana venosa. The sequence goes on from CM054149.1 coordinate 5,560,524, forward strand.
CTCTGTGGTGGCTCGATCCCGGGCCGTCAGATCGCGAGTGCAATGCTCTAACCACTAGGCTGCCCCGCCCCCCATTTCTATGTTTAATATGCTTTACTTCTTTACCTGTTAAGGATGTTACAGATAGGCAGAAAGGTGCACGGAGGACAGGTATGTCTGTTTAATTAGTTGTTTTCGTTGAAGACACAAAACAGTCTGCTTGCATGTTTGAAGTGTGTGTGTGTATGTTAGTTGAAGAAACAAAACAGTCTGCTTGCACGTTTGAAGTGTGTGTATGTGTGCGTGCGTGCATGCATACGCACGCGCGAACGCGCGTGTGTGTTTGCGTGTGATGTTTATGCACACAGACATAGAGAGACACACACACACTAGATAGATAGATAGATAAATAGATAGATAGATAGATAGATAGATAGGTAGACATATAGACAGACAGACAGACAGACAGATTGATAGATAGATAGATAGACAGATAGATAGATAGAGATAGATAGATAGATAGATAGATAGATAGATAGATAGATAGATAGATAGATAGATAGATAGATAGATAGATAGATAGATAGATAGATGGATGGATAGATATATCAGACAAGTTCAGGGTCAGACATTTTGGCAAAACATTTTTTGGTAAATAAAGCGTACACAGTCTTTATGGATTCGATAACCAGTAATGTGAACATCTGGAAAAACATCTGGAAAAACGAGCAACCACTTGACACATATACACTGGACCGTATGAATGCTCAGAAAATCAAAATCATACTCAGAACAGCTATGAAAACAAACAGACAAATCCGAGCCTTTGTCTTTTTAGAACTAAAGCAGCAAATGAGAACGTTCTTGATATCCGTTCTCTGATAACTTGGCGAGCTGTCTTACGATAGTAAGGTAAAAGGTAAAGGTGTCCCATAACCTATAATCTATGTGGTCGTACGGGAGTGAGGTGTCAGAGACCTCAGCTTCTCCAGGGGCCAGCATATTCAGGGTGACGCCCATCTCTTCTTCCCTCGCTGCTTTACCTTCTCTGACCCTAAAGAGGGCAGGTACCCATTTACAGCTGGAAGAACTGGGGGACTGTACTGACGCAAGGCGCGCAAACGGTCACCCACCTAATTGGTAACCCCGCTCGATGCTGCTTAACCTTGGCTGGGGGAAAGCGAGTACTCTGACCACTGAGCTATCCCGTCCCCAAGACAGTAGACATAAAAAGAGCCTTGCTTCAACAATATCAGTCTCAAACATGTACCCACAACTTAATAACCAAACCCCAAAGTAAAATCCTACGATACTCGAGAGAGGACAACAACAACAAAACAGAAAAAAATCTTTCACTTGACGGGAACCGTACGGTCGCATTACTATGCCCTACAGCGTTATTATCACTCGCATTACTACGTTGTTATTATTAAAGTGAACAGCAACGCACTCGGTGTCTTCCTCTAGCCAGAGAGCCCGTGGTGTGCTGACAATTATTTCTCAGAAGTCTGGTATGGAAAACAGATGTCAGGGGCGGCCTGACGACGCCTGCCCCTGTACACGGCCCCACTTGCAGACAACAGCACAGACAGAGAGAGAGAGAGGATTACCTAGCAGTGTTCTGTTTTCTTTCCCAAGAATACGCGGGATTAGCTGTCCGTGTGCATTAGTGCATATAATGCATTGGGGCTTTGCGCGGGTTGGTTTTTCCCCTCTCCCCTCTTTCTTTTATTTTCCAGGATGTTCATGGTATTATGTTTTTGGTGGGGTGGGGTGGGGGTATGGTAGGGTGTGGGGAGTTGGGGGGGGGGGGTGTGGAGTGTAGGTGTGGTGTGGTGTAGTGTGGTACGGTGTGGGTGTGGTGGGGGTGGGGTGTGTAGGTGTGGTGTGAGGTGTGGAGAGGTGGGAAGTGATGTGGGGTAGTTTGATGTGGTGTGGTGTGGTACGGTGTGGATGTGGTGGGTGGGGTTGTGGAAGGGGGTGTGGTGTGGTGAGGTCTAGTATGGTTTGGTGTAGTGAGGTGTGGTGTAGGTGTGGTGGGCGTGGTGTGGGGGTGTGATGGGAGCATGGTGTGGTGTTATATGGTGAGGTGTGGTGTGGTGGTGTGTGGTGAGGTGTGGTGAGGTGAGGGGTGGTGGAGGTGAGGTGTGGTGTGGTGAGGTGAGGTGTGGTGAGGTGAGGTGTGGTGAGGTGTGGTGAGGTGAGGTGAGGTTAGGTGTGGGTGAGGTTTTGGTGAGCTGAGGTGAGATGTATGGGTGTGGTGTGGTGTGGTGTGGTGGGAGTGAGGTGAGGGGAGGTGTGGTGAGGTGAGGTGTGGTGAGGTGAGGTGAGGTGTGGTGAGGTGAGGTGTGGTGAGGTGAGGTGTGGTGAGGTGAGGTGGGTGAGGTGAGGTGTGGTGAGGTGTGGTGAGGTGAGGTGAGGTGAGGTGTGGTGAGGTGTGGTGAGATGTATGGTGTGGTGTGGTGTGGTGTAGTGAGTTGAGGTGAGGTGAGGTGAGTGGAGGTGGGTGAGGTGAGGTGTGGTGTAGTGAGTGAGGGGTGGTGAGGTGAGGTGAGGTGAGGTGGGTGAGGTTAGGTGTGGTGAGTGAGTGTGGTGTGTGAGGTGAGGTGTGGTGTGTAGTGGAGGTGTGGTGTGTGAGGTGTGGTGTGGTGAGGTGTGGTGTGGTGAGTGTAGTGGGTGTGGTGTAGTGAGGTGTGGTGTGGTGTGGTGAGGTGTGGTGTAGTGAGGTGTGGTTATAGGTGTGGTGTAGTGAAGTGTGTGGTTTGGGGTGAGGTGTGGTGTATGTGTGGTGTGGTTGTGGTGAGGTTTTTTGTGGTGTGGTGTAGTGAGGTGTTGTGTGGTAAGTGTGTAGTGAGGGGTGGGTGTGGTGGAGGTGGTGGTGTGGTGAGTGAGTGGTGTGGTGTATGTGAGGGTTTTGGGTGTGGTGTGGTGTGGTGTGGGGTGTGAGGTGTGGTTGGTGTAGTGAGGTGTGGTGTGTGAGGTGAGGTTAGGTGTGTGAGGTGAGGTGTGGTGAGGTGTGTGGGTGTGGTGTAGTGTGTGTGAGGGTGGTGAGGTGTGGTGAGGGGTGGGTGTGGTGTAGTGAGGTGTGGTGTGGTGAGGTGTGGTGTGGTGAGGTGTAGTGAGGTGTGGTGTGGTGTGGTTAGTGTGGTGAGGTTGTGGTTGGTGTGAGTGTGTGGTGGGGGTGTGGTGTAGTGAGGTGTGGTTAGTGAGGTGTGGGGTGTGGTGAGGTGTGGTGTAGTGTGGTGAGGTGTGGTGGTGGGTGTATAGGTGTGTGTGTGGTGTGGTGTGGTGTGGTTAGGGTGTGGTGTGGTTGAGGGGGTGGTGTGGAGAGGTTGGTGGTGGTGTGTGGTGGTGAGTGTGAGGTGTGGGTGTAGTGTGGTGAGGTGTGTGGTGTGGGATGGGTTAGGTGTGTGTGGGTGGTGTGGGGTGTGTGTGGTGAGGTGTGGGTGTGGTGAGGTGGGTGGTGTGGTGAGGTTGTGGTGTGGTGAGTGTGGTGAGGTGAGGTGTGGGTGGTAGTGAGGTGAGGTGAGGTGTGGTGTTGGTGGAGTGTGGTGTGGAGTAGGTGTGTGGTGTGGGGTGGGTGGTGTGGTGGTGTGAGTGAGTGATGGGGTGTTGGTGTGGTGAGTGTGGGTGTGGTGTGGTGTAGTGTTGTGTAGTGAGATGTGGTGTGGTGGGAGTGGTGTGGTGGATGGGTGTTTGGTGAGTGTGGTGTGGGTGGTGTGTGGTGTAGTGAGGTGTGGTGTGGTGTGTGGGTGTGGGTGTGGTGTGTGGTGTGTGGTGTGTGAGTGGTGTGTGGTGAGGTGTGGTGTGGTGTGATGTGGTGTGGTGGGGGTGGGAGGGTTTAGTTTCGGACGGTGTGGGTGTGGTGTGGTGGGTTGGGGGTATGGTAGGGTGGGGTGTGGGTGTGGTGAGGTGGGGTGGGGCAGTGGTGTGACGGATTTTGGTGGGGTGTGATGGGGTGTGGTGTGATATGGTTAGTGGTGTGTGGGTGGTTAGTTTGGGGAGTGGTGTGCATGTGGTGTGGTTTGGTGTGGTGTGTAGTGTGGTGTAGTGTGGTGTGGTTTGGTGTGGTGTAGGGGTGGTGTGGTGTGGTGTAGGGTTGGTGTAGTGTAGTATGGTGTAGTGTGGTGTAGTGTGGTGTGGTGTGGTGTGGTGTGGTGTAGTGTGGTGTAGTTGTGGTGGGTGTGTGGTGGTGTGTGTGTGTGTAGTGTGGTGTAGTGTGGTGTGGCGTGGCGTGGTGTGGTGTAGTGGTGTGGTGTGGTGTGGTGTAGGGGTGGTGTAGTGTAGTATGGTGTAGTGTGGTGTAGTGTGGGTGGTGTGGTGTAGTGTGGTGTAGTGTGGTGTAGTGTGGTGTGGTGTAGTGTGGTGTAGTGTGGTGGGTGTGGGTGGTGTAGTGTGGTGTAGTGTAGTGGGGTGGGGTGTGGTGTGTGTGGTGTAGTGTGGTGGGGTGGGGTGTGGTGTGGTGTGGTTTGTTTTCTTGTTTTCCTCTATCTTCTTTCAATAATGTTCGCCTGTCCAGGTGGTTTTGTTTAAATGCATTCGTGTTTTTCGTATAAGAAACATTCCGATTCAGGTCAAAGATTAGGAGGGGAACATTCTGTTTCTTTGTCTTTTACAAGGTTTACTCAGAGTTTTCAAAGAAAAAAATTACATTAGAAAACAAATCTCAGCATTCCCGGGCTGTCAGACTTTTGTTATTTGGTGCTACGAAAGGTGGCGAAAAACATACTACTTATAGTCTTAATAAAAAAGAAGCCTTGCTATGTTCGCTCTCTCTCTCTCTCTCTCTCTCTCTCTCTCTCTCTCTCTCGCTCTCTCTCTCTCTCTCCTCTCTCGCTCTCCTCTCTCCTCTCTCTCTCTCTCTCTCTCTCTCCCCTCTCTCTCTCTCTCGATCGCTTGCTTGCTTGCTTGCTTACTCACGCGGCACGTGCGTGCGTGTGTGTTTGTGTGTGTGTGTGCGTGCATGTATATTTTTATATACACACATATCTGTGGCATATAGTTATATATATGTATGTAATAGATTTATAACATATACATAATATATACACACATATATAGATATAATGTGTGTGTGCGTGCGCGTGCGTGTTTTGTGTGTATGTGTGTCTGCGCGCGCGCGTGCGTGCATTTGCGCACATACGTGCGTGCGTGCGCTTGCGTACATACGTGCGTGCGTGTGTGTATTTATGCATGTACGTATGTATGTGAAGGTGACTAAGTGCTTGCGTGCAACTGTGTGTGTGTGTGTGTGTGTGTGTGTGTGTGTGTGTGTGTGTGTGTGTGTGTGTGTGTGTGTGTGTGTGTGTGTGTGTGCTTGCGTATGTGCGTGTTTGTATGCATGTATGTATGCATGATAATGTGTGCGTGATTGCGTGTGTGTATGTATCCATGTATGTACACACGAGAGTTTGTGAGTATTTGCGAATGTGAACGCGCACGCGAGTGGGTGATTTGCTGACAGACTTTCTAGAAGTTGACTGAAGTGCTGTTTTAGCAGCATGTTGACCAAGTGTGCCCCATAACACTCTATTTTCCCTGGCTACCTTAACCGTGTCCTCCTTTGCTTTGCTTCTGACTTTTAAAAAAACCAACAAAAAACCTACTGCACTTTTACTGCAGCCTGGTCGGGGCAACGGGCATATCTTGGAATCGGCCAACCGACACACACAGAGAGCTCCACTTTTCAAAGTCTGACCTTCACCAATATCTGCATCGTTGACTCCGTGTGAATTATGAAAAAAACACCCGAACCCACAAGAGTATCCTTGTTTGCATAGAACAGGTTTGTTTGTGACTAGCACTCCCCCGGGTGTGTGTGTGTGTGTGTGTGTGTGTGTGTGTGTGTGTGTGTGTGTGTGTGTGTGTGGTGTGTGTGTTTGTGTGTGCGTGTGTGTGCGTGCGTGCTGCGTGCGTGCGTGTGTTGTGTGTGTGTGTGCGTGCGTGCGTGCGTGTGTGTGTGTGTGGGCTCACAATCAACCCCCCTCCCTCCCAAATTGACGTGAGTTAGCAGGGGAGGAAAGCAAATACCATTATTATCAGCGTCATTGTTGGGATGCAACACTCCAATATTGACACAACTGCTAAAAACCGGGCAGGATATCGGGAAGTGAGTAAGTGAGGGAGGGGGGGGGGGGGGGGGGGGGGGGGGGGAGAGAAAGAAAAGAGTAAATCGGTAAGGAGGAGAAAGGTGAGAGAGAGGGGGGAAGGAAGTGAGGATGGAGGGGTGGAAGTTGAGGGAGGGGGGGGGGGGGGGGGACGTACGAGAAGAGAGCAAAACACATCTCCCTCCCTCTCCCCTCCTCCCCTGCAGCAGAAGGAACAATGGTTAGCTTTCTCCTTCAAAACTCACAGCTGATGCTTTTTCTTCTTCAACTCTCCCGCTAAGTTTACCTGACTGACAGACTGACACAGATCACCATTGTGCCTCTTTTCCCCCTCGTATCTGGGTATATTACGTGTCAGTAGTTGCAATTACAATGCGATTAACCCGGTTACAAAGTTAGTAATCAGTACCTTAGATCACACTGGAATGTACATACCTTTTGCAGTTTGTTTTGCTTTTGTTTGTTGGTTGGTTGTTTGGTCGTCCAAGCAAGACAAAGAATATGGCTTAACTTATCCAATTTTCTGTTGTAGGTAAAAGTACCATTATCGAGGAAAATGTACTATTTTATAAACGAATGGCCTATAACCTAGCATACAAAGTGGGTTCTTTTAAAACGTGTTCATGCTATAAATCAAAATGCCATGTGCAATGACTATCGTAATAATTTTACATAAGAACTAATATTTGATTTGGTATATCTATCAATATATCAAAATTGGTAACATCTAAAAATCATATGATTAAACAATTTGTTTGATTCCAGTTTCCGGAAACTGGTCACAGACAATTACAGTTGTGTTGTTTGGGTGGGTGTTGTTATTTTTAGAAGAAACACTATCATAGTGGATCTTCCAAAATGCAAAATTGCATATTCATACCAGAAAATATACATTCTAACAGTCTTGCTTCACATGTATTCTATACGGGCCCAATACCCAAGCAGTGACGAATGTATTTGCGCAACACCACCAATCCATGTAAGTGCAATACTAATCTATAATATAGTTTTATGAATGCATTTCTGTGTACATACATACTTAATGATTTATGATTGAGTGAGTGAGAGAGCGACTGACACATACAAAGATACAAATGGACACACACATATATGCATACATACATACATACACATGCATGATATATATATATACAAACAGAGAGAGACAAAGAAAAAGAGAGAGAGAGTAAGAGAGAGACACACACAGAGACAGCAGACAGACAGGTCTGACAGACAGACAAGTACACAAACAGACAAACAAAGAGAGAGACAAGCGGAGAGTCTCACCTTCTGCTTGTACCACTAGCTTCACCATGATGCTGTCTGTCCTCTGTTGTGCCGACACACAAAAACTCTCTCTTGTCGCTTACTCTGTTTATAGCGTGGGCTCAGTCTACTCTACATTCGTCGTGTGAAGAACTATAGATGTCACATAACTTGCCATGTTAGACCGAAGTCCTATGTACAACTATAGCACACATTCCCCCAAACACACAAATTTTGTCAGATTAGATCGCTACATCCAATGCACTCGTCAAGGTAATAGTGTTTTCCATTTTGAACAACAGCTTGAAGTCCTCAGCTATGTCTCGTAAACAGCAGCTGGAACACCTTTGCTGTCTTCAGTCTCAACTTCCAAGATGGAACAAGAAACAGCTCGTGGGCAGAAATTCAAGGATGGAACAAAAACAGTCCTCAAATCAAGCCAAAAATCGTCACCTTAGCACTGAAGATGAATCAGTAGAACTATACCACTGCAGTTCAAAATATGGAGACTAAAGTATTTCAGAAAATGAACGTGCACATTGTCAGTATAGTCCACACACTAGGAGAGCAGATCTATCACCACCATCCACAAAACAAAACTGTAAACTGCCACTACAGGATGTAATAATATTCACCACAGTCCCAAATCAGAAAAAGCTAACAATCCAAATCTCTAAACAGTAACTATCACTGCATTCCGAAGACAACACAAAAATAACTTCACCCAAGTACCGTAAATGAGCAGTTAAACTACCACATTACAGAAGTTGATGCAGGGGCTAGTAAAATAACTCACGATACTTGGTCTACCTGAAGGACAAGTACATAGAACACTGCTCGACTCAAACACTCCATCTGGATTTCCTGTGTAGGTCTATATTTCCTTGACTGACAATGTACAGCTTTCCTTCAGCGTTACACAATGCAAGAGACCTTTGTGGTGTAAACCAGACCCCGGAGTTGTTTCACCCGAGCTGCGAGTACAGACACTTAGGCACACCCAGAAGAAATGTCAACCGTACTGATGCAGTCAGTATGTTCTGCGATAACACCAAAAACTGGAACATGTTTTCTTTCCCAAAGGTTCATAAAACAGTTGAGTGTTTTGTTCCGTGGATTTTCTTCAGTTCTTCTATATGCAGGCTCACTAGTAGTTGTTATTCCATTTTATAATCGGTACACAGTGTATAAATAAAAAAAAGGGATATTCATAACTGTAACAAACTGATACAAACTGCAGGTTTTCTCTTCACAAAACTTCTTACAGCAGCTTTCCTACAATCCATCCACACCCACAAATAAGAAAACTGATAAAACACTTGGCACAACTTCGCAAAACACACATAATCTGTTGGTTGTTTTTAAAAAAAATTGTCTTTGAAATGTATTCAGAACGCCATCTTCATCACCAGAAATGGTAAGAATTGTACGATGGACTAAAAACAAGGGGAAAATCACTGTCTTCACTTGTCGTCCATAGAAAAGTGCACAGTATGTTTACAGTACTTCCACGAAGTCAAACACAGTGTCACTGTACACAACTAAACAAAAAAATAAACCTTGAAGACAGCACAACTGTGCAAACTGTTAAAGGCTGACAACATGCAATACCAGAGAAAATTACCCACTGGTTTCTGTTTCTTCACACACACACACACACACAACACACACACACACACACACACACACACACACACACACACACACACAACACACACACACACACACACACACGTGCGCACTCCCCCTCAAAGTCCGGATGAAACTATAAACCGAAGTCCCGTGTGCGAACGCACGCAGAACATTTTGCGCACACGTTAAAACCCGTTCCGCATTTTGGAAAAGTAGTCCATTACGTGCCGGCCGGAACGGATGACAAACTTTATAACAAAACCCCCTGCATAACCACAGTGACTGGATGTAAAAAAGCACAAGAGTGCTTATTTTATCATTCTCGAAAATAAAATAAAATAAAATAAAATTAAGTCATCAATCCACATTGGTGCACATACCAGTTTCTAATATCACTGTGAGTGAAACCAGACGTAAAATTGAAGCAACAACAACATACCAGGTGTTTTTTGTTGATACTGGTGGATGTTGGTTTTGTTGTTGATTTCTTGTTCAGGTTTCCCTGTAAAGTACAGGTAGGTATCCATGTCTTGTTACACCCTATGGTGTCTTTAGCCCTTCCTCCGCAGCTCTAAAGCCTTCTTCTCTCTATTTATACATTTCAATCATGAAAACACACACACACACACACACACACACACACACACACACACACACACACACACACACACACACACACATGTGATACCTGTGCATAAAAAGCAAGAGTCGTGGTGTGGCTTTCCTGCTGCCAAGAAAAATCTGAATGAAAAAGAAGACACTGAAGACATTGCTAACAATCCTGTCCTGGATAGATTGCTGCTGCTGCCGTGCTGGCTGTGCTATTCTGGTCATAGCCACAGAAATGAGATTAAACCTGTTTCACTTTTAGAAAATGGTTTACAGCTTCATCTTAGGCCTGCATGTACACACGCGCACACACACGCGCGAGCAAACGCGCGCACGCACGCACGTTTACATACTCTCTCCCTCTTTCTATACATAATTATATATATTATATGTGTATATATAATTATATATATTATAAAAAATTATATATATATATGTGTATGTGCGTGCGCGCGCGTGCGCGTGTGTGTGTGTGTTTAGGCATGTAGATGTCTGGATTTGCTTTTATAACTACTCTATTCAGTACATAAGGTATTTTAAAAAGATAACGCTGATAACGAGAATAGTAATGGTGATAATCATCATCATCATAACAACAACAACAATGATAACAACAATGCTGAATGGATCAGCGATTTATGTGCATCAGCACCATAATCATCATCACGCCATCATCACCACCACTGCTACTACTACAACGACTATTGCCATCATCATTACTATTACAATTAATATTATTATCATCATAACTACAATACACACCTCACACCCACCTCACCCCACCCCGAGCTCTGACAATAATCAAAACAACAGCAACAAAACCCCAGACACAGTCCCAGATGTAGGACAG